>JAAGEH010000392.1:24391786-24466369 GCA_011751065.1 Lasiurus cinereus | reverse complement strand
AAGAAATATTCAACGTGATGAATAGCAAGAACCTACAACCAAGAATACTCTATCCAGCAAAGCTATCATTCAGAATTGAAGGGCAGATAAAGAGCTTCACAGAGAAGAAAAAGCTAAAGGAGTTCATCAACTCCAAACCAGTATTATATGAAATGCTGAAAGGTACTCTTTTAGAAGAGGAAGAAGAAAAAGGTAAAAGCCAAAAAATTATGAACAACAAATACATATCTATCAACAAGTGAATCTAAAATTAAGTGAATTAAAAATTTGATCAACAGAATATACTGGTGAATATAATAGAATCAGGAGCACAGAAAGGGAGTGGACTGATAATTCTCAGGGGAAAAGGGTTGAGGGGTGTACAGGGAGAGAATGGACAAAAATCATACATCTATGGATGAGGTCAATGGGAGGAAAGTAAGGGCAGAGGAAAGGGTGGGAGCTGGGTGGAGGGGTGCTATGGAGGGGAAAAAAGAGAAACAAATGTAATAATCTGAATAATAAAGATTTAATTAAAAAAAAGAAAAAGAAAGAATAAACTCAAAATGGATAAAAGACTTAAATGTAAGTTGTGAAACTATAAAAGTCCTAGAAGAAACCATAGGCTGCAAAATCTCAGACATCTCCCAAGACAATATGTATATGGGCACAGCTCCTAGGGCCAGGGAAACTACAGCGGTACGTCGAGATAGGAGTGCCCTAACATATGAGATTTTTGAGATAAGAGCTGTCGAGCAAGCGATTTTTGCTTTGAAATATTTTTTTGTTCTAAAACAATCATAGTTTTATTTAAAAAATCAAATTCATTTTCCAAATAAAGATTCCAGTCAGGACCAATTACATTTATTGTGTGATCCATTAATGACCCTTGGTATGAAAAACACTCCCATACAGAAAGTTACACAAGAAAGCTTCTATGAGAGTGTTATTTAAAAGTTGATTTGTGTGATTGTTAATACTATGTGTCAACTTGGCTAGGCCACGGTTTCGAGATAATTGGTCAAATACTATACTAGATATTTCTATGAAGGTATTTTAGCATTTAAATCATAAAGGGGGTGGGCTTCATACAATCAGTTGAAACCCTTAAGAAAAATACTGACCTCCTCCAAGAAAGAGGGAATCCTGCCAGCCTTTGGGCATGAACTGCAATGCTTTTCTGGGTCTCCAGACCATTGGCCTACCCTGCAGATTTGGAACTTGCAGGCTTCTATAATCATGTAAGTCAATTCTTTTTTTTTATTGTGTTACATGTATACATATCTCCCCATTACCCCCCTCCTTCCCAGGCATACGCTAACACCCCAGTGCCTTGTGTTCATTGGTTATGCTTATATGAATGCATACAAGTCCTTTGGTTCATCTCTTATCTACCCCACCTCTCCTTAAACTTCCTTCAGTAATTTGGCGGTCTGTTTCATGCTTTACTGCTTCTGTGTCTATCCTTTTGTTCATCAGTTTATAATGTTCTTTATTATCCACAAATGAGTGAGATCATGTGGTGTTTATCCTTCATTAACTGCCTTATTTCACGTACCATAAGACTCTCCAGTTCCATCCAAGTTGCTGTAAATGGTAAGAATTCCTTCTTTTTAATGGCAGCATAGAATTCCATTGTGTAGATGTACCATGGTTTTCTGATCCACTCATCTGCTGTCGGGCACCTAGACTGTTTCCAAATTACAGCTATTGTAAATTGTGCTGCTATGAACATAGGGGTCCATAAATCCTTTCTAATTGGTGTTTGTAATTTCTTAGCATATAATACTAAGAATGGGATTGCTGGGTCAAATGGGAGATCCATTTTTAGTTTTTTGAGGAAACTCCATACTGTTCTCCACAGTGGCTGCACCAGTCTGCATTCCCATCAACAGTATACAAGGGTTCCTTTTTCTCTGCATCCTCGCTAACACTTGTCCTTTGTTGATTTGTTGATCATTGCCATTCTGACAGGTGTAAGATGGTATTGCATTGTCGTTTTGATTTGCATCTCTGATAATTAGTGACTTTGAACATGTTTTCATATGTCTCTTGGCCTTCCTTCTGTCCTCTTTTGAAAAAGTTCTATTTAGGTCCATTGCCCATTTTTTTATTGGATCATTTATCTCCCTTTTATTAAGTTTTATAAGTTGGCTGTAGATGTTGGAGATTAAACCTTTATCAGTGATAGCATTTGCAAATATGTTCTCCCATGCATTGATCTTTCTTGTTGTTTTGTTGATGGTTTCTTTGGCTATGCCAAAGCTTTTCATTTTGATGTAGTCCCATTTGTTTATTTTTTTCTTTAGCTTCCATTACCTTTGGAGCAGTATCAGTGAAGAAGTTCTTTCAGCATATGTCTGAGATTATGCTGCCTATGGATTCCTCTAGTATATTTATGGTTTCCCGTCTAATATTTAATTCCTGTATTGATTTTGAGATTATTTTTGTATTTGGTGTAAGTTGGTGGTCCAGTTTCATTTTTTTGCATGTATCTGTCAAATTTTCCCAACACCATTTATTGAAGAGGATATCTTGGCTCCATTATATGTTCATGCCTCCTTTGTCAAATACTAATTGAGCATAGTGGTTTGGGTGGATATCTGGGTTCTCTATTCTATTTCATTGGTCTATATGTATGTTCTTGTGCCAGGACCAGGCTGTTTTGAGAACAGTTGCTTTGTAATATAGCTTGAAATCTGGTACTTTATTCTTCTTTCTCAAGACTGCTGTGGCTATTCGTGGACTTTTTTGTTCCAAATGACTCTTTGAAGAATTCTTTCTAGGTCTGTGAAATACGTCATTGGTATTTTAATGGGTAGTGTATTGAATCTATAGATTGCTTTGGGTAGTATGGACATTTTAATGATGTTGATTCTCCCAATCCATGAGCATGGTATGCCCTTCCATCTGTTTACATCTTCCTCTATCTCTTTTTTCAGTGTCCTGCAGTTTTCCACATATAGGTCTTTTACATCCTTAGTTAGGTTTATTTCCAGATATCTTAATTATTTGGGTGCGATGGTAAATGGGACTGCTTTTTTAGTCTCTCTTTCTGTAAGTTCACTATTAGTGTATAGAAATGCCACAGATTTCATGGCATTAATTTTGTATCCTGCTACATTGCCAAATTCATTTATTAAGTCAATTAGTTTTTGGATGGAGTTCTTTGGCTTTTTTATATACAGTATCATGTCATCTGCAAATACAGACAGTTAACTTCTTCTTTTCCAATTTGGATGCCTTTTATTTATTCTTCTTGTCTAATTGAAATGGCTAATACTTCCAGTACTATGTCAAACAGGAGAGATGAGAGTGGGCATCCCTGTCTTGTTCCTGTTCTTAGGGGAAATGGTTTTAGTTTTTGCCCATTGACTATGATGTTAGCTGTGGGTTTATCCTATATGGCTTTTATGATGTTGAGGTATGATCCTTCTATTCCCACTTTGCTGAGAGTTTTTATCAAGAAAGGGTGTTGGATTTTGTCAAATGCTTTTTCTGCATCAATTGATATGACTATGTGATTTTTATCTCTCAATTTGTTTATGTGATGTATCACATTTATTGATTTGTGGATATTGTACCATCCCTGCATTCCTGGGATGAATCCTGCTTGGTCATGGTGTATGACCTTTCTGATGTACTGCTGGATCCGATTTGTAAAATTTTGTTGAGGATTTTGGCATCTATGTTACTGAGAGATATTGGCCTCTAATTCTCTTTCATTGTGGTATCTTTACCTGGTTTTGGTATTAGGGTGATGCTGGCTTCATAGAAGGTGTTTGGAAGTGTACCTTCTTCTTGAATATTTTTGAATAGTCTGAGGGGGATAGGTTTTAATTCTTCCTTGAATGTTTGGTAAAAGTCCCCTGTGTAGCCAATTGTCCCAGGCTTTGTTTGCTGAAAGCTTTTTGATGACTGCTTCAATTTCTTCCATAGTTATTGTCTATTGAGATGTTTAGATTCTTCCTGATTGAGTTTTGGAAGGTTATATTTTTCAAGGAATATATCCATTTCTTGCAGGTTGTCCAATTTATTGGAATAGAGTTGTTCATAGTATTTTTTAATAATACTTTGTATTTTGGCGGGGTCTGTTGTTATTTCTCCTCTTTCATTTCTGATTTTGTTTATTTGGGTCTTCTCATTTTGCTTCTTGGTGAGCGTGGCTACAGGTCCATCAATCTTGTTTATCCTTTCAAAGAACCAGCTCTTGGTTTTGTTGATCTTTTGAATTGTTTCTTTGGTCTCCATGTTGTTTATCTCCACTCTGATCTTTACTATTTCCTTCCTTCTGCTTACACTGGGCTTTTCTTGTTGCTCTCTTTCTAGTTCTTTGAGTAGTAGGGGTAGGTAATTTATTACAGTTTTTTTTCCTGTTTTTTGCAGTAGACTTGTAGGGCTATGAACTTCCCTTTCAAGACTGCTTTCACTGTGTCCCATAAATTTTGGGTTGTTGTGTTGTCATTGTCATTTGTTGCCATGATGTTTTTTATTTTTTCCTTGATCTCTTTAGTTACTTAGTAATTGTTTAATAGCATGCTGTTTAGTCTCCATGTGTTTGATTTCTTCATATTGTTATTATTATAGTTGATTTCCAGTTTTATGCCACTGTGGTCTGAGAAAATGCTTGATATGATTTCTATCTTCTTGAATTTGAAGAGAGTTTTTTTATGACCCAACATATGATCTATCTTTGAAAATGACTCATATGCACTGCAGAAGAATGTATATTCTGTGGCTTTGGAGTGAAATGTTCTGAAGATGTTAATTAATTCCATTTGGTCTAGTGAGTCATTTAGAATTGATGTTTCTTAGCTGATTTTTTGTTTAGAGGATTTGTCCAGTGGTGACAGAGGGGTATTAAAGTCTCCTACTATGATTGCATTGCTGTCAATCTCTCCCTTAATGTCCTCCAGGAGTTTTTTTACATATTTAGGTGCTCCTATATTGGGTGCGTATATGTTTACCAGAGTTATTTTTTCTTGTTGGATTGTTCCCTTTAGTATTATGAAGTGGCCTTCTTTATCTCTTATTATGTCCTTCACTTTGAGATCTAATTTGTCAGATATAAGTATTGCAACCCCAGCTTTTTTTTCATTTCCATTTGCCTGAAATACCATGTTCCATACCTTCACCCTCAATTTGTGTGCATCTCTTTTTCTGAGGTGGGTTTCTTGCAGACAGCAGATATATGTATCATGTTTTCTTGTCCAATCGGTTACCCTATGTCTTTTGATTGGAGCATTTAACACGTTTACATTTATAGTTATTATTGATAGGTACTTATCTGTCGCCATTTTTAGTCTTTACCCCTGAGTTCCTTCTTCGCTCCCTATGTCTTTTTTTACAGCAGACCCTTTAACATTTCTTGCATTGCTGGTTTAGTGGTAATATATTTTCTTAGTCCTTTTTTGTCTGTGAAGCTTCTGATTTCACCTTCAATTTTGATTGAAAGCCTTGCAGGGTACAGTATTCTTGTATTCAGACCCTTCCTTTGCATGACTTTGTATATTTCATTCCATTCCCTTCTGGCCTGATGAGTTTCTGTTGAGAAATCAGTAGCTAGACTTATGGGGATTCCTTTGTAGGTAACTTTGTGTTTCTCTCTGGCTGCTTTTAAGATTCTTATTTTGTTGTTGGTGTTTCCCAATTTAATTATAATGTGGCATGGTGTCAGTTTTTTGGGGGTTAATTTTGCTTGGGATTCTGTGAGTTTCTTGGATTTGTGTGGGGGTTTTCTTTTCTATATTAGGGAAGTTTTCTGTCATTATTTCTTCAAACAGGTTTTCTATCCCTTGCTCAGTTTCTGCTCTTTCTGGAACCCCAATTATGTGGATGTTTTGTTTCGTGCTATCCCAAAGTTCCCTTAGGCTCTCCTCTTGCTTTTTAATTTTTTTTTTCTAGAAGCTGCTGTACTTCGGTGTTTTTTCCTACCTTGTCTTCTAGCTCATTGATGCGGTCCTCTGCTTCTTCTAGTCTACTTTTGATGCTTTCTATTGAGTTCTTTATAGCAGTGATGTTATTTTTTATTTCTTCTTGATTATTCTGCATTTCTTCTTGCTTCTTCTTAATTTCCTCTTGCCTCTTACTCACATTGATACAACACACAAGGCACTTATCCCAGGCGAAATCTGACCTTTCCGTGTGCCGTATGGAGCTCCTCTGAGTCCGTGAGTCTGTGCCAATTAGAGAGTGGTATTCTGGGTCCCCCAGCTGTTCAGTGGGTGCTGCACTTGCAGCTTTTAGACTTCCACAGACATCCATCTCCCTTTGCAAGATGGCATGGTCTCTGCATTCGCATTGGTGACTCCGGGAGACAAAAAACCCCATGGCAGTGGGGCTGCCTGGTCAGGGAAGCCCCGTCCAGCAGTCCCCCACCTTCTTCTGGAGGATAACTGACTCTTAACTTGCCAACAAATACTCCCAGTCCAACTCTCAGCTGCTCTCTCTCCATCTGCCCAGCGACAAGGCTCCAGACATGTCCCTCTATTCCACCGCCATTTTCTTTCTCATAAGTCAATTCTTTATAATTCTCGATAGATAGATAGATGGACAGATAGATCGTTATCACTCTATATATTTACATGTATCTATATCTTTATATTCAGGTGTATATAGAGAATTACTTTACATATACCACACACACACACACACACACACACACTTAAACACACACTTTCAGAAACACATACACATTCTATTGGTTTTGCTTCTCTAGTTTGCAAAAAAAAAAATGAAACACTTTCAATTGCCAACATTACTGGAGCCAATAGATAAAAAGCACATCCTACCTAATAAGAGAGTAATATGCAAATTACACTACACCCACAAGCCATGCCCACCAACCAAACAGGGGTGAGTATGCAAATTAACCCCACCAAGATGGGTGTGGTCATGGAGTGAGCAGGAGGCCTGGATTGCCTCTGGCAATGGAGAAAGCCAAGCTTCCCACACACCATGGCCATCCCAGGCCTCCACTCAAGGCTACAAAGTTTTATTTATAGAAGATAAATAAATCCCAGATACCAGGGCCTCCACTTGGGTCACCAGGGGGCATGGCCAGCCTGCAAACCACCATAGGCTCCTTCCCCATGCCCCAAGAGAACTCCCACTCTGATCCAGGACACCCTTCAGGACAAACCAGCTGGCCTCCACCCATGCACCAGACCTCTATCCTATCTAATAAAAGAATAATATGCAAATTGACCATCATGCCAACACACAAGATGGCTGCCCCCAAGTGTACACAAAATGGCCACCACAAGATGGCCAGAAGGGCAGGGACCAGGCCTTAAAGGGAGAGCAGTTGGGGGGGGGACCAGGCCTGCAGGGGAGGGAAGTTAGAGGTGACCAGGCCAGCAGAGGAGGAAAGTTGGGGGCAAACAGGCTGGCAAGGGAGCAGGTAGGCATCAATCAGACTGGCAGGGGAGTGGTTAGGGGCTGGCAGGCAGAAGCAGGTATTAGCAATCAGGAAGGCAGGCAGGCAAGCAGTTGGGAGCCAGCAGTCCTGAATTATGAGAGGGATATCTAACTGCCCATTTAGGCCCAACCTAAACAGGCAGTCAGAAATCCTTCAAGGGGCCCCAGATTGAAAAGGATGCAGGCTGGGCTGAGGGACATCCCCTCCTGTGCACTAATTTTGTGCACCGGGCCTCTAGTATTCATATCATGGAATACAAATATTTGTTAAAATGTATAATTAAGTTTATACCTTTCCACTTTAGCAGCTCTTAAAAGCAAAATGTTGAATATACAAAAAGTCCTAAACAATGTATCAATAGCCAAGGCCGGTTTGGCTCAGTGGATGGAGTGTCGGTCTGCAGACTAATGGGTCCCAGGTTTGATTCCAGTCAAGGGCATGTACCTTGGTTGCGGGCACATCCCCAGTAGAGGGTGTGCAAGAGGCAGCTGATCAATGTCTTTCTCTCATCAGTGTTTCTAACTCTCTGTTCCTCTCCCTTCCTCTCTGTAAAAAAACAATAAAATATATTTAAAAAAAAGAAAACAATGTATCAATAAAAGGCCACTTATGTAAATTTTAAATATGTAACATAATACTATAATTTCATTATGAAAAATATAAGTGAATTAAAAATATAAAAGCATGGACTGAAGGATACACATCAAATTAATCAGAATGTGGACTCGTAGGGGATGAAGGAAGGCAGGGAGTGTGGAGAAGAAATGGGGCCAAGAAGGGGAAAAAACAACAACAAAAAACCTTCCATTTTATTAGTAACTAGTGGCCTGATGCATGAAATTTGTGCACATTAAAAGGGAATTAATTAGAGGAAATATTTTAATACTGCTATTTTTTAAAATATATTTTGTTGATTTTTCACAAAGAGGAAGGGAGAAAGATAGAAAGCCAGAAACATCGATGAGAGAGAGACATCAATCAGCTGCCTCCTGGGGATGTGCCCGCAACCAATGTACATGCCCTTGACCGGAAATGGACCTGGGACCTTTCAGTCCCCAGGCTGATGCTCTATCCACTGAGCCAAACCGGTTTTGGCGAATATTGCTATTTGTCCTTTCTTTATAATAGAAGTGTCAGAGATGAAAGAAAATTGGTAAGATGTATATGAAAATCTCCTTCCTGTCAGAGTCTGGGGTGTGCTGCAGGACTCAGAGTCAAGTCCCCTCCCACCATGTGCACCTCAAAATCGCATGAGACCCAGACCTGGCCAGCCCCATCAAGCCCTGCAGGGTTGGGGGAACAGCCTCAGGTCCCCTGTCAAGCCTTGCCAGGCAGGGAGCACGGCTTCATGTTTCCCGGCTTCAGTGCAAGGGCGTGAGGGAACAAGAGCATGATGACTATTTGCATATTAGCTCTTTATCATATAAGATATTTGTGTGTTTTTTTTAAAAATAGAAACCATATGAGGGATATATGAGAAGATGTTAATATTTGTTCTTTCTAGATGGTGGTAGTAGTGGATTGAATTATGCCCTCCTCCAATTATATCCACAAGGAACATGAGAAAGTGACATTATTTAGAAAGATAGTCTTTGCAGATATAATTGAGCCAAGAATCTCAAAATGAGATCATCCTGGATTAGGGTAAGTCCAGTGGCAAGTCTTTACCATCACAGGTTTCAATTCTGCTTCCAAAATTCTGAGACTATTATATTATTAAAACATATCTTGCCCTAACCAGTTTGGATCAGTGGATAAAGTGACAGCCTGCAGACTGAAAGATCCCAGGTTTGATTCTGGTCAAGGGCATGTACCTTGGTTTTGCGCACATCTCCAGTAGGAGGTGTGCCGGAGGCAGCTGATCGATGTTTCTCTCTCATCGATGTTTCTAACTCTCTATCCCTCTCCCTTCCTCTCTGTAAAAAATATAATAAAAAAAAACATACCTTGATATATTTGAGAGAGAATGAAGACATCATGCATGTTTACATTTTTACAAAAATGTAAAAATTTGCTCTGATTTGCATGGTGGAACCTAACTAGTTCTGATCCTACCTGAAGTGGTACAAAATCTCTAACTCTGGCATAGAATACATTCTTTAAAATTTCTCACCTGCCCTCTGGAATATCTCTTCCTCAACTGGGCAATGTTAGAAGCCACACGCTTCAGATGGCAGCGTCCCAGGATAGAAGTGGCCTGAAGCCTTTCTCAGCTTTGGAAAGAGCACTGCCCTGATAGCTGGCTAACCTGGACTTTGATAAAATCATGTTGAGCTACTGAAACGGGATTTCTTTGTTTCTGCAAGCATGACCCATTTTGCCTGACTAATAGAGCCCCAGAAGCAACTGTTTTCATTATTTCATCATTTGGCCTCCTTGAACATCAGTATTTACTGAGCATGCCATGAAAATTCTCCATTAATTATTACTGCTCAGCCAACTCTCCTTAGGATTATTAAACCATTAGTAAACATGCATTAAAATCAATTTATAGTCTCTTCCACTGGGATTTCACTAGTGACATTTTGTAGCCAAATGTTTATCTGTCTCATCTGACTCAGAAAAATATATTGAAATTAGAGCACTTTTGCACAATAATGAAAACAAAGCAGCTTTCACACATTGTGTTGGATATCGAATGTGGTTAAGCCATTCAACTTTGAGTTCTGACCAGCACAGGTTTATTTACACACACTTCAAAAAGCAGGGATATGTTCTGTACTGATACAAGGTATAGGTGTATGCAGCTATACATTACTAATTAGCCTTGCTAGTCTTAATTCCTTCTAGCCCAAAACGGGCATTTTTCTATAAACTTCTCTCCCAGAAAACATCTCACATGTGATGGAGATGTGACCTTAGGAAGCAGTGAAGTGTGATGAGACCACACGCAGGCTTTGGAAGCTTGGGAGACGTAGGGTCCAAATCCTGACACTTAACAGTTATGTAGGCTTGAGCAAATTGCTGAACTTTTTTATTTCCTGGTGGAGAAGTGGGCTAACAGGATTGGATTGAGGCAGTTGCCATCAATTGTCAACAGAGAGTGTGGTTAGTGTTTAACCCAAGATGAGTGCTCAACTGACCAGAGGGACATTTCGAAAGGTCTATTTACTACAAACCAAGGAAGAATGAAGATGCATGTGGTTGCCATCTCCAAGATCACATCCTCAGAAGCCTGCTCCCTAGAGGCAGACTTAATCTTCTCCATTTTGGGGAATCCAGAGACCATGCTGGGAAGAGCTGATGAGGCCCTTCCTGGATGCACAGAAACTGAAACCAAGCCTTAATGGAGAGGGAGAAGCAGACACCAAGGGGCAGGCTGGGGAAACTGCAGCAGGGAAAGCACTTCCTTCCCTTCACAGACACGGAAGCTGCCATATTGGTAAATCTGAAGACCAAAATGTCAACTGCTTCAGTTCAATTAAATGTGTTTTGGCCAGTCTTCAAGTAGAAAAACACTGGGTATTGAGAAACTTGTCTTGAAATTAATGCAGAAAAGAGATGTCTTGCAGGATATTTGTTAAAATATTATTGATTAACCCTCCATTGTGATATTTGAAATGATTTTTCAAAATCATTTCTTTTATAATAAAAGCCTAGTATGCTAAGTGTCCGACCATTGTTTGACCACTCAATCGGTCCCTATGATGTGCACTGACCACCAAGAGGCAGATGCTCTAACCAGTAGTTTAGCTTGCTGCTGGGGTCCGGCCAATCGGTCCTGGGTGAAACAGGCTGGACATGCCCTAGAGCTCTTCCATAGTTTCTCCCCAGCCCTGATCATGTACCTGTGGGGTCCCTCAGCCTGGCCTGAACCCTCTCGCAATCTGGGACCCCTCAGGGGTTGTTGGAGAGCCAATTTTGGCCTGATCCCACAAGCCAGACTGAGAGATGCCACCGGTGCATGAATCCGTGCAACCAGCCTCTAGTTTCTTTTATAAAAGCAATAAAGCCATTTTCAACAAGAAAATTAAAAGAATAAACAGGAAGCAGCCCAAGCTCTGAGTGAGAGACTGACTTCAACATTACCACCACCAGCTGTAACCTTGAGTGAGTCACATCATTAGTGAGGGCTTCAGTTTCCATATCTGCCCAATGGGGATAATGGGAAAGACACAGCTATTAAAGTCAGAAGAAAAATGTTGGTGTCTGCTTTTCCAGATTTTTGCTATCACAGCCACACTGAAATTCAGCCCCCAAAGAAGACATTTGAAGCCTCAGTAATTCTGTAATCCCCCACCCATTGACCCCATCACTGCCCTGCCCATCTTTCCTGGTGAGGCTCTGAGCCAGAGGTGGCAGTGATTCAAACCCATTCCATTTTAACTTGGCACCCAGTCGTACTAATCACCCCCTCAGCTCTCAAAGTTATAGGAATGAATACCTGGAACCACCACTCCCAGATAAAAGCAGTGAGTATTATTTCATTGTTCTTTATTTCTGCTCTTTATTCTTCTCTCCCCCTCACTTTCCATTTGCTGCAATCATCTTTTATCCAAAGATTGGCAGTTTAACTGGAGACAAATACACAGCCAGATTTTCTTCTCTCCGATCTCTAGTTCAGATTTCTCCTGACAGCCTGTTGTTATTCACTCTGGGATCATCAATGACTTCTTCAGCAAATCCTTCCAGGTCGCCCTCCTATCCTTTCTTTCTCTACTCCCTAACTGCTCTGGGGTGGGAGTGGGAGGCACCTGGCCCTCCACCTTCCCATCACCCTCTTTCTGGGTTACAATCTTTCTCTCCTTGTTTTAATTCTATCGTCCACATAAGAAATCTCCAAACCTGTAGAAAGTTTTTGTAAGAGTTTGTTCAAGCCAAGCTGAAGACATATGCTGGGGAGCAGGATCTTAAATTCTCCAGAGAAGAACAGTTTGCAGTTCCTTTTGTACATTTGAAATTAAGGAGGAAATGCAGGAAGATTAAATGGAGGTGGAGTAAGCAAGATGGGATTGATTATAGGATAGTTGAGATTAATTGCTATTTTGAGGACAGATAAGTCTTAGAAAGAAGAGTCAGAAAAGAGGGAAAGAGACATTTCAAAGGTCTGTTAACCTAGGCCCATAGAAACAATGGACAGGGCTTGCTTAAAACAAAGAGAAATATTTTACTTAGCAAAGAAGTTTTATACCTGCCCAATTAGAAATCTGTGATCAGATCACTCTGTGAGGTTACTTTCCATAGAACTTCTTTCTTGGCCACACTCCACTCACCGTCTTACCCCTGCATGAACACGCTATTGTTTTATTATAACATAAACCATTCTTGGGGACTCTTCCCAGGGCTTCAATTTTGTAGCAGACAGAAATTTTCTATCTAAAGCAGAATGACACTTTTGTTTTTAGAAATAACAATAAACTAAAGAAAAAGATATTCTAAAAGGCCCAGGGCAGTCATGTTGAGAAGTGTTTTTCTTGTCCACAATTTACCCCATTCCTCAACTGAATGTACATGCTATCATGGTTTCAGTGACATGATCATGGCCTTCCTCCAAGACTTGCCTCAATAGGCTCCTAGATGTGCACTCCAACAAATCTCTGCCATGCTCCTCAGGTTGTGGCTTCTCTCACCCCCCTCTACTCCTTGGGACAGACAGGGGCAACCAGAGATCTTTTTGTCCCAGCTTTTTCGCAGCAGCCCTGGGCCACCGCCCACTCCACTCTGGAGCAGCCAGAAATGCAGACAGACCACTGAGCTTGGGCCTCCTCTCCCCCTTTTAGCTGTAAGAACACTGGTGAGAGAAAGGTGCCACTGTTGGAGACTCTGGATGTACATGCTCACATCTCTGGGTGCATGCCCATCAGTTTCTTGAGAGGCCAGCAAAGCACAGCAAAAGGACCTGGTGTCTTAGAGCCACGAGACTTCATTCCACCTCTGGTATTCACTTCATTCACCATGGAACATTGAGCATCTGAATAAATGACCTGCAGTTTTTTCATCTGTAAACAGTTACGACAATGGCTACTTTGCTAAATTGTTGGGGAAAGTGCTTAAAGTAACACAGGTACTTCAGCAGCACCTCTGAGGAATGAGGAGACTTAGAACAGATCAGCACGCACAGGGTGTGCAGGTATGGGCACAGCTCCAGTTGCTGCTGTAGGAACTTGCCAGTTCTCAGTTTCCTTTGGACTCCAAGAGCTGTTATTTGTATCAAGCCTCTTTATTCTTATTATTATGCCATCAACATATTCCCTTTCCCCCATTAGACTTAACCCCCTTTCCATGTCTCAATATATTGTATTTATAATTTCTTTCATCTGTAACCTCTGCCCTATTTCCAGCGCCATCTCGGAACTCAGCAGTGCCCAGCGTCCAAACAGAGCCGGCTTCTCCCACAGTCACAGTGCTGGACTGAGAAAAAGGACTGATCTGGGCCCAGCAGGTCCTAACTGGGGATGTTTAGATTGCTAAGGTCCAAAGTTGGTCTTCCCTCTGTTTTTCATGGGAACAAATGCATGTCTGCGCCCCACTGGATACAGCTAGTTCTCCTGCTCGATGCGAACTCCTCACTACCCCAGGGTGCCTTTGCTGCCTAAGCCACTACCTCAGATTTCATTCCAGATGTCCACCTGCGCTCTTTCATCAGACCTTAAGCTTTGCAGGGGCTGCTCTCCTTGCTCGCTAATGCTCCTGCAAGCTTTCTCAGAAACATCTGAAAGGTGGGGAGTCTACGGAAGAATGGCTTTATAAATAAAAATAATAAAAATAATGGAGTGTTCTCTAAAGGTTTGCCATCACCCCAAAAGCGACGGGACGCGGTTAGTGAATGACAACACTACCCTCTAGTGGCCAACCTATGCTAGACCCCGAATAGTGCAGGCTCTCTGGAGCAGGCAGCTTTGAGTTTCCATACAATGCAATCTTCCCAGAGAAACCATAATCAAAAAATGAAAAGAATTCCCCAGAAAGCGTCCAAGCCAGGAGGTGGCATAATAGGCAAGCCTCAGTTTGTAGCGTTTGAATTTTTATTTATTTATTTATTATTATTATTATTATTATTATTATTATTATTATTATTTTGTCTCCAGATAGTAAGCGGAATTTCTGAATAGTTCAGAGTTCACTGAAAAAGCCCAGGCTTTTAAAGGCATTTTATATTGCCATTTATATCTCTGTTACTGAGGGTTGAACAAAAGTGCTTGAGCCATTCTCTAAAAGGAATGTGCCTCTTCTGCATTAAGTAAAAAGCCAATTTTTATGTTTGATTATCCATACTGTGAACAATATGTATCTATTCACAACTTAAGTTTTCTATAAACCAGAAACCTGGCTTTTGCTCTCACCCACAAATACCATGAGAACAACATGGTTGAAGTTAAAAATATAATCCAAGTTCGGTGAAGTCTGTCTTTAACAGAGCATTTCATTAAATTTTTAACCACTTATTGTAAATATCTTCCATCTAGACTAAGGAAAAAGTTGCAGCATACTTGGGAGAGGGGGTGGAGTGTTGTAGTCTGAGAAGGCATACTCTTTTAGATATTTTCCACTCCCTGGCTGCGGAATCTCTCTATTTATTCATAATTAGAGAATCCTAGTGTTTCCTGTTTTACCCCATTATTGTGTGGGAAGATTGATGAAATGGGGTTTTTTATAAAGCATTTTAAGCCTGTTTCAAGGGAACAGCTTTATGAAAGTTACCTTTCAGAAAGTAGAAAATAGACATAATTTTACATATGATACTCCAAAGTAAGAAGTGCTTTGAACACTGTAGATCAAATGTAGCCCAAATGATAAAAGCTTTGAGGACACATGGGGTGGCCTTGCTCATTCCCTGTATGAAGCTATAGTACCCAATGAGTAGGAACACCAGCTCGTGGGCTGAAAGTGCCACAGTGAGGAAAAGCACAGCAGGCCTGCAACTACAGGGGTTGAACTGAGTCCATCTGTTTATATGCTGCTCTTTCCCATTAGTGCTGCAAAAGTATTTTTTCCCCCTGGATTTTCTTAATAACATTTTCTTTTCTCTAGCTTACTTTATTGTAAGAATATAGTAAAATATGTGTTAATGAACTGTTTATGTTATTGGTAAGGCTTCCAATCAGCAATAGGCTATTAGTAGAGTCAAAAGTTATACACAGATATTTAACCATGTGAGAAGTCAGTGCTCTAACCCCTGTTGTTCAAGGGTCAATGTAAAACCCAAACAAATGCAAAAAGAAATATGCAAAGGCCCAAACTGTGTTATACAAACTGGATGCTATTCCCACCTTAAACCCTAGAGATCTCTGAAGGGAGGACCCACCACATGAAGAGAAACCCCAGTTCGTGATGAGAGGTTGGAGCAACCCTATGAAGTACATGCACTTAATAATGAGGTCCCCCCAGGTGGAGAGGGAAATGATCTCCTCCACAATGAGAGCTCATATTTCACTGGCTTTCAAGCTGCCTTCTCTTTTCTAAAATTGTGGTAAAGTACTCCAACATACAATTTACCATATTAACCATTTTTAAGTGTACAGTTTGAGACTGTGGCATTCAGTACATTCACATGGCTGTGCAATCATCACTACCATCCATCTACATAACTCTTTTCATGTTGCAAAACTGAAACTCCGTGCCCTTTAAACACTAAGTTCTTATTCTCCCCCTCTGCTCCAGCCCCTGACAACCACCATTCTACTTTGTGTTTGTATGAATTTGACTACTCTAAATACCTCTTATAAGTGCAATCATACAGTATTTGTCCTATTGTGACTGACTTATCTCACTGGGAATAATGTGCTCACTATTCATCCATGTTGTAGCATGTGACAGAATTCCCTTCCTCGTTAAGACTGGATCATATTCCATTGTATGTATAGACACAAATATTTTGTTTATCTTTTTTATCTGTGGATGGACACTTGGCTTGCTTCCACCTCTTGGCAATTTGAATAATTCCGCTATGAATATGGGTGTATAAATATCTCTTTGAGTATTTGCTTTCAATTCTTTTGGATCATATGGTAATTCTGTGTTTACTTTTTTAAGGAACCACAATACTATTTTCCGTTACAACTGCACTATTTTACATTCCCACCAACACTGCACAAAGGTTCCAATTTTTCCACATCCTTGCCAACACTTATTTTCTGTTTCTTTTATAGAAGCTTTTTTCATAGAAAGGTGATTTATTTTCATAGTATCTCAGAAAAGAAAGTAACAGTAGTTACTCAAAGTCTACTTGGTACAGATTTGTGGGTCCCCCTGCCTTAGGGCTTCTCCACTTCTCCTGCCTACCATCACCCCACCTCCTTAACCATCCCACCTAAAAGTACACTTGGTAGAGGGAGGACACCCAAGACTTCGGGAAACCTTAGAACCCATGCAACCCAGTGTTTGGGTGGCATCTGGAGGGCAGTAGCAGCCAGCCTAGACCTCACAGTCACCTCACTCAGCTCCAATTCCCCAAACTCCTCAGCTTCGAGGGCCAGGGCACAAGAACAGAGCCCTGTGCTAATGTGCAGCCACATTGTTGTTTCCAAGGGAGCTTGGAATAGGGGAGCAACCTCAGATTATAGGAAACAAAACTCTGGTAGGCAGAAATGACCAAATGGAAGCCACTGTGGCCCTGGCCAGGTCTGGGAAGGAGTTGTATGGGAAGTCATATAAATAAAGCCTGTTTATAGCCAATGGTCTGACTTTCTCAGGCACTGTTAGTTTAAACGTTGGTGAGTAGAGCACAATTGTTCTAAACTGGTTATTTTCATTACTGGCTTTTCATTTGTGCTTGAAATTTTTTTGTTGTAGGTAGCAGAGAATTAGAACTTTTGACTGTTGTTGTGGCTTGTAGATATGCACAGCTTCCCAGGAAAGCTTAATCTATCTTCTGGTTTTGATGTTTGAGTATTTAAAATAAGATAAAAGACATTCGAAGTAGGCGGCATAGGTAAACACCTACACTGCTGCCTCACACAACAATTTCAAAACTACAGCTAAAAGACAAAACGGACATCATCCAGAACCACAGGAAAGTTGCTGAGTGGAAGTTCTACAGCTAGAGGGAAGGAGAGGGGCTCATGGAGACCCAGAGAAGCTGCAAAAAGCTGAAGTAAAGAGACGCGCGCGTTGAGAGAGCGGGTGCCAGAGTATCTCGCTGGTTTTCTCTGGCAGGGGGGAAACAGAGACTCTCAAACGCATTGAACCCCTTATCTTAAGACGCTAAACCCCAGATCCAGCCAAAACTCATACGGGGGAGTTTGGACTGTGAAAAGGGAGAGGTGCACGGAAATTTAGTGGAGTCGCAAAAGATCAGCAGTCTGGTGGTGCGCACTGCACTGTGCAGAGGAAAGATTGCTGATTGTGCCACTGGCTTTTGTGAGTGGGCGGGAGACAGACCCTCCCAATTGTGCCACCTCCGACTCCACTAAGCCCCTGTTTTGGGTGAAACCCTGGGGACCTAGACTCATGTGGTCCTGGAGCGCAGGGGAGCCGGAAAGGCAGCAGTCTAGAGGCACCGCAGGAGCGCATACACAAGGACCGCTCCAGCGATTACCCAGTCACATGAGACTCAGGGGCCGTGGAGGGCGGGGCCGACTGGAAGGCAAGGCAGTCCCTTAAGCCCTGAGACTCCACCCATCCCAAGCTCAACAGAGGCTTCTTCGGTTTTGCAAGTCTGGTATCATAAGGCTGAATCCAACACAGAAGTTCTCCCAGCATAGTGAAAATGCCAAGACAAGGGAAGGGATCACAAACAAAAGAAATGCAGGAAAAAAAACGACTGGATATAGAGTTCAAAACCATGCTTATAAGGTTTTTCAAGAATATCCTAGAAAAGATGGATAAAGTTAGCGAGAGCCAAGAGAAGATGAAAAAGGACCAACTAGAGACACTGACTGAAATAAAAAATATTATACGGAGTCCTAACAGCAGACTAGAGGAAGGCGAGAATCAAGTCAAAAATTTGAAATATAAAGAAGCAGAAAACATTCAACTGGAAAAGCAAGAAGAGAAAAGAATCCAAAAATGTGAAGATAATGTAAGGAGCCTCTGGGACAGCCTCAAGTGTACCAACATCAGAATTGTGGGGGTGCCAGAAGAAGAGAGACAGCAAGATACTGAAAACCTATTTAAAGAAATAATGACTGAAAACTTCCCACATCTGGTAAAAGAAATAGACTTACAAGTCCAGGAAGCACACAGAACCCCATATAAAAGAAATCCAAAGAGGACCACACCAAGACACATCATCATTAAAATACCAAGAGCAAAAACCAAAGAGAGAATATTAAAAGCAGTAAGAGAAAAACAGTTCATTACCTACAAGGGAGCACCCATATGACTGTCAGCTGATTTCTCAACAGAAACGATGCAGGCCAGATGGGAATGGCAAGAAATATTCAACGTGATGAATAGCAAGAACCTACAACCAAGAATAATCTATTCAGCAAAGCTATCATTCAGAATTGAAGGGCAGATAAAGAGCTTCACAGAGAAGAAAAAGCTAAAGGAGTTCATCAACTCCAAAACAGTATTATATGAAATGCTGAAAGGTACTCTTTTAGAAGAGGAAGAAGAAAAAGGTAAAAGCCAAAAAATTATGAACAACAAATACATATCTATCAACAAGTGAATCTAAAAATTAAGTGAATTAAAATTTTGATCAACAGAATATACTGGTAAATATAATAGAATCAGGAGCACAGAAAGGGAGTGGACTGATAATTCTCAGGGGGGAAGGGGTGAGGAGTGTACAGGGAGAGACTGGAAAAATCATACACCTATGGATGAGGTCAATGGGAGGGAGGTAAGGGCAGAGGGAAGGGTGGGAACTGGGTGGAGGGGTGCTATGGAGGGGAAAAAAGAGAAACAAATGTAATAATCTGAATAATAAATATTTAATTTAAATAAATAAAATAAGATAAAAATAGTCTGAAGGGATCACCTCTTTTTCACATTTCAACATTCATCTTACTGAAAAGTCTGTATGAGCTCTTCACTCATGCAAAGAGCTGCAAACATAAACCTCAGTTATGGGGCCCATTCCAAAGTGCTGTGAATGGGAATGTTGAGGCTGGAGGCTCCCTGATCATGGGAACTGTCTTACTATGAATTGTGTGAAATTCCAACTGAGGTTAGAACTTCCCAACTGAAAACCAGAAAAGAGGGCAGATATAAAGTGCTGAGTAATAAATTGATTATTTACTCAGCAAAACACCTGAGTTACCATCATTCCCATCATTACAGTCATTTCTTCGGGTTTTGACCTGCAATGTCTTTTTTTAATCCCCATTTCTCCTCCCAGTGAGGGGTCCCCAATACTGTTGCATATGGGAACCACCTGAGGAGTTTTCTAAGAATCCAGGGCCCAACCCACCCCCACCAGCTGATCCAGTCAGAGCCTGGGGAATGGGGAGACCCTATGCAGCCATGCACGTTCCTGATGGACTCTCACTAGGTGGGAGACCACAGCCTGCAGACGGATGCCTTAGGGTACTGCAGGGCTGATCTGA
The DNA here is from genome assembly GCA_011751065.1 of Lasiurus cinereus. Lineage (NCBI taxonomy): Eukaryota > Metazoa > Chordata > Mammalia > Chiroptera > Vespertilionidae > Lasiurus > Lasiurus cinereus. The sequence continues at coordinate 24,446,536 of JAAGEH010000392.1, read as the reverse complement.
CTATGCAGGCGGAACTGCAGCAACAAGCATTTTATAGGAAACTAGAAGCCTGATGCATGAATATAAATGCAAGAATGGGCCTTCTTTCTCCTGGCTGCTGGCACAGCCTTCGCTCCAGCCAGAGATGCCTTTTTGCTCTGGCCCAGAGCCACCTTTCTGCCTTCCCATGCTGCCCAGAGACCTGAAGCAGCTGGGACAGTGCAGAATGCCCCAGCCACTTGGCGCCTGCATATGCAAATTAATCCACGATCTTTGTTGGGTTAATTTGCATACTCACTCCTAATTAGCTGGTGGACGTTGAGGTCAATTTGCATCTTACTCTTTTATTAGTGTAGATAATGCTTCGAAGATCCTTTGATTTGAGGCACTGAGCAGTTGACCTCTGAGGGAGTCATGACTTTTTCTGTAGTTTGAAAGTAAAGCAAAGCACAGAACACATCAGCAAAGATGTGAAAGCAGGGTCTTGTTAGCCTTATTTTACCCAAATACTTCCTTTCTTGTCCTCATTAAACATGATTGCAAAGTGTGTATTTAATTCACTCCAAAGAGTAAATGACCACAGATAACACTCAAATTTGACCTCCTCAACTCTTGATCCCCCAACACATACATGCACACAGACACATGCACATGTGCACTCACATGCACACAGCTGTACACACATGAACTAGTATGAATCTTCCTTCAAGTTGTAGTTTTCTTTTTGCCCCAAAAGCCTTTTTCTCCTTCCCTAAGATTAGCTATTTCCCAGGGCCCTTATCCTATAGTTCTAAAATTACATCTGAGTGTTCTTTTAATTTTAGAGAATTTCATTTTTTTTAAAGTATAGGAAATAAACAAGGCTATAAAAATGACAAGTTAACAGAGCATTGAGCAATATAGAAAATTCTGTAATCATGGCTTTAGTACTCCTAATTGCTTTTGTGGGTGATCTGGAACATCGTTCTGTCTCTGGTTTCTCTCTATGTTTCCCAGTGGCTGGTTCAGAAAGCCTGAGAGCTTCAGCTTTTTGCTTTTATTCTTGAGAGTAAAATTCACACTTCACCTGTCTCCATCCTTCCCCAATACACATCCTTAAGCCCTGCAGAGCTCTGGGGTCACTGTGCCCTTTGTAGCATCTCTGCTGGCAGGCGCATATTGGGCATTTTACCCCTATAGGATGTAACCCTTAAGTTCAAAGTCAAAGACTAACACAACCAGGACAGAAAGCATTTGGGCCATCAGCCCCAAACAGGGGAGAGAGAACTGAGTGACAAGAGGGCTATCCACCCGCTCCCCAGAATGTGGGAGATAAATGGAAGACTTCTTTTCTGCAAAGCCCACATGGGCCAAGTTGGTGGAAGGAAACACTTCACAGCACAATAACTTTCAACACTTACTAATTAAGCATGTGACAATGCCATTTATTAAATCTAGAGGTTCAACAGCTTAAAAGAACAAAATACTTGGCAATGTTAAATAGCTGATTAATTTTGACATAAATGTCAAAATATGACAAAATATTAATGTCAAGATGTGCCATCAGCCCGTCACAGTTTCTGTTACTAATATATCTGCAAGGCCCTTTAAAAGCAGTTGTTCCGGGCACCTGTGAGCATGTGGCTTAATGGAGAGTGCACTGCTCTGGGAAGCCTCAGCCTTGATTCTGCCCAGTACCTTAACTCTCATGTGCCGCTGCTGGCCTCAGATCTACATCTGCAAATTAGTAGTAATCACATATGTTTGGGACATCCTCTAAGAATATTTTAGCAAATTGGTTAGCAGCAATTGTATCTAAACAATGAGCATATAAAAAGGTGCTCACCAGTATTTTTTTTTTTTTCAGAAAGCAAGGAAGAAGGAGAAAGATAGAAACATCAATGATGAGAGAAAATCATTGATTGGCTGCCTCCTGCAGGCCCCACTGGGGACTGAGCCCGCAACCTGGGCATGTGCCCTGACTGGGAATCGAACCCTGACCTCCTGGTTCATGTTCAATTACTGAGCCACCTTGGCCGGGCAGTGCTCACCAGGATTATTCATCCCAAATTGCGAGTGGAAACTGCACTGAGGGAGCACTATGCCCCTGCTAGAATATTTGAAGTCAGCAGGGTGGACTGCACCATGTGTTAGTGAGGACGGGGAGCAGCTGGAACTCTTACAGACTACTGGTGGAGATGCAGAGTGGTATAATCATGTGGCAGAATGATACACAGGTACTTACATATGGCCCAAAAATCCCATACCTACGTGTTTACCCAAGAGAAAAGAGCCATATGTCCACAGAAAGATTTGAATGCCAACATTTTATGGCAGCATTATTCAGAAAACTAAGAACTGAAACAATTCAAATCAGATAATATGTAAATGAATAAACAAAATCTGGAATAGCCACAGGACAAAAACTACTGAGCAATAGAAAGGAACAAAATATTTATCCAAGCAGCAACATGGCTGGAGTCTAGAAATTACATACTTCTTCTTTTTATTATTTTTTATTTATTTTTGTTGTTGTTACTCCTCACCCAACGATATTTTTCCCATTGATTTTTTTTAGAGAGAGTGCAAGGGAGGGAGGAGGGGATAAGGGAGAGAGAGAGTAACATTGATGTGAGAGAAATACATCTATTGGTTACCTCCCGCATGCACCCTGACCAGGGTAGGAGATCAAACCTAGAACCCAGGTATGTGCCCTTGACTAGGGATCAAATCCTCAACCCTTCAGGGTTCGGGCTGACCCTTTACCCCTGAGCCACACCTGCCAGGGAAGAAACTACATACCTCTTGATTCCATTTATATAAAAGTCAAAAAAAAGCAAAACTATAGTGATATAAAGATAATCAATAGTTACCATGGGTTAGAGATCAAGAGAGGATATTAACTGCAAAGGGATACAAGGACATTTTTAGGGTGACAGAAATGGTTCATATATCAATTGTGGCAATGGACACTGTATAACATTACCACAGTTCATTGCACAGTATGTAAAAAGTGTCCACTGTGTACACTTAAAATTATATATAAATAATATTATATATAATTATATATATAATAATTTTATATATAAATAAAATTATTTTATTTTATATATAAATAATTTTATATATAAATAATGCCTCAATAAAGCTGAAAAAATATGTAAAGCCTCCATGCAAAATCTATTTTAACACTATCATTACATCATTTGGGGCAGGCCATGTTGCTGATTCCCACTCATGGCCATCATGGCCCACTTATGGAGCACTTTACCAAGTTCATGGTCAGCCTTGGCCTGGCTTCATCATCTCCATGCTTCCTAACCAGGATGGCTCTTTTTCACTGGCCAGAGGGGCAACAGCATGTTTCCTGCAGGAGAACTGAACAACTACAGGAGCGAAGCTGCCTGCCCTTTGGGACAGAACTCGGGGAGCAGAGGCTGGTGGCTGAGGGGCCCTCCAAGGTCCCTCACTGTTCCCAGGGAGCCCTGACTACCACCTGGGTGATGGAGCCTCACACAGAGAGAGGGTGCAGGCTGAGAAAGGAGGCAGGTTCCTGGTAAGAACAAGTCCTGGGTGAGGTCTCAACCCCAACGTGGGAATACACAGTATGTGTAGGAAGCAGCATTCAAACTCCATTTCATTAAGAAGAAATGTTAGGCCATCCATTCATATGACCAGATGAGTTGTGTATTCAGATAAATTAACCTTCCTTCCCCCTTTCCTGAATGGTGGAGAATTAGTGAAGTGACCTAGCACATTGGTCACATTGTTTACTTTATGTCCAACCTCAAGGACATTGAGATGTTGCCTTCATTTGAATTACTCTGAAAGCAGCGCCTGACACATGAGTTTGGTTGCAGAGAGTTTTGAGAAAAGTAATCCTAGGAAGCAAAGTGCAGGACAGACAGAGAAGACCAAAGGGAAGAAAGGGCCAGTGAAACTGCTGTTGGGCTGGTGCCTGCCAAGGGCAATCTGGCTCTGGGACCTTCTAGGGACCTGGGAAGGATGTGCCCTGCCATTCTCAGTCCAGTAGACAGGGTGCTAAAGTTTCTCACTGATTCCCAGTTCTGCTGGGTTAAAGGTCCCTATGGGAGTTTTCTCCAGGACTGTGCACCTCGACAAAGTTGCTTCCTTGGCTTAGGAAGAAGCCCTGTGGCTGGAAAGCAGGGAGAAGCTGGGCACATATTTGCATGGGCTTGGTGCAGGCCACTGCAGCTGCACTGAACTCAGGTAGCTTGAGGGGCATGGCACCAGTTCCAGGTCAGGCTGCAAGGAGTACAGTTGACAGTGACCATCCTTTTGGCCAGAGAGCACACCAACTCCTCATCCGCTGAAAGGCTAAAGCGTGGGAAGACAGTTCACACTGTGAGATGCTAGTGTACTCCTCAGTGCTACGCAGAGGCAGGAGGTAAACTTGGAGAGCTTCCCAAGTTGCCACTGGCTCTCTGACCTGGTGACCTTGTATCAAGGTAGGTCACCCTGACTCTGGAAGAAATGGAAGTGAGAAATTGTTACCACACGTGTAACAATTTTTCCTAAGAATTAGACTAAACCATTGCACAAACAAACATGTGGAGAAGGTTTAATGGTTTCACTTTAATGGTATCCCAATTCCTCCAAGGCACACTGAGGGCACACTTCCTGCCCTGTACCTTGCACCTGCAACCAAGGCCACCAATCTAAATGGAAGACAAGGTGCTTTGGGGATAATGTGATACCCCAGTCTTATTCCTGGGGGAGGTGGACAGAATACGCACGTGTGTAATAAGAACTCCAGGGGCGAGCAGACACTTGCTAAATGGCCTGAGGGATTATCTGTGCTCTCTGAAGTTTTCTGTGGAGACAGGGGATGAACTGCAGACTTCTTGTATTTTTGAAATATCAGCTAAATACGCCGGCCTGTTCTATGAAGGTCATTCCACTCCAGAGCTTTGAGGAAATGGCTCTAATTCTCCAAGAAACTCACATCCTGGAACAAAACTCTTGCTCTCCCAAAGGACAAGAGCCAAAACTCTCAAGCAACTATAAAGGGGAAATCAGAAGGCAAGAGAAGGGATTTCAGATAAGCTCTTAATAATGAAAGCTTTTTATTAACAATGGTATTTCCCTGTATCACAGATTTTCTGGACCTGGCTGAGTACCTTGGGTAACTGTGAGGCCAGCCTATCCCCAGTGTGTATTTGACACTCAATAAAAATAAAAAAAAACCTGCACTAATTTAAATAGCTCCAGAGTTTCAGACACATATGAACAAAGCTTTAGACTAGAAATAAAAGAAAAAAGTAATGGAGCACATTCATTTCAAATGAACAGATGGATTTTAAAACAGATGACAGACAATAGCGTTTAGTAAGTTGTGGTGCACAGACGTGTTTACAGTCTGTAAACACTGTAAATTATTGACCTGGCCCAGGAAAAAGATTGGGTAACAGGTTACTCCAAACATGCTTCCTTATTTTTCACTTAGGTTTGTGGCCTTTTGTGGCCTTTTGTGGCAGGAAGCCGTTTGTGGTATGTGTGTTCATAGACAATAGAAAATAATAGCAGTGAACATGGACATAAAGAGAATTTCTTTATGATGCCACTAGAGGCCTGGTGCACAAATTCATGCATGGTTGGGGTCCTGCCAACCAGGCCCTCCAGGGGGAGGGGACATGGAAGGTTGGCATGCCAGCCCACTCCTGATAGGGGTGTGGGGGCAGAACAGGGGCAGAGCCCTGGGCAGTTGGAGGGCTGGCTCCGCCCCCTGGTCAAACTCTCTGCCAAGGGGGAAATTTGCATATTACCCTTTTATTATATAGGAGGATAACTACCATAGAGATGCTAGCCACCTTTGTGATCACAGCTACTATTGTATGCATTAAAGGAACATCTCAGTAACCTTGAAGTCAAAGATGCACTTTTCACAGTAGAGAGAATTACAAGGTTTCTCAAATGGGCTCTTTTTTACTATTTCTCCCTCCCCATTGACTTGGAGCTGTCCTCACCAGGTTAGAACCCTCATAGTCAGGATATGCTAGTGAACAGACACTGGAGGTAGTGTGGTGCAGTAGTTCATTATGGATGTTCGAGTAGAAAGACCTGAGGTAAATCTCAACTTGGCCAAATTTTACCTGAGACCTTCAGCACATTGCCTCACTATAGAAGACTTGGTTTCTTTATATGGAAAATTGGTATTACAGCAGGCCACACTGTTTCACAGATGACTGTGAAGATTAAATAAAATGATAAAGACAACTCTGAACACACTGCCAGACACAGAATATCTGCTCAGGTAATGATAAGAATTATTAACACTGTATGCCAGATGACTTTTCATGAGCATAAGCACTAATGCTTGAATACCTCCTCAATGTTTCTGTCTTGGGGTCCATCTGTTTCTCTGGGCAGCGCACTGGAACCTCATTTTAATATGATGCACAAGAGCATAAAGTTAGTAACACTAACCTTCCATAGATTGTATCCAGGAAATACAGCCAAAAGAAATGTAATTTTTCCTGTGAGAATATCCAAAGGAGTGGATGTCATATGCAGTACTATTGGGAGATTGCTGAATGTTTTACTTTATGATGTAAACTGGGTAGTTTCTTACTTGTATCATAGCCTTCCTTGGAGTTACAGCTAAACCAGTTCTTCAGGACAGAAAACTTTCAGCACTAAATGCCTACCTAGATTAGAAAAGAAAAAATATTTCAGACCAATGGCCAAAGCTTCCTCCTTAAGAAATTAGGGGAGGAAAGAGCAAACTAAAATCAAAGTGTAAAAGAAAGAAAATGCTAAAGATAAGAACAGAAATCAATAAAAGAGAAAACAGAAAAACAATAGAAAAACAATTAAACAAAAGCTATTTTTGAGAGGATTAACACAATTGATAACCTTCAAGTGAGATTAATCCAGATAAGACACAAATCAGGAATGAGAGAATCAGGATCATTGCATATTCCATAGAAAGTAAAAGGATTATAGGAAATAATATCAATAAATTTATGCCAATAAACTTAAATGAAGTAGATAAATTATTTAAAAGACACTATCTACCAACATTATCTCAAAAGTAAATAGATACTCTAAATAGTTCTGTATGCATTACAGAAATTGAGTTGAATTTTTAGTTAAAAACTTTTGCACAAAGAAAACTTCAGTTAAGAGAGCTTTATTGGTAAATTCCATTGTACATTTAAGGAAGAAATAATATAAATTCTACACAGACTCTTGCAGAAATTTGAAAGGAGAAAATACTACTCAGTTCTTTTTATGAAGCCAGCATTGCCTTGAAGCCAGGAAACATTACAACAGTACTACAGCATAATGTCTCCTACAAACATGGATATAATAATTCCAAATAAAGTTTTACTAAATTGATTCTAATAATACATTAAAAGAAAATAAATTATAACCAGATTGGGTATATCCCATGAATATATGCATGATTATATATTTGAAAATCATCAATATAATTCACATATTAATAATTTTAAAAAATCAAAAGCCATATTATATAAAAAAGTATTTGATAAAATCTAATTATTACTTCTGATTAAAACTCTCAGATAACTAAGAATAGAAGGAAACTTCCTTAACCTGATAAAGGGCATCTGTGAAGAATTTAGGGCTAACATTATACTTAATGTTGAAATACTAAATTCTTTTTCCCTAATATAAGAAATAGATTCCTTTTCTTACTACTTCTATTCAATATTATACTAAAGATTCTTGCCACTGCAATAAGAAAAGAAATAAAAGGAAGGCATCCAGATGAAAAATAAGAAATAAAATTATTTTTATTTATAGATGACAGAATTATCCATGCAAAACATTTAGTGGAATACATAAAAAGCTATGAGAATTATTGAGTTCAGTAAATATGCATGATATAAGATTAATATGCAAAAGAAATTATTTTTATAATAGCAATAAACAACCAGAAACTAAAAATTTAAAATATTACAATGATATCAAAAAGTATTAAATAGTGATAAAATCTGACAGAAAGAGCTAAAGACATGAACACTAAAAACTGCAAAACACTAATGAGAGAAGCTAACAAAGATCTTATTAAATATTTAATTACTAGTGGACCAGTGCATGAAATTAGTGCATGGAGGGGGCATTCCCTCAGCCCAGCCTGCACTCTCTCCAATTGGGCATTCCTTGAGAGATGTCCGACTGCCAGTTTAGACCCGATCCCTGTGGGACCATTAGATCCTCTCCACTCATCTACCTGTCTGCGTGATTGCCCCTAACCCCTCTGCCTACCTGCCTGATCACCCCTAACTGCCCTCCCCTGCCAGGCTGATCTCATTCCCAACTGTCCTTCCCTGCTGGCCTGTTGCCCCCAACTTCACTCCCTTGCTGGCCTGCTCTTGCCCCCAAGAGCTCTTCCCTGCTGGCCTGATCTTGCCCCTAACTGCTCTCCCCTGATGGCCTGAATGACCTAACTATCTCTGCCTGCCTGATCACCTCTAACAGCCCTCCCCTGCTAGCCTGACTCATTCCCAACTCCCCTCCCCTGCCAGCCTGTTGCCCCCAACTGCAAGCTTGATGTCCTCATGAAATGGATTAGTACTCAGTAATACAAATAAATGAACTAATAATATAACATGAATTAGGTAGGGAAACATGGAAGACTTAGTTGCAAAGTCTAGAAAGAGGAAATTCCAAAAATGGAAGTTGGCTGAAGGTGTCTGCTCCTATTTATCAGAATTCTGACTTAGGAGAATTGGCCAAAAGTGGCTACCACTAATTGTTCCTTAACCTTTCCAAACAAGTCTGTATACATGCAGACTTTTAGGTGTTTATCAGAATCTTTATGCTTAATTTTTAGGTATCCTTGCTTAAACTGCAGACACATGTACCCTCCCAAAATTACTTACCCTACTGATTGTATCTAAAAGATAAACTTTATCTCAAACTGCTGTTACAATAAAAGCCTGAAGAGGCAGATGATTGAGGCCATCTGGTTCCTTTAGCCAGGCAACCCCTTAGACCTCTGTTTCACAGCAATCTTGTGTAAGAGTAACCATTCATCCATGACTTAGGGTCTGCTGGTCAGACCCAGAAAAACAGTTCCCCATGTGAAGACCAAGTAACACAATGACACATGGTAGAAATCTCGAAAATGAAGAGTAAGGAAATTAAGAGTAACTGCACAGTAAGTCATTGGAGCCTGCTTGAGATTTCCAAGTTGGAGGGTATATTTTTCAGCTAAAGTTTCACAATAGGACAACAGCTGTCCACCAAGTAGCATATTTCTTTGTTACTTAAACAGTTATTAAAAACAAATGGTGCCTCAGTTATAGAAGAACAATTAAAGAGCCTGTTGCATACCATTATAATTTATAATGCTTGGTTCCCTGATACTGGCACACTATACCTTGATCTCTGGGAATAAGTAGGTAGGGATTTAAAGAGAAAGCAGGCCCAAGGAAAATAAATGCCCTTGTCATCTTTAACTATGTGGGCTCTTGTTTGAGCTGCACTATGCCCACTTCATATTGAGTATCCAAAGCCTACAAAATCCCAGGAGGATTTACCACATTAATGCTTTGTCTGAAAATTACCATATGACACATTGGGACTGGAGATTTTAACTAAAATGACTTTAGACATTAGACAGTAGAATATGATGATACTTGTGAACAACAGGCTGCTTGTAGGTGTTTGCTGGCTACCCCACTGGGGAGCCCTCTGGGCCACATTCTGGCTATAAGTCCTGGACACTCTAAGACATCTGAAAGATCCATGAAAAGGACTTTGATTTATTAAATCTTGTCTGTGGATTATGCACGCCTGCAAATATCCAGTAATATGCAAATTAACCATAACGCCATCACAAGATGGTAGCATGCCCAAAGGAGGAGGTGTGTGGCTACTCTGTGCACCTGCAGCTGGGGTTCCCATATCCCTGCTGGAGGTTGAGAGGTTCTGCAGCCGCTCCCACACACCTGCTGCCAGGGGATTCCCATGACCATTCTAGGAGGTGTGCCTGCTGCCAGAGTTCCCTCAGCCCCTCCAGGGGTTGGATCCTGGCTGCTACACCATGTGGCTTCCACCAGGGTTCCCTCAGCCTCACACGCCATGGAAGCGACTTCGCAAGGGTTCTCACAGATCTGTGCAACTTGATGCTGCATCCATCTGCGTGGGCACAGTCAAGTCTGGATCTCACAGGATTTTGGGGCACATGCAAGTGGGTGGGGACTTGACTCTGGGTCTCCCAGCACAGGTGGACTTGATGCTGTGTCCCGATGGGCAACAGCCCAGACTCTGACAGCAGAGAGGTGGGAATATGTCTAAAGAGCAACTATTGACACAACATAGCTCTGCAGTCAAAAGAAGCTGGCGTCATTGATAGAAAATGTCTGATGGCCAACATGCCTATGAAGCTGAAAGAAGGCAGAGTCAGTAAGAGAATGTATTTGAAGAGCAACTTTGGCACAACATAGCTCTGAAGCTGGCATCATCAGCAGAAAATATCTAAAGACCAATGTGCCTCTGAAGTTGAAGGAAGGCAGCAGTGACGACAGAATATGTCTAAAGAACAGTCATCAACAAGTACTACTAATACTGTTAGGAAGTACCTTCTCAGTGAAAATGGAGTACATTGGGAGTACATTGGATGCAATTCTTGAACATAGTTGTGGTGGAATGACTGTTAGATGTCAATTTTGCTTATCACTAAATTTTTTTTATGGAAAGTTCGCTCAATGTTGTGGCAAAGGTAAAATTGTCCAAATTATATATATTTTCCAGAATACTTGGCATATTTAAAAAGATTAATGACAAATGAAGATTCTGACAGTAAAAATTTCATGGAAAATATTTGTTCCATAAATAGTTCTTTTGCTTTTGCTTCAATGGGTGCAGATATTGTATCACCATCAGGATACAGGCCATAGTGTTTTAGAATAACAGGCAAGTCTATCACCATACTGGAACTTTACATCCTTCGGAAGGTGTTTCTTGGAAGTTAGCTCAACTCTACATTTTAGATATGGCCAAAGTGACAAGTAAAAGATTAGCAATGCTAGTAAACCAGGGCTGCTCATAAAGATTCATGATCAACATCAACAACCTCATGCATGAAATAAATGAATTAACAAAGCCGTACAGATGCTACATAAGGGAAAAAAAGGAAGCCCAATCTGAAGCAGCAGCAAAAGGTATTTCTCCCATAGAAGTAACTATGGAAATTAAATACAATCATAACAGTGATCCAAGTATATATAATTCTCCCTGTGTAATGGAAGTTACTGCCATATTCAGAAACAAAGATGGAAAACCTCCTTTGAAAGGGACTTGCTTATTCATTGTAAACCAGATCCCAATAATCTGAATGCCACTAAAATGAAACAAATCGCTGTCCTGTTTCCTACATTAGATGCAATGGCGTATCTTATTCTTTTTCCACATGGTGAAAAAGGCTGGCGAACAGATATTGTATTAAGACTCAGAGACTACAGTATAATAGACAATGATACCAGATAAAATATAAAGATATGAGTCACGCAAATGCAGTTTTATGAATTTCATCTCTCTTTGCGGGATATGTTCAATCCTATTTTAAATGCAGGAAAATTAACTCAACAGTTTATTGTGGATTCATATTCGAAATGGAGGCAAATCGGATAAATTTGATTAAAGCAAATCAATCTAAGTCAAGAGTGAAAAATATAGTGGTTTGATGGATTATCTCAAATCTAGATCTGAAAATGACAATGACAAATTGGTAAAATGATAATACTTCCATCATCTTTTTTAAAAAAATATATATTTTATTGATTTTTTACAGAGAGGAAGGGAGAGGGATAGAAAGTCAGAAACATCGATGAGAGAGAGACATCGATCAGCCGCCGCCTGCACTCCCCACACTGGAGATGTGCCCGCAAGCAAGGCACATGCCCCCGACCGGAATCGAACCTAAGACCCTTCAGTGCGCAGGCCTATGCTCTATCCACTGAGCCAAACCAATCTCGGCACTTCCATCATCTTTTGAGGGTAGTCCCAGAAATATGCAGCAGCAATATCAGGATGCTATGGCAATTGTAATGAAGTATGGCAAGCCCGATTTACTTATAACCATGACATGCAACCCCAAATGGGCAGATATTACAAACAATTTACAAAAAGTTGAAAAAAGACCTCAGTTGGTAGCCAGATATGTAAATTCCATGTATTTGGCAAAGTAATAGCTAAAATTCATGTCACTGAATTTCAGAAATGTGGACCACTCACATATTATTGATATTAGATAGTCAATCCAAATTACAAACAGAAGATGATATTGACTGTATAGTTAAGGCAGAAATTTCAGATGAGGACCAGTGTCCTTGACTTTTTCAAACTGTAAAATCAAATATGATTCATGGACCATGTGGGATACAAAATCCAAATAGTCCATGTAGTCGGACATTTCCCAAAGGGTCCCAGATGGGAGAGGGTGCAGATTGGGCTGAGGGACACCATTCGCCCAAGCATAAATTTCATGCAGCAGGCCACTAGTCGTATATAAGAGTGTCTCTTATATACTGTTTATTGTTATATGTGTCTCTTTTTTGGTTTATTTGTTTGTTTAATTTGTTTAGAGATGGAACATATTTCACTTTGCTAGAAGCCCCAGCTACTTGTGGCAGGCTGAACATGTGGTAGGGAGTGCAGGAACTTCCCAGAAGCTGCTGAGAAATCTTAATCTTAGAGACCCTTCCTGCTCTCCCTTCTCAATGCATCAGCCACTGAAACCTCTTAGCTACTGGAAGTTCTTGTCTGTCTATAATATAACTTGGTTATTGATGTTATTTGCTTGCTTTCTTATCTTTGGAGGACTTGATTTGCTCTTTGCCATTTTATGAACATAGGGAATCCTCTGTCTCTGCTGTTTGGGCTTTGTGCCACTCAGAACTCATTTATTGTGCTGGGTTAATGTGAGATAAGATTCTAAGGCTAATATCCACCCTTTTATGAGTATTCACCTATTTACTGTAGGGTTTTTCTGTTTCTGTTTTTAAGATCTCTTCTTATATGCAATACTTCATATTATTGGTAAACTCAGAAAGAAAAATATGGGAAATAATATTTTTTTCCTAGGAGGATTAGACCTGTATAAGTGCCCTCCATCTGGCTTTAGAAATAGCAGCAGGGGCCACTCCAGTTTTGTAAAATAAAATAAAGTAAAGTAAAGTAAAATAAAATAAAATAGTACTTTCACATTAAAGCCACTGAAGGCCAGTAAGTTATCCTTGTTACAAAATTTGCCAAGAAAATGCCTTGAGTAATAATAATTGGCTTTAAAATATCAAAGTTGTTAAGGCAAAATAAATATAACTAAAATGAAGAGTATATGATAAAGCTTTTTCAGTGGTAATTATATATGCCTAAACATAGTTTTCTGAAATCTTTGGTAACTTAAAACTTTGGAGTTTGCTGAGTTAAATAATAAAAATTATTAAATATCTAGGTATGTTGAAATAATAGGGTACTAAAATATTAATTAATCTGAGTTTGTCTCCTATGGAGAATTTAGAGGATGGAGTTAAATCTGTTAAAGAATAAGTCTTGTATTCTATTTGAAATATCTCTTAAAATGTGAATGTATTGTTAATCTGAGGAGTGTTAATTACTTACATGTCACCTAAAAATTAAGGTTTCATAAGGGTTAAGAATCCTAACTAATGGAAGAGATATTATGGTTTTGGTGTAATAGAAGGCCTGAGGCATGGAGATGCATTTTGAAGGAGAAAGAAAGTGCTTTCTCAAGCTGGTTATTTTTTAAAGTTATAAGGTTTCTGAAGAAAGATTTGTGAAAGTTGTATAAAGTTTGTGTAAATTGTGGAATGTTTGTAAAGAGAAATGTTAAAAGAGAGTTATATAAATGACACAGGCCAGTAAGCCAGGACAAATAGAATAAGGAAACTGAAATGATTAAACAGCAAATTGGAGCCATTTGTAAATCCTATCTTCCCAAAACCAAGGACACTTATGAATAAATGATTTGCATGTTGCTTCCCTAACCAGAGAGTAAATAGCTTATATCAACCTACTCAGGGAGAGAGATCACAGAAATCTAATTAGTGCATTTGCTGATCACACCCAATGAAAATTGAAGTTAGAGAATAAACTTATTTTGGTAAGTCATTTTCTAGTCTGTTAAAAGGGAAAAGATCTTTCCTGTTTTTCTACCCAGGAAACAAAAATGTTATGAATTATTAAAATGGTTACATTTAATATTAATCAGATTTTTTTTTAAAAAAGCCATCTTTTAATCATGGGAACTAAGAATTGCTAGCCTATGTTTGTGTCTATTTTTTGGTAAAATAAGTTTAACAATCCTTTCAGGATTTGAATTTTAAGAAACTTTTTTCTTAACCTAGCATTGGCTTTGGATCATTTCAATAAGCTCTGGAATACCTCAAGTGTTTGTATTCTCTCTCTTGAAGGAAAATTTTCTGCTTAAAGTACATTGGAAGCTTTGTCAAATAACTGTATTATGCTTTCATTTACAGCTCTAATTGTTATTCTGGAATATTGTGTTTTGCAGAAAAGACAAGATTCCTTGTTATTTGCATTACTCTATAAAGTATCTGGATTTTTAAAAGCACTGGCAGGAAAAATCAGGAGAAACAAAAATTTTATTATGGGGCTGAATAAATGGGAAATAATTATATAGTTTGTGTAACTTTTGTTGAAAGTATTGCTGATTCCTAAACTTTTTGTTTTTCAGATATAAGGAAACACTTTTAAAGCAACTTGGCAAATAATATATTTCTTCCCCTATCTGTCCCTCCAATATTTGGCAATTCTTGATAATTGGCAATATGTTTCTTTGCATGAATTAAATAAGACCAGTTTCCAATTGTAGCTATGTTAACCAAGATAAAACTGATAATGGGCCTGCTTATAGCAACCATGGCTTCACTTCCTTTTGCAGAACTTGGTCCATCCAGCATTCCATGGGTATCCCTTAAAATTCGCAAGGGCAGGCCATCATTGAACATGTGCATGCTACCCTGAAGAGTATGCTAGTAAAACAAAAAAGAGGGAATATGGGACTCAAGGATTCTGCTATAATACTATCTAAAGCACACTTTACCCTTAATTTCTTTTTAATCTGAATGATCATTTTCAATCCTCTATACAACAGCACCTTACCTCAATAACCCCACCTCAGAAACCACAAGTCTTGTGGCAAGATGTGGACACTAATAACTGTATGGGACCCAATGAATTATTAACATGGGGGAGAGAATATGCATGTATTTCTTTCCCCACAGGACTGCTTGTGGATTCCAGCTCACTGAATTAAAACCTACCGTGGCATGGCACGGGACCAATCCTCTTCCAGAAATGAAGAATTTGGGTCTGGGGATGCCATAGCCCCAAATATTGCACCTTCCATGGACCCAGATGGCCCCCAGAATAACTTGGGGAGTGATGAAGAAGCTGATGGCAGAGGCTGAGAAATTATTGGAATGTACTCACATTCCAGGCACTCCAGATAACTAACCATTGCTCTTTTTGTTTTTCTTATAGTTTGTAAAATTGGAACTGGAGCAGTGAACAAACTTCAAGGAACCCAACTTTCAACTGCAACAAATTTATTGGAACCCTCTGTCTTCTACATTCAGCAAAACAAAAAAGGTGAGAAATGTAGGAAATCACAGGAAACTTCTTTGGAAAGTCTGAAGGAGGACATTCTGAAAAGTGAAGTTGGCTGAAGGTGCCTACCCCTGTTAATCAGAATTCTGATTTAGGAGAGTTGGTCAAAAGGTGCCTACCTCTAATTGTTCCTTGACCTTTACAAATAAGTCTATGTGCATGCAGGCCCTTGGGTGTTTACCAGAATCTTTATGCTTAATCTTTAGGTGTCCTTGCTTAAAGGACACTGCAGACACACATATCCTCTCAAGATTACTTACCCTATTGATTGTATCTAAAAGATAAATTTTATCTCAAACTGCTGTTACAATAAAAGCCTGAAGAGGCAGGCGATCAAGACCATCTGGTTCCTTTAGCCAGGTAGTCTCTTAGCCCTCTGTTTCACGGCAATCTGACTATGTCAGAGTAATAATTCACCTTAGCTCAGGGTCTGTTGGTAGCCCAGCAGGATTAATTTATTGATGTTACAGTACAAGGATAAATCTCAAGATAATTATGTTACGTGAAAAGAGCCAAATGAATACATATGTGATTCCATTTACATGAAATTCTGGAAAATTCAAACAAATCAGTGTTAGATCTGTTACAAAATAGGGCAGCATCTGTAATGAAATGCAGAAGTAAGCTAGAAAAGCTGGAAGAAGCTTTACAAAGAGGCAAAGAGAAATTTTAGAGAGTGGTGTCTATGTTCATTATCTTGATTGTAGTGATAATTCCATAGTTCTATGCTTTAAATTTGTAGGATATCATATATTAATTATATCTCAATAAAGCTATTAAAGGAATGGGAATATTAGCTATTTTCCATATGGATTGCTTATATGCAGATTTTCAATCAAGACTATACAGTGGTACCTTGAGATATGAGTGCCCTAACATATGAGATTTTTGAGATACGAGCTGTCGAGCAAGTGATTTTTGCTTTGAAATACGAGCAACATTTGAGATAGGGGTAATCTCGCAGATCAGCCAGCTGCACACCACCCACCAGTCTACCGCAACTCGAGCGTCTCATAGTTTCCCACGCCTCAAGGTTACGGAACGAATTAAACTCGTATCTCGAGGTACCGCTATACATATTTTCTATTTTTTCTTATTTTTATTTTACTTGTATTTATTAAAGTGCTAATGGTTCGGTGCCCAAAATTCTTGCGGGGGGCGGGGGAGGGTTCACCCTCAGCCTGTTCTGCACCCTCTCCAATCTGGGACCCACTGAAGGATATCTTACTGCCAGTTTACAGGGATCTGGCCTAAAACAGCAGTCAGACATCCCTCTCACAATCTGGGACTGCTGGCTCCTAACCATTCACCTGCCTGCCTGCCTGCCTGCCTGATTGCCCATAATCACTCTATCTGCTGGCCTGCTTGCCCCCAATTCCTGCTCCCTCTACCAGCCTGATCACCCATACCTCCCCCCATCCCCCGCAAGCTGGCCTGCTCACTCCAAACTGCCCCCTTCTGCTGTCCTGATCACCTCCAAATGACCCCCACTGACATCCTGCTTGCACCCAACTAGCTCCCCTCCCCCGTCCCCCACCAACCTGATCACTCACAACTGCTGTCCCATCCTGGCCTAATCACCCACAACTTCCCTCCCCTCTTGGCCTCTAACTGTCTTTACCTTGGCACCACCACCATGGCTTTGTCCAGAAGAATGCCCAGAAGGTCTCCTGGAAGGTCTCCCAGTCTAATTAGATTATTACCCATTTATTAGTATAGATAGAGGCCTGGTCCATGGGTGGGGACCAGCTGGTTTTCCCTAAAGGGTGTCCCAGATCAGGGTGGGGGTCCCCACTGAGGTGCCTGGCCAGCCTGGGTGAGGGGCTGAGGGCTGTTTGCAGGCTGGCCAAGTCCCCCATCGGGGACCCTCACCCCATGGATGTGTGGCCAGCCTGGGTAAGGGGCTAAGGGCCATTTTCAGGCTCCTAGCCCCTCCTTTTTTTTTTTTTCCAGCACCTTGAGCAGGTATCTGGAATTTATTTATCTTTTATAATTGAAACTTTGTAGCCTTGAGCGCAGGCCAGGACCAGCCAAGATGGGTGGGAAGCTTGGCTTTCTCCATTGCTGGGGGCAACCCAAGCCTCCTGCTGGTTCCAGCTCCATTGCTGTTGCCATCTTTGTTGGGTTAATTTGCATACTCATCCAGATTGGCTGGTGTGCATAGTGGAGGTATGGTCAATTTGGATGTTTCTCTTTTATTAGTGTAGATAATTTTATGTTTATTGAATCTTATAATGAAAAATAGGGTTTGCATTTTGAATTTTTTGTTTTTCTATTTCATTTTATTAGCAATTGATTTTTCATTGAACTTCACAAAATTATCATTTTAAATGGACTGTAAATTTTAAAAAATAAAGAACACTAACCCCCAAACTTAGTTTTTTGTTTTGTTTTGTTTTGTTTTGTATTTTTTGAACTCTAGATTGAGAAACACTCCTGTAGCATAATTCTTCTCTGTTAATCAGGATGGGGTCACATGGTCATGCCCTAGCTACAGCAGTCTGGGAAAGGAAGAGAAGCAACTGACTCCCTGAGGTCAGAACATCAAAATGTGTGTGACCCAGAATGGTAGAGTGAGGATCTGAATATCCGTGGCTTTCTTAGGAAAACAAAATGTTGCCAAAAATGGTAAAGACCAACCTTTTAGAACTCTGAAAATGAATTAGTGACTTGTAACCATCCAAAAAATGTTTATTCAAGAATGGCTGAATATTAATGTAGTCAGCTTTGCAGCATTTTAACTTTCTTTATTCTCATTCTCTTTTACCCAGGTTTGTGGTGTCTTGAAAACTCTGAGCATAGTGGTCATGAAAGGAGGCATACTGGGTTGAAGTTCCACAAAGCATTACCCTGAGAGCACTATCAGTATTGGTCTCCTCTGTCAGCTTTCTGGGAAATCCCCATTTTCAGGGCTTGTTATTATTTGACCTGACTCAGAACTCCTTCAGTTGGGAAGGTTCTATCCTGAGGGCATTAGTCCAAAATAACCAATTGTTTAATATCTCAGCTGCTTGAGGTGGCGTTTTCAGTTGGGGTAAACAAGAGGCTAGCCATAAACTTAAAACTATGACATATTTTAGGGGATATAGAAAGCCAGAACTTGTGCAAGGCTATGTACATAAGAAGTTAGGAAAGAGATTAAAAAACCCTAATGTCTTTAGGGCTCTGATAATGGCTGGCTTTGAGGCCTATGTGAGCAGAAAATGAAGATAAAGGCAAGAATTCTAATGGCTTTTCATTGCAGACTAGAGGCCCAGATTCATGTGTGGGGGGTTCTCTCAGCCTACCTGTACCCTTTCCAATCTGGGACCCCTCGAGGGATGTTCAACTGCCCGTTTAGGCCCAATCCTGATCCCAATCAGGCCTAAATGGCAGTCAGACATCTCTCTCACAATCCAGGACTACTGGCCTCCAACTGCTAGCCTGCCTTCCTGATTGCCCCTAATTGCTTTTGCCTGTCAGTCTAATCACCCCCTAACCACTCCCCTGCCAGCCTTGTTGATGCCTAACTGCTCCCCTGCCAGCCTGTTTGCCCCTAACTGCCCTCCCCTGTGGCCATCTTGTGACCACATGGGGGAAGCCATCTTGTGTGTTGGAGTGATGGTCAATCTGCATATTACTCTTTATTAGATAGGATAGAGGCCTGGTGCACAAGTGGGGGTCAGCTGGTTTGCCATGAATGGTTTTCCAGATCAGGATGGGGATTCTCTTGGAGCATGGAGCAGCCTGGGCAAGGGGTCTGTAGAGATTTGTAGGCTGGCCACACACCCGGTGACCCAAGTGGGGGCCCTGGTATCTGGGATTTATTTATCTTACACAATTGAAACTTGGAATGGAGCCAAGCCTCCTGCTCACTCCTTGGAGACAGCCATTTCTTTTGGAATTTAATTATCTTCTATAATTGAAACATTGTAGCCTTAAGTGGAGGCCTAGGCTGGCCATGATGTACAGAAATCTTGGCTTCCTCCATCCTTGGCTGGGTCAATCCTAGCCTCCTGCTCTCTCCAGCTCTTTGGCTGCTACCATTTTTATTGGATTTATTTATCTTCTATAATTGAAACTTTGTAGCCTTGAGAGGAGGTCTAGACCTGCCAGGGTGGAAAGCTTGGCTTCTTCCATCACCAGAGAAACCCAAGCCTCCCTCCTGCTTGCTCTGTGGCCACAGCCATCTTAGTTGGGGTTAATTTGCATACTCACTCCTGATTGGCTTGTATGCATGGCTTGTGGGCATGGCAAAGTGATGGTTAATTTGCATATTACTATTTTATTAGATAGGATGTGCTCCAATGCACTAAGAGAGCCCCTCAGTAAATGATGGAAAACTTGAGGCATTTACAAAAATCACTGTCTAATTATTAATTGACCACTAAACTAACTGAGCAGAAACTTAAGTGGTCACAAGTAACAGGGAATAAAACTTTACAAAATCAGTCTAAGAAAGTAACTAAACAGACATTATCATAATCTTTAACAACAAAACAGCAACAATACATTTTCAGGAGGAAGGAATCTGATTTCCTGATTTACTATATTATATTATTTAAAATGTCCAATTTTCACCCTAAATTATGAGACACTAATAGAAAAAGGGAAGTATCCTATATAATGAAAACCTAATATGCAAATTGTCCCTTTGGGGGTTTATTCAACTGAGAGTTTGAACACTCACTATGACATGCGCTGATCACCAGGGGGTGGCATGGAACATGGTGGGTAGTTGGCAATGCAGCACTGGCAGCAGGCAGCAGTGGAGGCGCTGCTGGCCCTGATGGGCCCTGAAGAGAGCAGGACTGCAGTGGGATATGGAGCAGATGAGCAGGCGGCACTAGGCCATGGCAGGCATGAGCAGGGGCCTGATCAACCCATCAATCACCCTGCAGATGACAACCAGCAATGGTGGTGGTGGGTGGGGTAAATGCCTAGTCCCCAGGCACTGAGGGAGCTGGACAGGGGGCCTGGTCCTGAACAATCGTCCCACAGGTGGATGGCGGAGTATGTGAAGGGGCAGTGCCAGGCTAAAACAGGGTGCCAGGTGGGGCTGTGGTACTGTGAGGCTGGGGCACAAGCTGGAGGTGCGAGGCTGGGTGTGCTAGCTGAGGGCTAATCCCCACAGGCTATCCGGAGAAACCCCACCCATGCATAAATGAGTGCACAGGGTCACTAGTGACTTATAAAAGGGAACACAAGTAATCAATAGAAATTGTCCATGAGAAAGCCAGATTTGAGAACTTATCAGAAAGTCTTTTAAACAGCTATTAAAATTTTATTCAGAATTACAGAAAACCATGACCAAAGTATTAATGGAACATATGAAAATAATATTTCAACAGAGCATAAGAATGAAGAGATAGAAGTTATTTTTTTCCTTTTTTTTTCCTTTTATTGATTTTAGAGAGTTAGAGATATAGAAACATCCATGATGAGAGAGAATCATTGATTGGCTGCCTCTTGCATGCCCACTATTGGCAGTGGGGGGAGGATTGAGCCTACAATCCAGTCATGTGCTCTTGGCCAGAATCAAACCTTTAGTCCACAGGCTGACACTCTATCCACTGAGCCAAACTGGCTAGGGCTAGAAGTTATTTTTTTAAAATTAGTAATTCTGGAGTTGAAAAGGAATGACTGAAGTAAATTTTTCACTAGAAGAACTTAACAGCAAATTTTAATTTATAAAAGAAAGAATCAGCAAACTTGATAATAAGTTAATTGAAGTTATATAGTTGAAGAAACAAAGAGAAATTAAATGAAGAAAAATAAACAGAACCTTAGATATTATCAAGCATGTCATCATAAACTTAATGAAAGAGGAGAGACTAAGAAGAGAGAGAGAGAGAGAGAGAGAGAGAGAGAGAGAGAGAGAGAGAGAGATCAATATACTCAACAGGCTCCAAACAGAATAAATTGAAAGAGTTCCATACCTAGAAGTTTTTAAATTCAGAAAGTTCATGTGCCATATATGCCCATCTAAGCCTAATTATTTTGTCCCCTAGCCACCTTTATAGTATTTCCATATAATAACTGCTAATAACTCATAAAATGCCTAAGTTCCTATGCAACACAAACTACTACATAAAGGGGAAAGAATAAACACAGTTTTCTGCTTACCGTAAGAAAAATGGAAATCTCATTTTGCCTATGTGAACAAGGTCCCCTCTTATCCTGTGATCTACAAGTATTATTTTGAAAATTACAAGTCCCAAAAGATTGGTACAACAGAAACACTTACCATCTGATTTGCTCCTTTTTTTGTCCTAATATTATGAAATACCTTAAACATTTGGTGTTAGCCAAATTTGTAAGATAGCACATCCTAAAGCAAAAGAATGGCTAAGTGAGACAGAGGAAAATTAAAACTATTACTGAACCAAAACTGTGAATCTGACTTAAGGGAAGTTAGCAGAAGGTAGGCTTAGCAAAGTAGCAAAACCCATGTTCCACCTTGGAAGGCTCTGAACTACTGCATATGAGAAAGGCTGCTAACTATAGAATGATAAGATTTGAAACAAGTAGGAAAATTTTCAGTGAAACAATTTTTAAAAACTATTTTTAAAACATTTATAAAAGCAGACCATATGTTGTCTCTTGAAACCTTAGGAAAACTTCATAGTTTTTTGAAGTTTAAAGTTCAATTTTATTAAACATATGGGTAAGTTTGGAATTATTCAGAATATTTAAATTAATTTGAAAATAATTAAAATTCAGAAAACCTCATGTGCACATCCAACTTCAAGGCAATGTTATTATGGTATAAAATTGCCAAGGAAATTTATAGTGAACAGGTGTGTGAAGTAATTGAAGGGGAAAAGTTTCAAACATTAATTAGCAAGAATTATGAATATCTTTGTTGGATTGTTTTCTCTCAAGTTGACACAATTTTAAGCATATATAGAGTGGAATTTTTTTTAAATTATGGATACAAATGGAAAGTAAAATCTCACTTACTTATAATATTCTGCACTTTTGCAATTAATCACTTGATGAGACATGGAAGGAAAATGAAAAAAAAAGTCTAAACCAAAAGAAAAGTATGATTCTAAATATTTTTGAAAGTTTATTCAATAAGGTTTTTAATAGTGTTGAAATGTTCTCATTCCAAATCCACCAAAGTAAGTATTCTTTCACTGCAAAAAGTATTTCTATTGAAACTTGGCGAGAAAGAGATAATTATGCCAAAAATAAGACCCAATGACTTTTACTCAAGGAACTTATAGGAGGAGGTGAGCCATACCCCCCTCCCAAAAGAAGCCTAAGTTTAGAAAATAGTGTTACAACTGTTATAAGAAACAAATAGAGGATGTCACAAGTACATAGGCTTTGCCATGGATTTGGGAATGTGGTGGGATTTGGGTGTTCATCCAGTAGATATGAATAGCAGAAAATATTTTAGACAGAAAAAGGAGCATATATTAACCTTTAGAATTCTAAACAAGGCTTTTGTACAGTGCTCACAGAAGTTGCAGAGTGCTACCATAACACAATTCTTAAAGGAGAAAAGGTTTTGGAAACTGCTATGGAGAGAAGTTGGAAAGCGGGGAAAGTGTTGATGAGAGCCTGAAGAGCCTTGAAGAATGTTTTGTGAAATCCTAATGACCTTCAGGGAGGATGATAGTAAGGGCTTAAAGAAAATGTCATTTGACACTGGAAAAAAATGGTCTTTGTCATATAGAGTCAGAAAGTTTAGCAACACTGTCATCTGCAATAATGGAGAAAATAGAAAACTTACCTAAACTGTGTGACTGGGACAAGGATATTTCCACAGACTATTGAAAACGCTTTCTGGTTACTTCTTTCTGCTTGTAATAAAATTTTAGAAGAAAGAGATGAACTAAAGAAAGGACTTTTAAACAAAAAAGAAAATAAAAATTCTAGCCTCTGAAGACAACAAATCTACACTAATAAAAAAAGAAACATACAAATTAACCATCACTCAGCTATACTCACCAGCCAATCAGGAGTGAATATGCAAATTAATCCAACAAAGATGGCAGCAGCCATAGAGCTGGAGCCAGCAGGAGGCTTGGGTTGTCCCTGGCGATGGAGGAAGCCAAGCTTCCCACCTGCCCTGGCCGGCCCTGACCTCTGCTCAAGGCTACAAAGTTTCAATTATAGAAGATAAATAAATTCCAGATACCTGCTTCCAGCTACCCCTGGCCTCTGCTTAAGGGGAGGGGGGGGGGGGGGGGGAAATGAAGGGATTGGAAACCTGAATCACTAGGGACATAGCCAGGCTGCAAACAGCCATCAGCCCCTCACCCAGGCTGGCCAGGCACCTCAGTGGGGACCCCTGCCCTGATCTGGGACACCCTTTAGGGCAAACCAGCTGGTCCCCACCCATGCACCAGGCCTCTATCTATACTAATAAAAGGGTAATAAGCTAATTAGGCTGGGAGACCTTCTGGACATTCTTCTGGACAAAGCCATGGTGGCGGTGCCGAGGTAGAGACAGCTAGAGGCCAAGAGGATAGGGAAGTTGTGGGTGATTAGGCCAGGATGGGACGGCAGTTGTGAGTGATCAGGCTGGTAGGGGGCAGGGCCATTGTGGGTAAGCAGGACATGAATGGGAGGTCATTTGGAGGTGATCAGGACAGCGGGAAGGGGACAGTTTGGAATGAGCAGGTCAGCAGGGGGACAGTTCAGGGCAAGCAGGCCAGTGGAGAGTGGAGATGGGGGTAAGCAGACCAACAGGGGGCAGTTGGGGGCAAGCACACTGGCTTGTGGGTGATCAGGCTGGTAGGAGGTTGAGGGTGAGCAGACCAGCAAAAGGGGGCAGTTAGGGGCAAGCAGGCAAGCAGGCAGAGTGGTTAGGGGCAATCAGGCAGGCAGAAAGGCAGGTGAGTGGTTAGGAACCAGCAGTCCCAGATTAGTAGAAGGATGTCTGACTGCTGGGTTAGGCCTGTAAGCCAGCAGTAGGACATTCTTTGAGAGGTTCCAGATTGGAGAGGGTACAGGCCAGGCTGAAGGACACCCCACCCCCTTGCACAAATTTTATGCACCAGGCCACTAGTGATAATATATTAAGAAAAGACTTCTAGGTAAAGATCAAATTCAGCATACTCTGAAGAAAGCATGGTTTATTCATGAAAATTTTTGAAAGTTTAAAATTTTTTCATTCTTTTTTTTAATTTTTATTAATTTTTATACATATCTCCCCATTGCCCTCCCTCCCTCCCAGGCATACCCCAACCCCCCAGTGTCTGTGATCATTGGTTATGCTTATATGCATGCATACAAGTCCTTTGATTGATCACTTATCTACCTCCCCTAACTTTAATCTTTCTGCTGTAATTTCACAGTGTTTGATGCTTTATGATTTTTGTCCTCCTGAGAATTATCAGTCTACTCCCTTTCTGTGCTCCTGATTCTATTATACTCACCAGTTTATTCTGTTGATCAAATTTTTAATTCACTTAATTTTTAGATTCACTTGTAGAAAGATATGTATTTGTTGTTCATAATTTTTTGTCTTTTACCTTTTTCTTCTTCCTCTTCTAAAAGAGTACCTTTCAGAATTTCATATAATACTGGTTTGGAGTTGATGAACTCCTTTAGCTTTTTCTTCTCTGTGAAGCTCTTTATCTGCCCTTCAATTCTGAATGATAGCTTTGCTGGATAGATTATTCTTGGTTGTAGGTTCTTGCTGTTCATCACGTTGAATATTTTTTGCCACTCCCGTCTGGCCTGCATTGTTTCTGTTGAGAAATCAGCTGACAGTCGTATGGGTGCTCCCTTGTAGGTAATGAACTGTTTTTCTCTTGCTGCTTTTAATATTCTCTCTTTGTCTTTTGCTCTTGGTATTTTAATGATGATGTGTCTTGGTGTGGTCCTATTTGGATTCCTTTTATTTGGGGTTCTGTGTGCTTCCTGGACTTGTAAGTCCATTTCTTTTACCAGATGTGGGAAGTTTTCAGTCATTATTTCTTTAAATAGGTTTTCAGTATCTTGCTCTCTCTCTTCCTCTGGCACCCCCACAATTCTGATGTTGGTACACTTGAAGCTGTCCCAGAGGCTCCTTACATTGTCTTCACATTTTTGGATTCTTTTCTCTTCTTGCTTTTCCAGTTGAATGTTTTCTGCTTCTTTATATTTCAAATTTTTGACTTGATCCTTGCCTTCCTCTAGTCTGCTGTTAGGACTCTGTATAATATTTTTTATTTCAGTCAGTGTATGTTTGATTTCTATTTGGTCCTTTATCATCTTTAGTTGGACCTTTTTCATCTCCTTTTGGGTCTCACTACATTTATCCATCTTTTCTAGCATATTCTTGAAAAACCTTATAAGTGTGGTTTTGAACTCTATGTCCAGTCGTTTTTTCCCCTCCATTTCTTTTGTATGTGATCCCTTCCCTTGTCTCGGCATTTTCACTATGCCGGGGAAACTTCTGTGTTGGATTCAGCCTTATGATACCAGACTTGCAACACTGCAGAAGCCTCTCTATTGAGCTTGGGATGGGTGGAGTCTCAGGGCTTAAGGGACCGCCTTGCCTTCCAGTCGGCCCCGCCCTCCACGGCCCCTGAGTCTCACGTGACTGAGTAATGGCTGGAGCCGTCCTTGTGCCTCTAACAGCTGCCTTTCCAGCTCCCCTGCATAGCAAGACCACAGGAGTCCAGGTCTCTAGGTTTTTGTCCGAAACAGGGGCTTAGTGGAGTCAGAAGTGGCACAGTTGGGAGGGTCTATCCCCCACCCACTCGCGAAAGCCAGCGGCAAAATCAGCAGTCTGTCCTGCGTGCCGTGCGCACCACCAGGCCTTTGATCTTTTGTGACTCCCCTAAATTTTCGTGCACTTCTCCCTTTTCACAGTCCAAACTCCCCCCGTATGAGTTTTGGCTGGATCTGGGGTTTAGTGTCGTAGGATAAGGGGTTCAATGCCTTTGAGTGCCTCTGTTTCCCTCCCGCCAGAGAAAGCCAGCCAGGTACTCCGGGACCACGCGTGCGTCTCCGTACCTCAGCTTTTTGCAGCTCCTCTGGGTCTCCATGAGCCCCTCTCTTTCCTTCTAGTTGTAGAACTTCCACTCAGCCAGTTTTCCTGTGGTTCTGGATGATGTCTGTTCTGTCTTTTAGTTGTAGTTTTGAAATTGTTGTGCGAGGCAGCAGTGTAGGTGTTTACCTATGCCACCATCTTGGATTCCTCTCCCTTTTCATTCTTTTTTAAAGTTATTTGTTAAAACTTCAGAAATATTCAAGACAGTCATCAGAGAATTATTTAAATAATAAAGCTTCTCTATAATGTTTGAGGGTGTTGTTTCTCGAGTGGCTCAGCAAAAGTTCAAGGAAAAGAAGGATATATCTTAAAGTGATGTGTTGGTTTGGTCTTTGTCTAATGGAGTCAACTCCAATCAAATTCACAGGATACTGATAAACTTCAAAGAAAAAGTTTTATATTGACAATTATACCACCTGCTTGTACTGAAATGGGTAATGAGAGCACAAAGAGGACCCAGGGTTTTCTATTTTTCAAACTTCTACTGGCAGGAAGTAGGCTGAGAAATCTACATAGCTGCACATACAGACTAGTTCCCATGGAAAAGGAAGAGTGGCTCAGAGGCTAAAATTAAGTCTGAAGGATGGAGACAACAGTTATCATAGATCAACCCTAGGAAGGGGTAGGGTTGAGTCTTAATAAGAAACTCCCAATATTTATCCTGTTAAATTTTATAATTGCTATGGACCAGTGCAGTGGTCGGCAAATTGCAGCTCACGAGCCATATGCAGCTTGCGAGCTGTGGTTTGCCTCTCTGTTGACTAATGATTTTGACAACCACTGGAATAGGGGCTTAATCACAAAGAACAACAGCCTGTAATTTTTGGAATCGAGAATCTAGATCAATGGTCAGCAAACTCATTAGTCAACAGAGCGGCAAACCACAGCTCACAAGCCACATGTGGATCAAGAGCCACAGTTTGTGGACCACTGGACCAGTGATTTGTGTGTTATTCCTTTTCCCTCATTTTAAATAGTAATATTTTTAATGACTGTCCTATGCCTGTCCATCATCATGTCTTAGGTGTGGATATGTTAGAGGAGGGATAAAGTTTTTCTTTAATTTACTTGTCTTTGGACCAAGAGGAACTGTACACAAGGAGTTATACTTAAGGCACAGTGACTCATCCACAAATACCTTTATTTGGAGGATGATATTTTTTACTTTGAGTTGATGTTTTAATAGGATGAGATTTTTATGGGCAAATGGGTGAGTGTGATTTGCATGTGTGTAGGACATGTACTGCTGGGGAGTTATAGAATAGACAATCATTGATAATCTCCAAAATAGTCCCTAATGATTCTCACTTCTTATTATTCTTGTCTTGTGTAGTTCCTTCCCACATATCATAGGGCATTGTGGAAATTAGGGAGTATGGCTGAAGCTGAGAATAGGTCAGGAATATGACTGAGATTTCTATCTAACTATTCATTCTGAGAAGCCAGCTGTCACATGAGCAGCCCTATGGAGAAGGAACTGAGGCCTTTTGCTAAAGTCAGCATCAATTTGTCAGCTTATGAAATTCGCCATCTGGGAAATGGAAGCTCCAGCCCCAGGCTTGGTCTTGTCCAGCACTATAATAACAGGGATTTTAAATGGTGGTGGAGTAAGTGGATGCGACAGACATGCTTCCAGAATTAACTGAAATTAAAATTAAAATAAAAACAAAAGCCATCACGAATAATCAACTGAAGACTAGATGAAGAGAATCCTGATAACCAAGTATGGAAAGTGGAGACCTCATAAAGACTGGTAGGAAGGGCAGAGGAACCAAAGGGTTGCCACTGAGAATCCTAGGGTCTATTCTCCAAGCTGTACCCCTATTCCCCCCACCAACAGAGAATACCAGAACTGAGAAATATGTCCACATAACATATGGCTGGAAATGCAGGAACCCTCTTAAAGGGCCAAAATACAAAATTTTATGTGCAGCTACTCACCTTGGGCTCCAGCGGGGGTGGGGGGAAGAGCAGAGTGAACTAGAGAGTAAGTATAAGCTAAGTTTGGAGGTGGGGAAGAGGCGGTCTGTGATTAGAGCTCAGAAGGGAGACACCCTGGTTTCCTGTGCTGAGTCATTTGCTCATGTTTTGGAGGTCATCTTTCTAAGCCAGACCTTTGACACCCAGGTCACTTTTTTTCTGGGAAAAAAACAGTTGACCCATGCTATTGGAAAATCCCTTTTCCCACCTGTGGAGTTTCTGAGGCCCATTATGAGACTGAGAATAATAATTAGCCTCCAGGAAGAAGCAATTGCCCCCCCTTATTGGAAAATGTAACACCTCACCTGTGGAAAATTGCCTGAGGCCACTCAAGGCTGGATTCAATCAGTCTGCAGGCAGAGTTGGGTCTCTGGAGGCTTTGAGTCTTTGCCTGATCTAATTAATCAGAAACAGCATTTGGGTCCCCACTGTAGACACCATCCCAGACCAAGTATCAAGGCAAAAGCCAGTGGGATCCCAAATGCTTTCACATGACACCTGTAGGACCAGCTCCATGGGGGGTAAGGGAATACAGCTCAGAACAGGGTCAATCAAGGTGTGAGACTCATGGCAGACCCAGAATCTGAGCTAAGGAGTTCCCAACCAACCACTGGACTAGTAGGGGTTTCAACTTCTCTGGCCCAGGGCCAGAAAGGGTTAGTGACTCACATTTACCTGCACTAGAGAAGCTCACAAGAGATCCAAGATAGATACACCAAGGGACAAGATTCAACAACATCAGAGCAAAATCCAGTGAGCCCCACAAATTACAGACCCAAAGCACTGTGTGACAGCTGACACAATGACAATGGGGTTGAACCTTAATGTCAGCAAGTTAGGAGGGAGATCCCTCCCACAAATGGGACATCAACAATCAAGTCCCAATTACAACAAGAGAGCTCAAATAATGCACACAAGAGGTATTCCTAGAGCATCCATTTCAAGGGAACAAAGAGACAGCACCACTGGACTCCTCAAGATACTTTCTATAAAAGGTCACCCCACAGAGACTGTTCTATCTAATACATAGATATAAGTACAAAGAGACAACTAATATAAATACATAACAGTTATATTTAATACATAGATATAAATATAAAGAAACAACTAAAATTGGAGAGAAAGAAACCCAAATGAGAGAAAAGAAGGAATCTCAAGAAAAAGAAATAAATGAAATGGAGGCAAGCACCCTATCAGACATAAAGTTCAAAGTAATGGTTATAAAATGTTTAAGGAACTCAGTGCAAAACATAACAGCATGAAAAGGGAAATAGAGGCCATGAACAAGAACCAGACAGAAATGTAGAATAATATATATGACTTCAAGAACACATTCGAGGGGGAAACCAAGATGGCGGCATAGGTAAACACCTACACTGCTGCCTTGCACAACAATTTCAAAACTACAACTAAAAGACAGAACAGACATCATCCAGAACCACAGGAAAGCTGGCTGAGTGGAAATTCTACAACTAGAAGGAAAGAGAGGGGCTCACAGAGGCCCAGAGGAGCTGCAAAAAGCTGAGGTAGGGAGACGTGCACGTGGAGAGAGCGGGTGCCAGAGTACCTGGTTGGCTTTCTCTGGCAGGAGGCTCCCAATGGCATTGAACCCCTTATCCTATGACACTACACCCCAAGTCCAACTGAAACTCATACGGGGGGAGTATGGACTGTGAAAAGGGAGAAGTGCATGGAAATTTGGGGGAGTTGCAGTAGGGCAGAAGTCGGGCAGCACGCACAGCACTGTGCACAGAAGACCAACTGCTGATTGTGCCGCTGTCTTTCTCAAGAGGGCAGGAGACAAAGCATCCCAACTGTGTCACTTCTAACTCCACTAAACCCCAGATTCGGGCAAAGTCCTGGGAACCCAGATTCATATGGTCCTGGAGGGCAGGGGAACCAGAAAGGCAGCAGTCTAGAGGTACTGTGAGAGAGAGCGTGTGCACGTGCACACAGGAACCGCTCCAGCGATTACCCAGTCACGTGAGACTCGGGGGCCGTGGAGGGTGGGGCCGACTGCAAGGCAGTCCCTTAAGCCCTGAGACTCCACCCATCCCAAGCTCAACAGAGAGGCTTTTGCAGTTTTGCAAGTCTGGTATCATAAGGCTGAATCCAACAAAGAAGTTTTCCTGGCATAGTGAAAATGCCGAGACAAGGGAAGGGATCACAAACAAAAGAAATGGAGGAAAACAAATGACTGGATATAGAGTTCAAAAACACACTTATGAAGTTTTTCAAGAATATTCTAGAAAAGTTTAATAAAGTTAGCAAGACCCAAGAGGAGACGAAAAAGAATCAACTAGAGATGAAAAAGAACCAACTGGAGATGGAAAAGGACCAACTAGAAATTAAACATACATTGACTGAAATAAAATATATTATACAGTGAACTTACAGCAGACTAGAGGAACGCAAGAACCAAGTCAAAAATTTGAAATATAAAGAAGCAGAAAACACTCAACTGGAAAAGCAAGAAGAAAAAAGAATCCAAAAATGTGAAGAAAATGTAAGGAGCCTCTGGGACAGCCTCAAGCATACCAACATCAGAATTGTGGGGGTGCCAGAAGAAGAGAGACAGCAAGATACCAAAAACCTACTTAAAAAAATAATGACTGAAAACTTCCCACATCTGGTAAAAGAAATAGACTTACAAGTCCAGGAAGCACACAGAACCCCATATAAAAGGAATCCAAAGAGGACTACACCAAGACCCATCATCATTAAAATACCAAGAGCAAAAGGCAAAGAGAGAATATTAAAAGCAGCAAGAGAAAAACAGTTCATTACCTACAAGGGGGCACCCATATGACTGTCAGCTGATATCTCAACAGAAACAATGCAGGCCAGACGGGAATGGCAAGAAATATTCAACGTGATGAATAGCAAGAACCTACAACCAAGAATATTCTATCCAGCAAAGCTAACATTCAGAATTGAAGGGCAGATAAAGAGCTTCACAGAGAAGAAAAAGCTAAAGGAGTTCATCAACTCCAAACCAGTATTATATGAAATGCTGAAAGGTACTCTTTTAGAAGAGGAAGAAGAAAAAGGTAAAAGCCAAAAAATTATGAGCAACAAATACATATCTATCAACAAGTGAATCTAAAAATTAAGTGAATTAAAAATTTGATCAACAGAATAAACTTGTGAATATAATAGAATCAGGAGCACAGAAAGTGAGTGGACTGATAATTCTCAGGGGGGAAGGGGTGAGGGGTGTACAGGGAGAGACTGGACAAAAATCATACACCTATGGATGAGGTCAACGGGAGGGAGGTAAGGGTAGAGGAAGGGTTGGGAACTCGGTGGAGGAAAGCTATGGAGGGGAAAAAAGGCAAACAAATGTAATAATCTGAATAATAAAGATTTAATAAAAAAAAAGAACACACTGGAAGATATTAACAGTAAATTAAATGAAGCTGAGGATTGAATCAGTGATATGGAAGACAAGATAAAAATAAATACCCAATTGGAACAGAAAAAAAATAATTTAAAACCAGAAGGATAGTTTAAGTGATATATGGAACAATGTGAAACTTAACAATACCAACATTATAGGAATTCCAGTAGGGGGAGAGGGTGAACAGAAATAATGTTTAAATAAATAATGACAGAAAACCTCCCCAACCTGGTGAAGGAGAATGTCACACAAGTTCAGAAGGCACAGACCAAATCAAGATGAATCCAAAAAAGGCTCACTTCTACACACTTCAGAATTAAAATGACAAATGTTAAAGACCAAGAATCTTAAAGGCAGAAAGAGACAGAAAGTTACATACAAAGGAATTCCCATTAGAATGTCAGCTGACTTCTCAATAGAAACACTTCAGACCAGAAGGGAGTGGAATGAAGTACTCAAAGTAATGAAAAGCAAGGGCCTAAATCCAAGACTACTGCATGCAGCAAAGCTATCATTTAAAACTGAAGGTGAAATAGAAAGTTTTCCTGACAATAAAAGGGTTAAAGGAGTACATTACCATAAAACCAGCAATGCAAGAAATGTTAAAGGGACTGCTTTAAGATGAAGAAAATAAAAGATAGAGAGGATCATAGGCATAAAGAAAATAAATATGGCAATAAATAAATATCTATCAATAATAATTGTAAATGCTCCAGTCAAAAGATATAGAGTTATCAAATGGATAAGAAAATATAAACCATATGCATGCTGTCTACAAGAGATCTACCTCAGAACAAAGGATACATACAGACTAAGAGTGAAGGGATGAAAAAAATATATATTGCATGCAAACAGAAAGGAAAAAAAAAACTGGGGTAGACAAAGTAGACTTCAAAACAAGGGCCATAACAAAAGACAAAGAAGGTCACTTCAGCCCTAGCCAGTTTGGCTCAGTGGACAGAGCATCAGCCTGCAGACTGAAGGGTCCTAGATTTTATTCTGGTCAAGGACACATGCCTAGATTGCAGGCTTGATCTTCAGTAGGTGGCATACAGGAGGCAACTGATCAATTATTCTCTCTCATCATTGATCTTTCTATCTTTCCCTTTCCCTTCCTCTCTGAAATCAATAAAAATATTTTTTAAAAAATAAAATAAGACCACTTAATAATACTAAAGGGAATGGTTCAATAAAAATATATAACCCTTGTAAACATATATGTACCTAATATAGGAGCACCAAGTACACAAAAAAACTCTTGATGAACTTTAAGAGAGAGATTGACAGCAATATAGTCATGGTAGGGGACTTTAACACCCTGCTGACATCACTGGATAGATCTTTCAGACAAAAAATTAACAAGGAAACAGAGACCTTAAATAATACACAACATCAGATAGATCTAACTGATATTTATAGTACATTGCACCCCAAAAGCAACAGAATGTACATTTTTCTCAAGTACCCATGGAACATTCTTAAAGATAGACCACATGTTAGAGCACAAAACAAGTCCATACAAGTTCAAGAAGATTGACATAATACCAAGCATTTTTTCAGATCATAATGGCATAAAATTAGAAACCAACTATAATAAAAAAAATCTCAAAATCACTCAAATACATGAAAGCAAAATAGCTTATTATTAAACAATGAATGGGTTACCAATAAAATCATATAGGAAATGAAAAACTTCCTAGAAACAAATGAAAATGAACACATAACCATCCAAAATCTATGGGACATGGCCAAAGCAGTTCTGAGAGGGAAATTCATACTACGGCCCTACCTCAAGAAATAAGAAAAAGGACTAACAAACTATGTAATCCAACAACTAAATGAATTAGAAAGAGAACAGCAAGAAAAGCCCAGAGTAAGTAGAAGGAAGATTACAGTGGAAAGATTACAGTGGAAATAAATGACATAGAGACAAAAAAAAAGTATAAAAGATCAATAAATCTAAGAGCTTGTTCTTTGAAAAGATAAACAAGTTTGACGAGCCCCTAGTCAGACTCATCAAGAAACAAAGAAACAAAGAGAAAAGACCTAAATAAATAAAATCAGAAATGAAAGAGACAATATAACTATGGACACCATGCAAATACAAAGGATTGTAATAAAATCTATGAACAACTATATTCCAATAAGCTGGACAATGTGGATGAAATGGACAAATTTCTAGAAACACACAATCTTCCAAACCTCAATCAGGAAGAATCAGAAAACCTCAGTAGAACAATAACAATTGATTAAATCAAAGCAGTAATTTAAAAACTTCCAGCAAATGAAAGTCCTGCACAAGGTGGATATACAGGATTTTACCAGACATTCAAAGAAGAACTAACACCTATCCTCTTCAAAATGTTCCAAAAATTTCAAGAGGAAGGCACATTTCCAAGCTCTTTTAATGAGGCCAGCATTATCCTAATTCCAAAACCAGATAAAGACACTACCAAGAAAGACAACTGCAGGCCAATATCCTTGATGAACACTAATGCTAAAATATTCAACAAAATATTAGCAAATTGGGTCCAGCAATAAATTAAAAAGATCATACACCATGATCAAATGATCATATATCATGATCAAAAGGGATTTATTCCAAAGATGCAAGCTTTGTACAATATTCACAAATCAATAAATGTGATACATCATATAAACAAATTGAAAGATAAAAATCACATGATCATATCAATAGATACAGAAAAAGCATTAGCATTATCCAGCACCCTTTTTTGATAAAAACTCTCAGTAGAACAGTGGGAAGGCAGAGGAAGTTGGGGTGGGAGGTGTGGGGGGGACTGTAAGAGATCAACTGAAGGACTTGTATGCATGTATAAACATAACCAATGGATACAAGACACTGTTGGGGGGGGGGGGGGCCAGGTGAAGGCATGTACTGGGGGGTAGGAAAGGCCAAAAGCAGGTCATTGGGAGAAAAAAAAAAGGAGACATATGTACTACTATTGTAATACTTTAAACAATAAAAAATAAAAATTAAAAATAATTTTAAAAAATCTCTCAGTAGAGTGGAAATAGAGGGAACATACCTCAACATAATAAAAGTCTTATATGACAAACCTACAGCTAACATAATCCTCAAAGGGCAAAACTAAAAGTATTTCTCTTAAGAACAGGAGCAAGACAAGGATGTCTGCTTTTACCACTCTTATTCAGTATAGTACTGGAAGTCTTAGTCACAGCAATCAGACAAGAAAAGATAAAAGAAATCCTAATTGGGAAGGAGGAAGTAAAACTGTCATTATTCATAGATGACATGATATTGTACATAGAAAACTTTAAAGACTCCACCAGGAAACTACTAGACTTAATAAATGAATTCGGCAACATAGAAGGATATAAAATCAACATCTAGAAATTGGTAGCATGTTTATACCAATAATGGCCTCTCAGAAAGAGAAACTAAAAAAGTAATCCCGTTTATCATTGCAACAAGAAACAAAATAAAAAATCTAGGAATAAATGTAACCAAGGTGGTAGAAGACCTGTATTTGGACAACACTAGGACATTGAAAAAAGGAAGATACAAACAAATGAAAGCATATATCGTGTTCATGGGTTGGAAGAATTAACATCACTAAAATGTTTATATTTCCCAAAGCAATCTTTATATTCAGTGCAATTCCTATTAAAATAGCAATGGCATACTTCACAGAGCTAGAACAAATATCTGAAAAATTTATATGGAACCATAAAAGACCCCAAATAGCTGCATCAATCTTGAGAAAGAAGAACAAAGTAAGTGAGATCACAATACTGGACATAAAACTATACCACAAAGCCATTATAACAAAAACAATCTGGTACTGCCACAAGAACAGGTATATAGATCAATGGATCAAAACAGAGACCTCAAAAATTGACCCACACTATTATGGTCAATTAATATTTGACAAAAGAGGCAAGAACATACAATGGAGTCAAGACAGTATTTTCAACAAATGGTGCTGGGAAAACAGGACAGACATATGGAAAAAGATAAAACTAGACCACCAACTTATACCATATATAAGAATAAACTCAAGATGGATGAAAGACTTAAATGTAAGGTATAAAACATAAAAATCTTAAAGGAAAATATAGGCCGTAAAATCTCAAACATCTCTCATAACAATATGTTTACAGATACATCTCCTAGAGCAAAAGAAACTAAGGAGAAAATAAACAAATTGACTACATCAAAATAAAAAGCTTCTGCACAGCAAAAGAAACCACCATCAAAATGAAAAGGGAAACCACTATGTAGGAGAACACATTTGTCAATGATACATCTGATAAGAGTTTCATATCCAAAATATGTAAGTATTCACCCAACTCAGCAAAAGAAGACAAACAATCCCATTACAAAATGGGCAGAAGACTTGAATAAACATTTCTCCAAAGAGGACATACAAGTGGCAAAAGACCTATGAAAAAAAAATGCTCAAAGTCACTAATCATCAGAGAAATGCAAATTAAACCACCAACGGATATCACCTCACACCTGTCAGAATGGCTACATCAAAAAATCAACAAACAACAAGTGCTAGCAAGCAACAAGTGTATAAATATATAAAATATATATCTTTAAAATTTTTAAATGAGAAATAAGAGCACAGATAGTCTGAAAAAATAGTCGACCATTAGTTCACTGCTGGTAGGAATGCAGATTGGTGCAGCCATTATGGAAAACAAAATGGAGTTTACTCAAAAAATTAAAAATGGAACATCTGTTTGACCCAGCAATACCACTTCTGGGAATATATCCTAAAAAAAACAAAACACCATATAATCAGAAAGAATATATGCATCCTTATATTCATAGCAGCATTATTTACAAGAGATAAGATTTGGAAACAGCCCAAGTGCCCATCAGTAGATGAATGGATAAAAAAGCTTTTGGACATTTGCACTATGGAATACAATGCAGCTATAAAAAAGAGGGATATCTTATCCTTTGGGTCAGCATGGATAGACCTGAAAAATATTATGCTAAGTGAAATAAGCTAATCTAAGAAAGACAAATTAACATGATCTCACTTATTTGTGGGGTCTAATAAGCAAAATGAATTACCAACAAAATGTGACCCAAAGCATGGATGCATGGTGCAGAGTGATATATATACCTTGATGTCGGGTTGGAGAAATGACAAGAGTAAAACCAAAGAATTTAATATTTATATGTATAGCATATGGATGTAGGCAATAGGGTAGTGAAGACCTGATAGGGGCTGGGGGAACATAGAAGATATCTGTAATACTATCAACAATAAAAATATATTTAAAAAATAAAAAAGAGAAATAACAGTACAAATAGTCTGAACCTTTTATAAGTTCCTGAATGGTCTAAAAGCATTAAGTTCAGAATTTTAGCAACTATGGTGTTCAAAGAGATCCACATCTGGCCTACTTAGGTCAGAGATGCTATATGATGACCCTGCTGAGGCCTATGAAATAACTCCTGGATCTTTAGAATCAGATCATTGGGAAAATGTTGTGAATGATGTTGAAAAGTAAGGTAAACCATGCTAATACATGAGGATCTTAAACATGACACTATGGAGCTTAAGGCTATTTTTAGGTTAAAGGCCTAAACTTGAAACATTAAAGTGTTACAATTAGATTTGTGTTTTAAAATATAAAATTATCATCAATATGAAGGATTAAAGGAGAAAGAGACTAAAGTCCAAGACACCAATCATGAAATCCAGAAGAATCTGTGAAGAATGAAGTGTGTAACAGCCTAAAACTGAGGATGAGAGATGGAGAGGTACAAAGCAGATGGTTATCTAAGAAGGGTGTTTACTCATCACTAGTTCAACTCTCCACAGAAACTTACAGGATCCTAGTTTTAAAAAGAATATAAATACAGAAGGGCTGTCCCTCTGGAAGAAAGGAGTATGGCCCTTGAGTTTCCTAGAGCAGTAAGATTTTTTGTTGTTCTATACCTGCTTTAGGGACTTGCTTCATCTGATTGTGAAAAGGGATATAAAACATTTTTATTTAATAACATTTTTATTTAATCACTAGCTAAAGCTTAGTGATGATTCATAAGCTTTAGCTAACTCCACAATGCAGAGATGTCACTAAAAAGAATAGACAGGAATCAGGGGTTCAGATAGGCCTGATAGCACCATGAGATGTGTATTTTGGAGTAAACAATTTTCATGGAAGAGAGGGACAAGGAGGAGGATCTGTAACCATTTTTGTATGTTCCTCAACCAGCTCAATGAGGGGATCAAGCACAGAAGCTGAATGAGATTGTTTTAAGAAGAATCATGTGAGATGCTGGGGCCGACCATGTGAGTTTGTCTTTAAACTACTCTAGCACAGAAGTTAGTAAACATTTGAGGAATATTAATCTAATCAAAAACATATACTCCATGATTTGTGTAGCTTTTAAAATTAGCATAAGGAGGCTGGTCTGTTGAATCTCTTCTATCCTTATGTCTATTTAATACCAGAAGAATTTGAAATTGGCAAAATGGATACTAGAAAATGATTTTTTAAGCTGGGAAATAAGTAGCATGTACAGTATATGGACTGACTAGAAATGTTGTATAGACATTTCCACTTTTAAATGAAGAATGAGAATCTTATATAATAAAAGGCTAATTTGCAAATCGACCAAACTTCAGAATGACCTGTCGCTATGACATGCACTGACCACCAGGAGGCAGATGTTCAATGAAGGAGCTGCCACCTGGTGGTCATTGTGCTCCCACTAGGGGAGTGTCACTCATCTAGAAGCTGGACTCTGGTGAGAGCAGGGGCAGTGGCAAGAGCCTCTCCCGCCTCCATAGCAGCACTAGGGATGTCTGACTGCCTACTTAGGCCTGCTCCCAGTGGACAGTGGATCTAAGCCATCAGTCTGACATCACCTGAGGGCTCCCAGCCTGTGAGAGGGCACAGGCTAGGCTGAGGGACACCCCTCTCCCCCGAGTACACTAATTTTGTGCACCAGGCCTCTAGTATAATATACTTGTAATAATAGAATGGTAATAATAAGGCAATAATTCTTACATAATAGTATAAAAATTCAGCAAGCTCAGGGGTGGCCCCAAAACCTGAAAATTCCACTTGGTTCTGGGTTCAGCCTCTTACAGAAGATACTGTAACCCCATCCAACTACACAGTTACCTGGATCATGCAATCAGAATATTATCACATTTAATGTAGAGGACCTAAAAGACCAAACAGATGGGGCTCCACTAGGCTCACACAACTATTTGTATAACTGTGCCTGTACCTGCTACCCATCAATCAGCCTAAGGCTGGCTAAATTACATTGTACCAAAACCCAACTAGTTGTGGAGTTATGGGAAGAGACTGTTGCTTCACTTCTCTCTACCTATTAGAAACTGGTAATAGTTCATGAAGAGATCTTAATGGTTGTAATTAGCATGAGGAGTGAGCTGACAGGGCAGTGAGCATTCTCTTTACTTCTGTGTGGCCATGTGACTGTGCACATAGCGTTGGTGTGATGGGGACTCCAGGAAACACCACATGGCTGGTACTGAGAGGACTAGCCTCTTGGAGAAGCTGGGAGGCAGTGCCCTTGGCTGGGCTAGCTGCAGTTAGAATCTTGCCAAAAAGGTCACTCTAGTCACTCTCCCTGCCACACTGGCTTCTGAGCTTCTGTAAAATTATTTTTGACATCTCTAAAAATAACTGAGTGAGCTATGAGGGGCTCAAAGGTCCTTAGCTCTGTAGCTGAGGCCCTGAGCCAGCTCAATACAGGTAAGTCCCTTTCATGAAACCCTGCGTGTGCCTGAAGCAGTGTCTGGGAACATAGGTTACAAGCTCCTAGCTGAGTCCTGTGTGAGTACTGATAGAAACAAGTTACTGAGGGAGGATCCTCAAGAAGCACATATCTTCCTAATGGGTCTGGGTCCTGAGCCAGGGTTGGTGCCCCTTTCAGAACAGGGAGTGCACAGAGGAAGTGACGAAGTAGGTTTCAGGGCCCTCCATTTGTGGGGATGGTGAGGGAGGCCACCCCACTCCACTCTACTCCAGGAGAAGACCAGAGAGGAAGATGATGGATTCTTATCTCCCAGGCCCAGGCCCTGAAGCTCTATTCTTGAGAATCTGGGAAAGGGTGGGGCTGTCCATTGGGATCTATGTGGTGCCAACATTGGAGTGTAAAGGAAAACAACTTCTCTTCTCATAACATTTCTGACACCAAATGGATGAGGGGGTTTTATCCCATTTAACAATGTTGACACTAACCTCTTTGAGTTAGCATAGACCCCACAGGTTAAGGGCTCAGTCCCATAAGACTGACGCCATTTTGGACACCAATCACAAGTGGTGAGTGCTCAGGTAATCCACACTGTGTCTGACTTGACTATAAATCTGGACTTCCTACAGTCCCCTCCTAAGGCTCAGTCATTTGCTATAATGACTTATAGAACCTAGGGGGAAACTTGACTATCACCAGTTTATTATAAAAGATGTAATAAAGAACACAAATGACAGCCAGATGATAAGGTATGTAGGTGAGGTCCTGGGAGGGGCCTGAACCCAGGAATTCTGTCCCAGTGGAGTCTGGGGTGAGCCACTTTCCAGCATGTGGATGTGTCCTGGTCACAAATCCAGAAACTCCCCAAGCCCCTTTGTGTGGGCTTTTCATAACAGTTCTGCTACATAGGCATGATTGATAAAATCATTGGTCATTT
Organism: Lasiurus cinereus; assembly: GCA_011751065.1. Classification (NCBI taxonomy): domain Eukaryota; kingdom Metazoa; phylum Chordata; class Mammalia; order Chiroptera; family Vespertilionidae; genus Lasiurus; species Lasiurus cinereus. The sequence continues at coordinate 24,405,894 of JAAGEH010000392.1, read as the reverse complement.
TTTATTAACTCAATCTCCAGCTCCATTCCCCTCCCTAAAGGTGGAGGGTGAAGTTGAAAGCTTCAACCCACTAAACACATGGTTGGTTCCTCAGGCAACCAGCCCCACCCTCTGAGAATCAACCTTGGTTGGGGAAACTCAGATATGATTAGAAGAGGCTGATCATAAACAACAGATGCTCCTCTCTCCTCTACCACTTAGGAAATTACAAGGGATTTAGGAATTCTATGCCAGGAACCAGGAACAAAGACCAAATGTATAGTTCTTATTAAATCACAGTATCCCAGAGCATCAGTAAGGTTTCTCACTTTGGGACTCACAATGCCTGCCTCACCTGGGGGTTTAAGTGGGAAAAGATGGGTTCAAAAGAGAGGGATAGGATTGCTTTCCATGAGAACAAAGGCTCCACTCCTGCCTAAAATTGAGACAATGGAAAATTCAGGTGAGTCAGTCACTGTTGGGCTGAAATGTGAATGTTCTCATGGACTCAGACATCATCTTCAGATAGGTATGTAGGCTTTCGAGCTGACCAGTCAAAGCAGTGTTTCCAACCAGGAGCAACACAGCTGCCAATAACTGCTGGTCAGTCACTTTACACTGGAGGTTTTAGTGGCAGATTTTCTGAAGCAAATACTTCGTGGGGTCTGAGAAATTTTCACTAAGGTACATTATTAAAGAAGTTGAACTACTGATAACTGCCTTGATAATTTATTAGACACTACTCTGACACTATGTGGAGAGCAAGGACCAGACTGCGTTTCCCTACAAAGAATGACTCAAGGTCAGGGTGCCCTCAAGCCTGGGAGAAAAAAGGAACGGGGGGTTTCCCAGCTAAACATCCTGTGACATAGAACAGAACACCAGGTGCTTGAAGGCACCCCTGGCCTTGAGAAGCCATGAAGTCTGATAAACAACTCCTGCAAGGACAACTGCTATCTAGACTGCTTACTTGCATAATTAAAAAGCTTAGACTAAGAGTCAGTATATGAAATTTAGTAATGCTTAGCCAATTAAAATTTGCCAAGTCCTCTTGCGCTGGGGATAAAAAGCACTTGCTGCAGAGGTTCAGGGCTCTCGTGCTTCCCTGCTGTGTCAGTGGAACCGTGAGCCTGGACTCGAGTTCGTAATAAAGGCTTCCTAAATTTTCCAATTGACACCCTGGTGGTCATCTGTCGTGGGTCGCCCCACTACAACTATACACTTTATATCTCAGTAAGTAGTTTTGTATGAATAACAAAAAAACCCTAAACTTATGTTGGTACATTGTGTTCAAATAGAGAGGTTATTTTCCTGTGTGGGACCAGCCCATGTTCCTGAGATGGTCTTGGAGCTCCTGTGAGTGTGACATTGTTCTCTTAAGGTATGTAGGGTTCTTAATGGCAACAGCTTTAATATATCAGAATTTGTCATAAAGGAGAGAATTTGTGTTGCATTTGCCAAGACCATTTATTTGAATAATTGAGCTCATTAACAAAAAGACAAATAAGATCCAGGTTTATTCTTCAATATAAGACATATATATATGACTGTGATACATTTTATAGGACAATGAAATGATATTCAAAAATAAAAATACACATGGTACACACAATCATCACATTATGAATCCATTTTTATTTGTTATCTACATAGGTGCACCTCAGGACTCACTGAATCTACCAGCGGAGACAACTACAAACACGTGTAGTCAGCATATGAACATTCAGGTATCAGATGTTTCCTGCTCTTCTGAATAAATAGTATTTGAGTTATAAGCCTTCATGGAAGGTAAAACTTCTTTTATAAAAACTTATTATAAAAAAAAAACACTACCCTACTAAAATGGAGCTAGGAGATATCTAGAACTTTTAGTATGAGAAACTTCAGACTCATGCTATGCAAGGTAGTAATGTTAGCGTAGGCATTGAACATCTAGTAAGCCCAGCAGCAAGTTTTCTTTAGGACAGAAAGTAACTTACCTTTGGGAAATATAATTTTTACCCTAAAAAGGCTTTTAGGGGAGCATGATGATGGATGAGAAGAAGGGTTTTGACTCTAAATTAAGAAAAAAAGAAAAGTGAAAAAATAAAAAAGAACAAAAGTAAGGCTGGTAGCATTGTGGCTCAGAGAACTGTACCCTCAACCCATGTACCCTAAACCCATGACCGGATTGCCAGAGAACAGAAAGCTGGACTGAGTCGCCTGACCAGGTCCAAATGAGGCTCCATTACTTGGCCTATAGCCAACTGTGGATGCCTGCTAGCTCCCCTTGCCTAATCGCTGTGGTAGGGTAGTGGGGCAGGCGAGATAAGAAAAAAAACAAAATATAGAACAAGACCCCCATTTCTCTAATATCAATTCGTATTTTTATTCTAAAACAAGAAAAAAATTGCTATACTTATTGATTTCAATAAAAATGATAAAAATGTAAGTATTCACACATTTTTCAAAACACGCTCACATGAAAATATGTGGTGACAATGTCAGCATGCCAGTTACATCTTGAAGGAAAGAAAGCAAAATAATATTGTCAGACAAAAAATAAATAACTAAAAAGAAACCTATGGTACTCAACAAACATGAGAATTATCTGATTTTAACCTAGAAATCTATTCCCCAGGTTAGTTCAGTTGAGAATCCATTTCAGGGATTTTTGTGCTACAAACTGGAGCATGAGCCCTTTCTCCCTGATTTTTAAATAGCAACAGGTTCTATGTAAGTGATGGTATTTTATAAATTACAAATGTGGACATGCTTTTTCCTTAACAGTTTATGAGATTTATTTCTCTCCAGGCATTGGGAAGGGCCACCTCTATGCTTAATTTCCTCCATTTACTGAAGGAATGGCAACTACCTAATTCAAATGAGCGAAGCCATATCACATCATTAAGAGGGTGGAGAAGAAATACAGTCTCTCAAGTCCTAATGACTTCTTGGAAAAATCTATCACAATAGCCGCAGTCTAGCCAGACTTAGCTTCCATGGGTCATGCTGGTTGACTCCTTCACTGTACAAAGCCTCCTTTCCAATCAGCAATCTGCCCATCAGGGCTGTGGCTGGAACAGCCTCACAGGGGTGCAGAAGAAGGCAACAAGATGAGAAGGGGGTTGAAATGATCCTCTTTCATGTAACTCTAGACTGTGATCATCAACTCTACCATGCAAACCGCCCTCAGCTCTCCTGTGAAAGGTGCCCTGCTGGCATAGGGAGGCCTCCTCATGGAAATGTGGAAATTTAATTACACATTCAAAGGAGATCCAGTTTCAAAGTAGAGTATCCTCTCTAAACCTTTTCTGGGGGAAAATCACACCCACTAAAGTGCAGGGTCATCAGTGGGTTAATTTTGCAAAGAAATTTGACCTAAGCGCTCTCTTGCATGTGTGGTAGGGCCTGGGGAAAGTTTATCTGCCAACGCAAGGCAGGGAGTGGATGCAAACTGAGCATCATGCAGAAGACCTCTGCTCTGCCTGGTAGAGAACACACACTACAGGACAGAAAAGCCTTCCATTCGGGCTTTCAAATCAGACCCTTGTGTCTTATTTAGCATTTGAGTAAAGGCCAGCATTCTGTGGTCTGAGTATTAATGTGTGCACTGGCTTGTATTTTTCCAGACTCTATGAATACCATCAGCTAAAGATAGCACAGCAATATAACACTTCAGTCACGGGGCTTTTTTTTCTAAGGAAACTAAATTAAATATTTTAAACATAGTCACATAACAGGAACTGGAGAAGCCAACCTTTGTTAAATGCATGGGCTAAAGGAAAGAAGAAATGCAGCATGGTGTAGGAGCCATGGGTAAGGAAGGTTCATATTCTAGTACAACCACTAAGTTTTCATATGGCCTTAACTAAATAAATATTTTCTTCTTTCTCTACTTCCTCTTTATCTTACATGTGAAAATAAGGGCATTGCTCAAATAGTAGTTATTAGCATGCTATAAGGATTCACTGGGTGGATATGAGAAATAATGGAGAAAAGCCAATGCAGGTTAAAACTGCCCTCAGTGATGCGGCCACCAAGTTATTCGTAGTTCATGCCATTGCTTTTGTGACAGCAAGAGCCTAGAACAATTTATAGTCAACAATAAAGACATTATTCTAGCTAATCTCAGCAGAGCAGATATTTGACATAGAAAGTGTGAGGAAAGTGTTAAGAAGCTGATGGTGAGCTTGGTTGGGTGTGTAAATAGAGTTAGTGTGGCTCCGCATCGCCTCTTCTTCATGATAAACTGTGCCAACTCATTCCTAAGAGGCCCTGTGACTTTCTGTGCCAAAGGCAGTCGGGTTCATGATCCTTATTCAGCATCTATGATGAAATGGTGCAGGAGCTCAGGAACAAGAAGCATCCACTGGAAATCATTCTCGTGTCCAAAAAAAATTAGCACTTTTAACTTCTGAATGCTCTTTCTTCCCAATCACTGAGCCTTGTGAAACTCCATGTAAGTGAGATCATGAGGCTTTGAAAGTGTTTGTGTTACTTGAATACCATTTCCCAGTCTCTTCAATATTGCAAAGCTTAGCACTGTTCTTCCTATCTTTCCTTGTTGACAAGTGCAGCACAAGAAGAGCTCTTATCTCTGTTAATATCATTCCAAAGGTTTGTAAAGACCACCCGTAGACATATGTCTCCTTCACTACCAATCAAAACCGGCGGGCTGCATGCAGATGAATGTTCAATCAGAGGAAAGTGGGGAATGCACTAGGAAACTGTGTGTCCTTCATTTGAAATAGAATCAGCTATTTGGGAGAAACTGATGCAGTTGGGGGGAAATGCAGAATAAACAGAAGATAGGTTGCCTGAGGCCTCGTGCCTCAGAATTCAAAGAAAGCTTATGTTACAGAATGCAAACTATTTATCAATTGCATTCACCTGATTTCAGAACAAATCAAAATAATAAGAAGCTAAGTGTTCAAGGGTGCAACAGACTTTGCATTTTTTCTGGCCATATTATCACCCCTTGAAAGTCATCATTTAATGACTGGAAATAGTTTTATTCCTCTAAATTCATCCTCCAGGTTTTAAAAGGAATCTCTAGTACGATAGTATCAGTAAACTGAGAAGTGGCAGACATAATGCATTTAGTCGATGATTAAAATCAAGAAATACAAATAAAACATTAAAAACTCTAGACAGGGAAATAGCTTCCCAAGTGTGCACTACCATGGACACAGGGAAGCGAGAGAGGGGTGTGAGGCTTGCCTGTGCCCCCAGGACCAGAGGGCTGGGAAGCTGTTGGAACCAGAGGCTCTGAGTTCAAATGCTGTGGCCCCCACGTTCCCAAGGCCACCAGTCATCATAGGGGTTAAGGTATCAGAACTGCTGATTTTTCAAAAAATCTCAAAGCAGCAACAACCCCAGTGGTTTTCCTGTAAAGCAAACAAAATATGACTCTTGTTAATTCAACAAAGCTTTTAAAATTGTAATTAGTTGGTTGTGCCCTTAGGAAAACCACACACGATTTTTTATAATGTATGTGTGTATGTGAGAGAGAAAAAAGAAACTCTTTGAAGGAGTCCAAATGCTTACCAGAGTGGGGTTGGGTTTTTTTCAGTTTATGCAAGATATTTCAGTACTATTTGCTATATCGAAGGACAAGGCCTCTTTGTTCCCTCAGAAGCACAGCCAGCTCCTGAGGCTGCTGCCACCGTCCACTCTATCAGTTCAATCTGGCATCAAAGTGAGACTGCGGGTTGTGAGTGGGGAGACCTCCACTCATTTTAGGCCTGTGTCTGATCTGGCCCACACACTGTTTGCTGCCCTCCCTCATTTCTATAGACCTGGGGTGTCCCAAATTTGTCTCAGGGCTCCAAAGAATGCAGTGGGAACAGTGAAATGTCGCTGTTTCTAGAGAGATTTTTAGGGTGTTTCCTCAATGCATAAAAAAAAACCTCTAACAAATTGCAGGAGATTTATATGCCACAATTTACGTTGTGGATTATGCCTTATTCATAGGGCCTGGAAGTCATACTTTTTCCACAGAAATAATCTCCAACCACCAGATTTCTAAAATCAATATTATCTCAAAGTTGGTTTTACTCATAATAGGTCTTGCCAAAAACCCCATTTTAGCCTAGCAGGAAATATTGTGAAGAATGAGCTATTTTTTAAAAACCATGAGGCTGCTCTCAGAGTTCATATCTTAAGCTTACCTTTTAATCTGAAAACAAAAAGTAAAAAATAAATTCAGAAGTGGCCACATTGTGTGGACCTGAAACACTCGTCCTGCACCTGCAGGGGCCAAGGTGACCTCTGTGGCTAGACAGAGCAGCGGGACCCAGGAAGGGATGGTGGACAGCCCAAGTGACTATCAGGAAGCAGACAGGACCAAGTTTAGAGAAAGGGCTCCTCAAGCTGTTCCAGCAAAGATGGTTCTAAAACAGCTCAGTGCTTTAGTCTTTGTCCCTGTGACTGTTCTCAGATTTCAGGATAAGTGGTAGACTCCTAAATAAGTGACCTTTACACCAAAGGCCAACAGCATTTCTAATACTGTTTTGTGACTTTTATTATGACATATTGATTTATTTCTACCCGGTCTTACTCTATAAAAGATTTAAGGCAGCTTACAAGAATATACATAGTCCAATAGACAAACAAAAATTTCAAGACCAGAATAAATACAAATCAGAAAAAAGATTAAGAGTCAATGGGTCTCTTTGGACTGGAGCAGTTGCCAGTGGCCCGGGAGGAGTTGGGCAGGCCCTGGGCCACTTTGGGATCTGAGTCCCAAAGCTCCAGGGCATCTGCCAGGCTGGCCTTGGTAGCCACCGAATTCCCATACCCAGGCCAATCCGGAGCACTTGCCACCTCCTGCTCACCCCACAATTTGTTAATTGCTGGAAATCTCAAGCATAGGACAGCCACATTTGTTTACAGGATAAAAGATTAATCCCAGAAGGCAGCAACAATACAGGTTCACAAATTTTAAGTCCTATATAGTTGGTAAACTTGAACTGCAAAAAGACTCTTTGTCTTAGGTTAGGGAGCTGACTTATTCCCAACAAGAACATAACTATTGGGGTTTCTATGAGCCTTCTATAATGTAAGTACTTTTGCTTGGACTTCTCCTTTAGGGCATAAATTGGGCTAGCTTACTGATATAACAAAAGATATCCATGTGTAAAACTATCTTTTAAGAATTCCAACAAAATTCTAAGCAGGGTAGAGTCCTCAGGATCCAAGATTGGATGAAACACCAGCAGGCAGCTTAGGAGAGAAAAACAATGTGGGTTCAGAGACCCTACGAGGATGACATTCTACCACTGACCAGCTGTATGGCTTTGGGTGAGTTACTGAGTCTTTGAGTCTCTAAGGCTTGGTTTACCTGTCTATGCAAAAAAGTACACTACTTCCTCTGATCTAACACAGCTGTTGTAAGGACCACCAGAGGCAGTTTCTGTTCCATTACGGGCACCTACTGTGCACATACTCTGTGCCAGGCACTGGTCTCGAGATGTTGTTTGGATTATCTCAGTAGAGTCACTTAGAAACTTAGGAAGTAAGACTATCCCCAAATCACAAACCAGTTAGAAAATGGCAGAGTCCAGGTGCAAATACTGTGATCTTTGTCCCCCAGTCCACCTCAGCCAAAACACCACTCTGCTTCCCATATAATGCAACAAACACTGGATTTATCTTAAGGACTACACACAGCTCTTCAGGAAAAGGACTGCATACAGCTCAGCACTGAGACCAACCTTTCAAATAAGCCTCTTCTGGAGACTATTGGGTCACAAGGTCTTGAGCATCAGAGCAGCAATTCTTCTCCTAGGAAAACCAGAAGACATTTGGGGAAGGATAAGAACTTTTTGGATCAGTTCCTGACTTACGAAAATACGTGAGACAATTTTTTTTTTACTGAGTAGAAAGTTCTTGAAACCTTGTTGCTAATGATCCTCTGACAGATACAGTCTAGCTCAGGCACAATCCCACTCTGCCCTGGAGCTCCTGTCATCACTACCCTCCCTCAGAATCAGGGACAAAAAGCTCGACACCTAAGGACACCTGAATTTTGGTGCTGCCAAAACCTCCTGGGACACATTTACTTAGACAAAGCACATGAGTCAGGATTGAGACTTGGGTTGCAGTGACTACAAAGATGCACTAGACACAGAAACTGCTTCATCCAAATGTCTTCAAATTCAGCAGAGTCAAGTGCTACAAGAGAGGCTCAGGAAGACAGAGAAAGCACCTCCAGTTGGGGGTTGAGAAGAGCCATCTTAAAGGAGGTAGCATTTAAAATAGGCCTTAGACAATCGCCATGATTTGAGCTGATCTGGAGGGAGTAGTGGAGACAAGACCAGACCCGAGGTAAGGGGGTCTTGGAACAGGCTTGGACTGTTGGCTGTGCCTACTGGGCACAAGGGGGAGCACTTGAAGACTGTTTGATCATGAGTAATATGATCAGAGTTGTAATTAAAGAAATCATGATTGGTGAATTAGCAAAGAGAGCCAATGGAGATTGAATATTGGCTCATGGGTTATTTTATTAGCTCAGTGAATTGGAAGAAGAGCATGTGCTAAGGGAATAATGCTGGGAATGGAAAGGAAGGTAGAAGGCACTGGGAGATAAGGAAATAGGTCACATTTATTCTGTTTTCCTTCCTTCAGCCTCAAAGCATTTACTGTCTGAAGTATGTGTGTATGTGAGAGAGAAAAAAAGAAACTTTTTTGTGGTTGAGTTCTAATAGACTTGTAGTTTGGGAATGCTTTGTTCCTGCAGAGAGCTGTGTCTGATGCAAGATGGGTTATATATGGATGGTTGGGTCACAAGAAAAGCTTACACCAGCTCTTCAGCTTCCTCATCCACAGACTGAGAAGAACAGTGCCTGTTTCAGAAGATTGGTGTGAGGATTAAATGAGTTAATATTTGTATAGCAGTTAGAACGGTGCCAAATAACTATAATTTTTATAATAATGAACTAGCATGGGGAGACAAAATGGTGGCAGAATAGAGGGACGTGCCCTGAGCCTTGTCTGAGATCAAATAGAGTAAGCGGCTGAAACAAGTGGAATTCAGCCCAAACTGGCAAAGGAGACACAGTTTGCAGCTGGAAAGGGCAGAGGTCCCCTGGATAAAGGTGAAATCAAGGATCTAGGCAAGAGAGTCTGCAGGACCTCTGTGCGCAGAGGGTCAGGGAGAAACTACAGGGCGCCAAACTGTCCCTGAGGACAGGCAAAGTGTCTGACTGAAAAAAGGGCCCACGGACTGCGGGAGGTAGGGGATTTTGGACCCTGGAGTCTGGATTTTGGGTCTGAACTCAGAGATAGCCCTGAAAGGATGGCCAGGCTGAGCAGTCCCTCCTTTCTCTGGGGCCTTTCTTCACTGAACCTCGTTCGTACGAACTTTCGGATACAGACACCTTACCCATGGCTGAGGTGTGGAAGAAGGTATGAACCTGTGGAATCTGGGGAGAGTGGGCAGCGCTCCAGGAGAGGTAGTAGTGAGTCTGGTGCTGAGTCATACCTGAGCCCTGGTCACCATTTTCTCCTGATAGCCCCTCACTCCAGTCTCTAGGCAACCAATACAGCCACACCCAGATCCCACCCTGAGTATACAAAGGAATCTGAATACTCCCTGAGGACATAGGAACTGCCTAAAGAGAAATCTTTAGCCTTAGAAACGGGGACACTGAGAAACAGTACAGCACATATGAAGGGGGATCACAAGCTAGCTAAAGGAAAAACACTTCACTTTTTCACTTTTATTTTTATTTTTTTTAATATCCCTTTCTTTTCTTCTTCTTTGTTTTCCTGTTTTTGTTTGTTGCTTTATTTTCTATTTCTTTTGCATTATTTTTCCATTACTATTTTGTATTTGCTATTTTTAATTTTTTTAAATATATTTTATTGATTTTCCACAGAAAGGAAGGGAGAGGGATAGAGAGTTAGAAACATCAATGAGAGAGAGACAGCGATCAGCCGCCTCCTGCATGCCCCCTACAGGGGATGTGCCACAATCAGGATACATACCCTTGACCGGAATCCAACCTGGGACCTTTCAGTCCAAAGGCTGATGATCTCTCCACTGAGCCAAACCAGTTTCGGCTGCTATTTTTAATTTTTTATACCTTTTTTTAATCAAATTTTTGTACATTTATTATTATTTTCTTCTCATTCTCTTTCTTCTCATCCACTTATTTTCTTTCTACTTCCTCAATACTAAATTGAGGTCCTCCCCATATTCATCCAATTCTTAATCTTATTTTTAGTGTATAAGCTCAGCCTCTATAGATTCTGCCACAACCCTCTTTGCTGGGTGTGCGGTGCTTGTATTTATTTTTTGTTTTATCTATTGGTTCTGTGGTGTCTTAACCCCATATATATATATTTTCTTTTTTCTTACTTTGTCTTTTATCTCTTATCTTTTTTCTCTCTCTTTGATAGCAATTGTGCTCTCTTTTCTCTGCCCTAAATCTCTTTTCTCAGGTGGTCATTTATATTGGGGTTATTGGTGTCATGAGTACATTTTTGTTTAGTTCCCTCTGTGTTGTGTCTTGCTGAGGTGAATTTTATCCTGTCTGGCAAAAGGGCTTGAGAGTAAGCCACATAACCAGATACCTGAAGAGGAAACTCCATCCACAAATGGGTCATAACACCCCAGACCCAACTATAGAGGCAGGAAGAATGTGGCAGTGAGGGCCACTCACTCAGAACATGAGTGAGTGAGGGAGTAAAAGAGGAGTGCATGGTCAGGCGCGGGGGGCGGGGTGTGTGTGTATGAGTGAATGAGGCACAGTTAGATCCCACAGGACCTTCAGGGGCAGGCTAATCAGGCTCAACTAACTAGGCAGCTTCTGTTACCATTGCAAACAGTACCAGGAGACCAACTTGTCCTCAGAGGCCTAGCCTTTTTGAAGGGGAGAAATGATGTAGCTGTGTTCCTTGCCTCAATGCCACAGAGTGCCCTTAGATAACACCTGGGACTCTACAGCCACCCCTGCCAGGGACCTGCTACCTAGACTGTGATCCCATGGTCAATGAGGCTCCAGCCACACTGGGCGCAGGCTCCTGTGAGTTCTGAAGCATGTTCTCCTATGACAGCCCAACACTTTAGCCCAGGGCACTGCAACCACATGAACAGCAGACACAGGAGCACCCACTCCTGTCCAAGGAGCAGCAGCCCTGCAAGCAACCTGCCTCAGACATAAGAGCAGCAGTTTCACATGGCCTGCCCCTGTCTAAAGAGCAACAGCTATGTGATCGGCCAGTTCCCCCGCCTGAGGAGCAGCAACCATGCAAGCAGCTTGCCTTATCCAAAAAGCAGCAGCCACTTGAGCAGCTTACCCACAACTGAGGAGCGGCAGCTCCACTCAGCAGGCCCTCGTCTGAGGAACAGCAGCTGTGTACAGCCTTCACCCTGTACCTGTCTAAAGAGCAGCAGCTGTGCTTCATGAGCAGTCAACCCCCTGTCCAAGGAGCAGCAGTGTGTGAGTAGACTGCCCTTCTGAGGAGCAGTAGCCACACAAACCACCTGCCTCTATCCAAAGAGGAGCAGCTGTGTGAGCTGCCTGCCTCCATCCAAGGAGCAGCACCCACACACAACCTACACCTGTCTGATGAAAATGAGCTGAGTGAGTGGCCCTTCCCAGTCCAAGGATCATGAACAGCACAAGTAGCTCACTCCTACATAAGGAGCAGCAGTTGCATGAGCAGACTACCCCTGCACCCCCCGTCCGAGGAGAAGCAGCTTCATGAACAACCTGCACCCATATGAGGAGCAGCAGCCCTGCAAGTAACCTGCCCCTGTCCAAGGAGCAGCAGCATCAAGAGTAGCCCATCCCATCTGAGGAACAGCAGAAGCACACAGCCAGCCCCCATCTAAAGAACAGCAGCCACACAAGCAGTCCACCCCTGACTGAGGAGCAAGCAGCCACATGAGCAGCTGGCCCTCATCCAAGGTGCAGTAGACACGAGCAACCCATCCCCATCTGAGGAGCAGCAACCTCATAAACATCCCAACCCTGTCCAAGGAACAGCAACTATATGAGCAGTCTCCCCCACCAGCCATAGGAGACAACACTGCTATGAACAGCATGCACTGGAGGAGCTACTGCCAACTGAGAAGCAGCTACTACCGTGACCACTCAAAGAGTAACCAAAGCCTGAGAAGCCACTGCCACCCAAGAAGCAGCCCCTGAACAGCTCGACATCTATATCAGTCAGTGAGACAAAAAATGGGTAGACAAAGATACCCCCAAAGGAAAGAAAAGGAGGAATCACCATAAATGTAGCTAAGTAAAACAGAGGTATGCGATGTGTCAGAAAAAGAATTCAGAATAAGGTCATAGAGTTCATAAACTGGATGGAAGAAAAAAAATCAATACCTTATGTAAGAATCAAGAAGAAATGAATGAAAAAAATCAACAACTTACTTAAGAATCAAGAAGAAATGAAGAATAATACAGCTGCAATAAAAAAACACCATGGAAAGTTTCAAAAGTAGAGTAGGAGAAGCAGAGGACCGAATTAGCAAATTAGAAGACAGGAAAGCAAAACACAGCCAAACTGAATTGCAGTTGGGAAAAAAAATTAAAAGATAGGAGGAGAGCCTAAGGAAGCTATGGGACAATATGAAATGAAGTGAAATATGAATAATAGGAGTGCCAGAACAACAGGAAGAGGAAAAAGGGTTTGAAGAAATAATGTCAGAAAACTTCCCTGATGTGGCAAAGAAAAAAGTCACACAAGCACAGAGAGTCCCAAACAGGATGAACCTGAAAAGACCAACACCAAGACACATCATAATTTTGATGGTAAATATTCAGGACAAAGAGAAAATCTTAAAGGCTGCAAGAGAGAGACAGAAAGTTACATTCAAGGGAGCTCCCATTAGGTTATCAAATTATTTATCAACAGAGTTACATCAGGCCAGAAAAGAATGGGAGGAAATTTACAAAGTGAAGCAAACCAAGGGACTGAATCCAAGAATACTCTATCTAGCAAGGCTATCATTGAAAATTGAAGAGAAAATAAGGAGCTTCACAGAACAACAACAACAACAACAACAAAAACAGAACAAAACACAACAACGCTAAGGGAGTTTATCACTATCAAGCCAGCAATGCAAGAAATGCTAAAGGGGCTGGTGTGAAAAGAAGAAATAAAAAGTTAAGAAGGAACACAGACACAAAAAATGAAAATGACTACAAACAAGTACCTTTCAATAATAACTTTAAACGTAAATGGACTAAATGCTCCAATCAAAAGATATCAAGGGCTAAGTGGATTAAAAAAAATACAACCTATATATATGCTATCTAAAGAAACCCACCTCAGAAAAAGGGACTCATATAGATTGAAAGTGAAGGTATGAAAAAACATCTTTCAGGCAAATGGAAATGAAAAAAAGCTGGGGTAGCAGTACTTATATCTGACAAAATAGACCTCAAAGTAAAGGCCATAACAAGAGATAAGGAAAGCCACTTCATAAAACTAATGGATCAATACAACAAGAGTATATAACCCTGATAAACATATATGCACCCAATGCAGGAGCACCCAAATACACACACACACACACAAAGAAAAATTACTAGAAGATATCAGGGGAGAAATCAACAACAATACAATCATAATAGGGGACTTTAATACACCACTGACATCACTGGATAAATCCTCTAGACAAAAAATCAGCAAAGAAACAGCAATTCTAAATGATTCACTAGATCAGATGGACCTAATTGACATCTTCAGAGCATTTCACCCCAAAGCCACAGAATATACGTTCTTCTCAAGTGCACATGGGAACATTTTCAAAAATACACCACATATTGGGTCACAAGAAAAGTCTCCCCAAATTCAAGAAGATTGAAATCATATCAAACATTTTCTCAGACTACAATGGTATAATATTAGAAAGAAACTACAATAAAAACAATCCAAAAAATTCAAACACCTGGAAGCTGAATAGCATGCTATTAAACAATGATTGGGTTATAAGTGAGATCAAAGAAGAAATTAAAGACATCCTGGAGACTAATGACAATAAAAACACAACAATGCAAATGCTATGGGACACAATGAAAGCAGTCCTGAAAGGGAAGTTTATAGCTCTACAGGCCTACCTTGAAAGAAAGAAAGAAGAAAGAAAGAAAGAAAGAAAGAAAGAAAGAAAGAAAGAAAGAAAG
>JAAGEH010000392.1:24153978-24391776 GCA_011751065.1 Lasiurus cinereus | reverse complement strand
AAGAAAGAAAGAAAGAAAGAAAGAAAGAAAGAAAGAAAGAAAGAAAGAAAGAAAGAAGAAAGAGAAAAGAAAAGAAAAATGGTAATAAATCATCTAATGCAACAACTCAAAGAATTAGAATGAGAGCAACAAGAAAGGCCCACAGTGAACAGAAGGAAGGAAATAATAAAAATCAAAGCAGAAATGAATAACATAGAGACCAAAAAAAACAATACAAAAGATCAACAAAACCAAGAACTGGTTCTTTGAAAGGATAAACAAGATTGATGAACCTCAACACAGACTCACCAAGAAGCAAAGAGAGAAGGCCTAAATAAACAAAATCAGAAATGAAAGACATGAAATAACAACAGACCTTACAGAAATATAAAGGATTGTTAGAAAATACTATGAACAACTTTACTTTAACAAACTAGACAACCTGGAGGAAATGGACACATTCCTAGAAAAATATAACCTTCAAAAACTCAGGAAGATTCTAAAAATCTCAATAGGCTAATAACTATGGAAGAAATTAAAGCAGTCATCAAAAAGCTTCCAGCAAACAAAAGCCCAGGGCCAGATGGCTTCACAGGGGAGTTTCATCAAACATTCAAGGAAGAACTAAAGTCTATCCTCTTCAGACTATTTCAAAAAATTCAAGAAGAACACTTCCAAGCTCCTTCTATGAAGCCAGTATCACCCTAATACCAAAATCAGATAAAGATAACACAATGAAGGAGAATTACAGGCCAATATCCCTCATGAACACAGATGCCAAAATCCTCAACAAAATTCTAGCAAATCAGATCCAGCAGTACATCAGAAAGATCATACACCATGACCAAGTAGGATTTATCCTGGGGATGCAAGGATGGTACAATATTTGCAAACCAATAAACATGATACATCACATAAAAAAATGAGACATAAAAATCACATAGTCATATCAATTGATGCAGAAACAGCATTGGACAAAACACAACACCTTTTCTTTTTTTTTAATATATTTTATTTATTTTTTACAGAGAGGAAGGGGGAGGGATAGAGAGTTAGAAACATCGATCAGCTTCCTCCTGCAAACTACCTACTGGGTATGTGCCCACAACGAAGGTACATGCCCTTGACTGGAATCAAACCTGGAACCCTTGAGTCCACAGGTCGATGCTCTATACAGTGAGCCAAACTGCCTAGGGTGCAACATCCTTTTTTGACAAAAACTCTCAGAAAGGTGGGAATAGAAGTATTATACCTCAACATATAAAAGCCATATCTGACAAACCCATAGCCAACATCATTCAATGGGCAAAAACTAAAAGCATTTCCCCTAATAACAGGAACAAGACAGGGATACCCAATCTCACCACTCCTGTTCAACATAGTGCTGGAAGTACTAGCCATTGTGATTAAACAAGAAGAGGAAATAAAAGGCATCCAAATTGGAAAAGAAGAAGCAAAACTGTCCTTATTTGCAGATGACATGATACTGTACATAGAAAATTATAAAGATTCCATCAAAAAATTATTAGACAATAAATGAATTCAGCAATGTAGCAGGATACAAAATTAATGCCAAGAAATCTATGGCATTTCTATACACCAATAATGAACTTACAGAAAGAGAGACTAAAAAAACAATCCCATTTTTCATTGTACCAAAAAAATTAATATACCTAGGAATAAACTTAACTGAGGAGGTAAAACTTAACTATATGCAGAAAACTATGACACTGAAAAAAGAGTTGGAAGAAGACATAAACAGATGGAAGAACATACCATGTTCATGGATTGGTAGAACCAACATCATCAAAGTGTCCATACATCAAAGCAATCTATAAGTTCAATGCACTTCCTATTAAAATACCGACATATTTCACAGACCTAGAAGGAACTTTCCAAAAAATTCATCTGGAATAAAAAAAAAAGATCCTGAGAAAAAAGAACAAAGCAGGTGGGATCTCAATACCAGATATCAAACTATATTACAAAGCCATTGTTCTCAAAATTGCCTGGTACTGGCACAAGAACAGACATCAAGATCAATGGAATAAAATAGAGAACCCAGAAATCAATCCAAATCACTATGCTCAATTAATATTTGACAAAGGAAGCATAAACATACAATGGAGTCAGTATAGTCTCTTCAATAAATGGTGTTGGGAAAATTGGACAGATACATGCAAAAAAATGAAACTAGTCCACCAATTTACACCATACACCGAAGTAAACTCAAAATGGATAAAGGACTTAAACATAAAACAGGAAACCATAAAAATACTAGAGGAATCAACAGGCAGCAAAATCTCACAGACATATGCCAAAGCAATTTCTTTACTGATACTGTTCCTAGGGCAATGGAAACTAAAGAAAAAAATAAACAAATGGGATTACATCAAAATAAAAAAGCTTTTGCACAGCAAAGGAAACCATCAACAAAACAACAAGAAAACCCACTGCATGGGAAAACATATTTGCCAATAATATCAACGATAAGGGTTTAATCTCCAACATTTACAGGGAACTCATACAACTTAACAAAAAGAAGATAAACAACCCAATCAAAAAATGGGCAACTGACCTTAATAGATACTTTTCGAAAGAAGACAGAAGGAAGACCAAGAGACATATGAAAACCTGCTCAAAGTCACTAATCATTTGAGAGATGCAAATCAAAACAACAATACGGTTCTATCTCACACCTGTCAGAATGGCTATCATCAACAAATCAACAAATGACAAGTGCTGGTGAGGATGCAGAGAAAAAGGAATCCTTGTACACTGCTGGTGGGAATGCAGACTGGTGCAGCCACTGTGGAGAACAGTATGGAGTTTCCTCAAAAACCTAAAAATGGAACTCTCAATTGACCCAGTGATCCCACTTCTAGGAATATATCCCAAGAAACTAGAAACACGAATCAAAAAGGATATATGCACTCCTATGTTCATAGCAGCACAATTAACCATAGCTAAGATTTGGAAACAATCTAAGTGCCCATCAGTAGATTAGTGGATTAAAAAACTGTGGTACATCTTCACAATGGAATACTACACTGCAATAAAAAAGTTCTTACCATTTGCAACAACATGGATGGAGATGGAGAGAATTATGCTAAGTGAAATAAGCCAGGCAGAGAATGATAAATATCACATGATCTCACTCATTTGTGGAATATAATGAACAACATAAACTGATGAACAAAAACAGATCCAGAGACAGAAAAACATCAATCAGAATGTCAAACCTCAGGGAAGGTAGGGGACAGTGGGAATAAGGGGGAGAGATCAATCAAAGGACTTATATGCACACATATAAGCCTAATCAATGGATACAGACAACAGAGGGGTGGGAGCATGAATGGGGGTGGGGAGTAATTTGGGAATAAGGACATATATGTAATACCTTAATCAATAAAAAAATTTTAAAAAATAGGTAGACTGAAGAGAGAAATGGGCCAGGAACAGATAAGCAATGATAAGCAATGTCTGGAACAAAAGGAAAAGACACTTCATGGGGGATAGGAAGAAATTCCAACAGAGTTAGGTAAAGATAGCTGGAGGGCAGTGTCATAGACCACAGAGGAGACTTTCAAAACAGACTAGAGATCATGGTGTCAAGTACTGCAGAGGAGGCAAGTAAGACAAAAACAAAAACTGGATCTTAATACAATTTTGTGGCCTTTTCCAAAACTGGTTCAAGTTAGCAGTGGTGATACAGCAAGACTTCCTTCATTAGGTTGAAATGTAAATGACAAATGCAGAAACGAAAATCAGAGCTATCTACTACTCAAGCTAGAAATTCAAATGAGCTGATACAAAAATGTATGGGGAGTTATTTGGGGGACATAAAGTCCCCCCATTCAGCCAGATCTTCCCGGTTTTAATTCCTGGATCAAGTAGGACCATGAACAGCTATGGACTCACACCTCACTGTAGGGTCACTGAGTTCTGCCTTAGCACTGTGCTGTTTCCACCAAAAAAAAAAAAAAATGATTATAGGCAATATAATGCATTTATTTCAGTGTTGTCATTAGAAAAATCAGAGAAAATTTTACAATAAGTTGGGTAACTGTAAAATTAAACATCTTGTATCTGGTTTTACCAACTGTCCTCTTGGATTTACTACTCTTGTTGCATCTCCCTTAATGTAAAATGTTGCCTATTTCTACCTTTTCATTTTAAAAATATGAACCCTTATAAAATTTAGAAAATTCACTTTAAAACAAGTGGGAATAAATAAAAAAAACACTCAAAATAATATATAATGAACTAGCTTTATGCAATGGAATTGTTTTAATCCTCACCATTCTTGAAATATCTACCCACCTTAGGTACCAGCAGATAGAATAACAAAACAAAAAAATGACAACAACAAAAGAAAAGGTGATTTTGTTGCTGTTACATCATTTAAAAATATTTTTAAACACTTTACAAACTGTATAAGGTCATTAATTATCTGCTGTGGTTTCCATATTGTCCTACCATGTCAAAGTGTATTTAGACACCAATAAGCTTGGATAAAAATACATTGGTGGAAAATTGGCCCAAAATAGGTTGGTAACCCTAATAAGCAGTTTATGTAGTCTGAGTAAGGTACAGAATAGGTAATATGTCTTTTTTTACTTGCCATCAGTACCAATTATCAAGGAAAGGTATATTCAGACACAAATAAAATTGAGTACTGATGCTGAATTTAGAAGTAAAGCTAATTTCAATAAAAATTGAATTTGGAAAAAATGAGTACCTGAAGCATAGTCATTCCAAGGTTTGCTGGTCAGTGGAAAAGTTCCATTCTGAACCCCAGGGAGTGGTGAGGATGAGCAGCAGAGATGGAGGAAGTGAAAGTGTGTCAGATTCATGCTACCTAGATTCATGCTGCCCCCTGGTGGTCATGTCACACCTACCCTCAGTGAGCCCGAAGACTGAGACTGCTGATTGCTCTGAATATATCTTGTTCCGTTGAACATTCTAAATGTTTATTTAAAGTTATTTAAGTGCTACACATCTGCTTCCATGTCATTAACTTGAATGAAGATAATCTAGAGGATGCTATCATGGTCATTCAGGTGAGGGTTGACCTGGACCAGAATAACCATGCAGATGGAGAGGAGACAGATTCCAGAAGTAACTAGGGAAATAATGTGCAGAACTTGGGGGTAAATTAAGCATGAAATGAGGGGATTGAGGAAGAAAGAGGGAAAAATTAAGATATCCTTTAAGGTCATTAAGTGGGGTCACTCTGGGAGGGGTTGGGGATGAGGTGAGGTGGGGGAAGATGAGTTCAATTTAGGAGAAGATCCAAGTGGAAATGTCAGTACACTTGTGGATTGTGTACCTGAAGTTCAGGAGACAAATCTGTGCTGAAGGGACAAATGGGTGAGTCAGAATATAAATGGTAATTAAGGCCATAAGGGTAGATAAGGAATTTATTAAAAGAAGTTATTGCAGGGAGTGGGCTCAATTATTCTCAATAAATCCTTCTGTCATCTTCATTTCCTCTCTGGTAAGAGTATCCTTTATATATGCTTACATTAATATCTGCACCAAGCTTAGTATAATAGTTTTTGGTGCCAAAGAAGACCAAACCAGGTAAGCATAGAAGTTAGAAATTCTGAGTTCTGTTTTAAGGAGACATAACATACATTGATATAGTCTCCCAAACTTTATATGTTCATTTGTCCTAGGACAGTGGTCGGCAAATAACTCTTTAGCCCCTTGAGTGTGGCTCTTCCACAAAATACCACAGCCTGGACAAATCTATTTTGAAGAAGTGGTATTAGAAGTTTAAGTTTAAAAAATTTGGCTCTCAAAAGAAATTCCAATTGTTGTACTGTTGATATTTGGCTCTGTTGACTAATGAGTTTGCCAACCACTGACCTAAGCTATATGTGTGTTTGGGTGTTTAAGTATATATGCATAGCATAGTTTATAATAGACACAAAGATTTAATAATAAACATAACACAATTAACATTTATTTTAAAAACACAAACTGGTCAATAAAAGCAGTTTAAGCGATTTAACACTAGCATAGATCTGAAAACTATAAGAAAAGGAATTAAATAGAACCTCTTTTAAGGCTAAAATTCTTCAAGCATCTGGTCATCAAAAAACTGGGCCAAACAAAGAAGAGCCTTGGTTACCTGTGTTTTGAGTCTCAAGTGGAGCTTGTGGTCTGACAACCAAGGGTGCTTTAGAGCCTCACTTGCACTTATTCGCCAACTAAACGGAAATTCAGAAGATTATTAGTGGTAACACGCCTGATGAAGCCTGCACTTGCCATTCAAGCTCAGCTCTGGCCAATGACTTTGGGAGACCAGATGCAGACTGTGAAGTTCCCAGGCCATTCTGACTGCTCTGAAATTGTCAGTGTTGTGTAGGTTATCATCTAATTCAACTAGGGTAATAACATGGGTAAGACAAAGCAAGGCAACAATTCCAAATTATTGTTAATAACTGAACATCTACTTTCAAATATAAGTAAACTAGAGTCCTGATGTATGAATTCATGCACAGGTGGGGTCCTGCCAGCCCACGCCAAAAGGGGCAAAACCAGTAGGGCTGGCCGGCAGGGAGGGGCCACAGGCAGTTGGCTGGCTAGCTCCAGCTTCTGGTTGAGCTCCCAGTCCAGGGGACAATTTGCATATTAGCTTTTTATTATACACTAAAAGACAAATGCATGAAATTCATGCACAGGTAGGGTCCCTAGTGGCTGCCAGCCAGGATTTCCATTCTGCACTGCCCCCTGATGGTCAGTGCATGTCATTGCGAGCAATTGAACTCCTGGTCAATTGAACTCCAAAGGGGACACTTTACATATTAGGTTTTTATATAGAAAGAGGATATTATATTCTTGATGAACTGTCTGAGCTTCATAAAAATGAGCTCTCAGTCGAAGAATAAACATATGTTTATTACTGTAAGGACAAAATGCTACAAAAATTCTTGATGATTGCAAAAGCAATTGATGTATTAAAACTGTTTAATTATATGTATTACTAACTTTTTAATTAAATAAGTTTCAAAGAGTTAAGTAGAGAAATAGGTGGAAAGTTAATGTAAGTATTGGGAGAGAGTATTTTATATTCTGTCATGGTAATATTTATTGTTGGCCTTAGTTTCATCAGGTATTGACATGAATACTTAACTAGTTGTCATTCTGCCCAAATATGCATCTGCTGCTCCTTCCGTATTAATGAAACCTGCAGACAAAGGGGCTGAAGTGCAACAGGCCTGGCTGAGAATCTTCCCTGAGGAGCCCTGACTACTTCACTGTTCCCAGTGATAACATGATGGTGATAATAGCCTCACCTCAGGATCTCCATGTGATCAAACCAGAGAACACTCTGGGTACACTGGTCATTTGTTAATGTAAATGGATACAACAGGTCTCAAATAATGTCATTTAGTTCAATGTCATTTCCTTATATGTCGATGAGGAAAAAAATCGATTTCAGCTGGGGACACTGTCTGTAGCATGTGTACTTTGTCCTGTCTGCAAGGGTTTCCTCCCACAACCTAGAGATGTGCACGTGCATGCATTGGAGTTTCTGCACTGTCCCATCTGAGCAAATGTGGGGTGTCTAGTATGCCCTGCAATGAAAGGGCATCCTGTCCAGTATGGGTTCCACCTTTGCCCTGAGCCACTTTCAAGTCTGAACTAAAATAAGTAGGGCATGTCCTTGTTTTTAATTAATCAAAATTAATGACTTTGGGAGACCAGATGCAGACTGTGAAATTCCCAGGCCATTAGCTCACCTTCATTTTTTGGTGTTTTGGTCATTTTATAGAAATTTGTTGGTGCTTTTGTAACCAGAAATATGTCATAGAAATTTAACTCTTGCTTTTATGAATTGGTAAAATTGGTTTTGGTATATGTCATTTGACTTAAAGTCAAGTTTCCAAGTGTTCAAGTTTTCTATGGACAACATTAAGTGAAGACTTACTACATCACTAAATAGGTTCTCAGTAAATTTGTATTTTTTTATCTATCAAAGATTTGATAGAGTTGATTTTTCCCTCTGTTTACTGCTTGTCATTCAGTGTTATAAATAATGATAATAACATCAGCTTTCCATAAGTGTGCCTTTCCATTCAAGATAAAACCGGTGCCTGTTCATTACCCCTCCTCTCAGACTGAGACCCCAGCTTGGCCAAGTCCTCCTCCCCTTTAGGACTCAGCTCTGGCCCTTGTCAATACATTTTATCTTTGCATTAGTCACATCGAATTATTTTTTAAATACCTATTTCTTCTACTAAATCATGAGTTACCTAAAAGCAGGGGCTGGGCTTTATACATCAGCCCTCAATGCCCAAGACACATTTCCTGGCAGACTGTAGGTAATTACCTATTTGCTTCAAGAAAAGAGCCTCCTGTGTGGCAGGCACTGTGCCTGACCCTTTTCCATGTTGTGTGTTACTAGCCCCTCCACTGCTCCCTCCTTTGTATTGGTTCACCGTCATGCTTATTAATAACTTAAAAGCCAAAACTATAATGAAATAATAAAGCAAGTATTGCTGGCCCTGAGAATCTTAAAAACTACCTACTGTACTGTTTTAGATATAAAACCATTTAAAACTGTGTTTGCAAGGTAATGGCAATGTCCTTCCCCTGTCCATCATTCTAAAAGGCCAGCCTACTCTTCTTCACCTACTGAAACATACAAGAACGTTGTTTCAGCATGGCAGGAAATAGAAGGCCATGTGCATAACAGTTAAGTGACTGGCCTTAGGGAAGGTAGACTTGTGTTTGATTATGAATTCTACAATTGACTAGCTGGCAATTTACTATCTTGGGCAAACTCCTGAGAGTCTTATCCATAAAACAGTAATGATAATTTCCATCTCTGGAATTGAGTGAAGGTTGAAAGAGATAATGTCCTGGCAAAGCCATTATAGGTTATCAAATGAAATAATAGTTAAGTGTTCAGCTACACAGAGCTGTATTCGTGCTTCATAAATGTGAAAGGCATCACGGAAATAACTCATCCCAAAACCTTCATTTGGAGATGAGTCACTGAAGCCCAGCGAGAGCCATTTAGTGGAAAAGCCTTATTGCAAAAGACAAAGACTGGAGTTTTTGCAGCTCCATTCAAACCTCATGATCAAAGCAGTTCCATATATCAGTAAATTGGGTCAAGAGCATCAACTCTTCCTATTTACATCTTGGTGCAAGCATCAGCAACTTCACGAAGGGAATTCAATAGTTATCTGTCATTAATTCTAATAGTCTTGGGTGACATACTGTTCCTCTACAGCCCCAACTTTTTCCAGAACCCTGGATGATCTGGGGTTACCTTTTCTCCTTAATGAGAAGCTTAGAGATGAACTCCTTGGCCTCTTCTGAGATGTTTTGAAATTCTTCCTCCTCTAAGTCCCACCTGCAGGTCAGGATGTTGTTCAGGGTCTCAGCATCATTATCACCCAGGAAGGGGGACAAACCACTAAGTCTACAAGACACAGGGTCCAGAGTGAGTATTTTTTTTCAACTGCTTTAAACTCCTCATAAGTAGGTTGCTTTTTGTGGTTCTATCATTTAAAAATGAAAGAAAGAAAATAACCTAATATTTAAACATAATTTAAACATAAAAATATACCTTTACCTCCCCCCCCAACCCATTTCTATTAAAGAACTGCAGGGACCCAAGTGGCAGCCACACCTGACTATGCATCTCACAGACCAGTATAACCTGCTCTTAGAGCACTTATTGCTGAGATGGCAATACACGCACATGGCAAACATGAGGAGTGTCACCTCTAGGAGTAAGGGTTCTTTTTTAAAATTATTTTTAAGGCATTGGGTGGTGTCTTATGAGTTGAAATGATCAGTGAAGAAGACATACAGTTACTTTTTCAGATGATGGTCAGGGAAGGAATTTACTTCTTTTACCCACAGCATGCAAGAGAGCCTAGAAAGTAGTTGACTATGGTGTCATCTATTCTTAAGATAGCTAAATTAAAGCTTTCATTCAAAATAGAAAAACCTCATAGAATATGCATGGTGATTGAGAATAAGTGTCAGAAGATTGGTGAACTGCTTACAGCATATAGGCAATGACTCCCACACTCCACATATCAGTGGGAAAGGAAACAAAATCATAGTTCACAACTTCAGGGGCAAGAAACTCTGGGGTTCCAAAATTCACCTTCAGCTTCTCTCTGGGTTTGTATCTGAAATTTAGAAGACAAGTGGGGAGATGGTGAGTGGCAATCAAAGATCATAGAAATTGAAAAGACACAGTCTATAAACAAAATGACTTCAGCCATACTACAAATTTAGAATAAATAGACTTAAAAGGAAATCACTTCAAAGTATCAAAAACTTGTGAAGAAGTTCTAAGAGTTTTAAGTCATAATTCATACAATAAAATTTTAATAATCTAATAATCTAAAAGAGTTATGAGAAAAGCTACTCAGAATAATTAGAAAACCTGAATTATAGAATATCTATCTATATATATAAAAGTCTTGCAACAGGAATGCCAGAATGACAGAATGACTGGTTGCTATGATATGCACTGTGGCAGCCAACCGGCCCGATTGGGGCCCTGATTGGCTCTCCCAACCTCCTGTAGCCCCTCCCCCAGCCAGATACACCCTGACTACCCCCCTTCTGATTGGGGGCAGGGATGGCCAACCTCCTGTGGTGAGCCTGGCCCTGATTGGCCCCCATTGGGGCCTGGTTGGCCAGATGCCACCCATACACAAATTTGTGCACCAGACCTCTAGTGATCAAATAAAAACTTATGTGATTCTTGACAAGTAGATAGATTGAATAAACCCTTATTAATTAATTAGAAGCCCCCTAGCCTGTGGGATCAGATCAAAACTGGCTCTCTGACATCCCCCATGGGGTCTTGGATTGCAAAAGGGCACAGGTCAGACTGAGGGAGCCCACCAGTGCACAAACAGGGTTGGGGAGAGACCATGGGAAGGCTCCAGGGAACATACAACCCATCTTGCTCAGTCTCAATTGACCAGACCTCAGCAGCAAACTAAACTACTGGTCGAAGCCCTTCGGTGGTCAGTGCACATCATAGTGAGCAGTTGAGTGGCCTTAGCATATCTTTAGCATATTATACTTTCATTGGTTAAATAGATGATTGGATGACCGGACACTTAGCATATTAGGCTTTTATTATATAGAATACCTTAAATGCAATAATTTACAACATCTATTTTATTTCATTGTTAATGTATTGAAGTACATGTAAATTCTTTGTTCCTTCAGAATCTCAGATGTTCCAGAACCCCTTGCTACCTTATTTAGACTATGACTATTTTTTAAAATAAATCTCGTTATAGATGGAACAAATACAAAAGACAAAAAAACTATTACAAATTCTAAATTAATGTTTTCAAATTTAATAACTTCACTGTACAGTAGGTCCTCGAGTTATGTCAGAGATCTGTTCATATGGCGTGCTGTAACACAATTTTCACCATAAGTTGGAACCCACCTACAAAACACCTACAACACTCACATTAAGCACATGCACAGCAGTAATGAAGTGGAACAGTAAAAAAAAATTAAAAGAAAGTTAATAATTTCTGACCTTTACTTGTGATAAATAAGTAATAAAAACCATAAAGCACATATGTACATATGTCAAAATGATGAAACTTTTCTTTTCTATATATAAATGGGAAATGGAGATGTAACCACAAAACAATGTACATCAAATCCAACATAACCCAAGGACTACCTATATTGGGTTTTAATTGTTCATCTTTTCCTTCCATGCACTGTAGAAACTTCTAAACATTCAAATCCCAAAGTCAGCAAGGTAAAGCTGAAATATAATT
This sequence comes from Lasiurus cinereus, assembly GCA_011751065.1. NCBI lineage: Eukaryota > Metazoa > Chordata > Mammalia > Chiroptera > Vespertilionidae > Lasiurus > Lasiurus cinereus. The sequence continues at coordinate 24,379,996 of JAAGEH010000392.1, read as the reverse complement.
TTTGTCAAGGTAAATCTAAATAAGGGTATGAAACTAAGGGATATATCTATCAGATTTGTCTTTACAAAGAAAGAGCACTCGTCATGCTCCCCAACTCCATTCATACACCTATGTTCAAATAGACGTACCTTCTGGCCAATCCAAAATCAATAATTTTTATTTGTTTAGTATCCCGATTCACACACAGGATATTCTCAGGCTGCCAGAAGAAAGAGACACATTAGCAATGAAAACAACCATCATTCACTCAAATTGTCCTTGAACCATGACTAAAAATACAACGATGCTCAGGAAAAACATAGCAGGCCTTTCACTTTGGGCTAGCTTGTCTGTGAGGGTATTTTCTCCTTTAATTATGTGGTAGACGAGGTTTTGGGTACCATGCCAAACTTGCATTACTTGGCCTGTTCTCCCCCCTGCTCCTGCAGTTTACCATGATGTGTGAGGTCATGCAGGAGGCCTCCATGAGGGAAGGAAAAAGGGGACTGTTTCAGTACTTTCCAAATGCACTGTGGGGGCTGTCTCAGACCTGACATCTGACCCCCTAAAATTATGAAGTATGAATTTCCCTTCTTCGAGATTTATGAATTCTAAGAGAAATGGCCTGATTCATTTAAACAACCACCCCGAATATGTAGTAGTATATGAATCCTCTGACTTCCAGACTTTTCTTTATGCATTAGTCTATTAGAAAGTTATGTGTCAAAGAAAGGCTTCCCTCATTTCATTCTTCATTCTCTACAATTCCGAAGTTTTGCTGAGTTGGGTCTCAATGCCTAACACCCTTGACTGACTAAGTGTTCCCTTGGAGTTTGACTCTGGGAACACTTAGCCCTGCTAATCCGACAGTCTTGGGGTAAAAAGGGAGAAACATTGATAGTAGCACTGTAACTGTTTACAGAATGTCTTACACATGTACCTACATTTGTTAGGACAGAAAAGCATAGGTCAGAGAAATATGGGAGATTTAATGTAAAGTTAAGGTTATCCATAAAAGAGAAAATTTTCAACAAATTGCCTGGATTCTCAAGCTCTAATCTTTCCCAACTCTTCCCTTATTGCTAGGGAGAGGAGGGGGGGAATGAGCTGAGTAATTGAATACTTAGAATCCCATGTCCCATCCTTTAGGTGGGATCCTGTCTGGGTGGAGAGGAGGTTCAGATGAGATCAGAAACTCAGAAAACAGTTTATGAAATAACGTAGTCCATTGGTTAGGTATAATGTCTTTGCAAGATCTTTTCTAAAATATCTCTAAAACAGATGTTTCTGAGAAAAAACTTTCGAGAAGTGGGTACCATATAAGAACATTTGGTTTTATGCTTAAATAACTGATCAATCATGTATAAAGCTATCTAGTTGTCAGCCTACTATGACACCACTCACAAAATTGTTTGCATACTGTAAAGAAGCAATTTCAAGGGCACTTCAAACGTCATTTTTTTCTAATTATGGAATTAAAGCATATGCATTGAATAAGATTTGTAAAACAGAGAAAACTATAAAGGAGAGCATTAAGTCACCTCTAATCTCCTGTACATATAATAAGCTCTCAATATTTTTGGCCCTTTTCCTTCCAAGGAGCTTTCTGAAAGAATGACTGGTCTTTAATGTCCTGTCCAGCTGCTGCCTTCATTATTATCTTTACATGCAAGTCATAGCCTAAATTATTCACTGCAAGTCCTCAGTCAACATTATGGAGCCACATATGAAGTTGTCTGACTTATGATAGGTCGGGTCCTACTTCCAGATGCCAATTAAATCCCTTTAGGGATATCTGCAGAATATCCATACTCAATGAAATGCTCCATGAAAATATGCATTCTCAAACTCAGCTCATAGCTGAGGGCTTTGCTAATACAAAGCCTCAGTTTTGACTTTGCCATTTTATATACCACTTACTCTGCCCTAAGAATGAGAGAGGCAGAGCACATAAATCAAAACAGCAAGGGAAGATAAGTTATAGGAAAGAGGCCCATGGGAAACTATTTAAGGAAGTTAAGTGCATTTACTTCTACAACCCCTGGTGACTCACCATAGATGGTATGTTATGTAGAATACTTTATCTCACTGCCAACCTATGTAAACAGGGCAATGAGAAAATACATTTCATGATGCTCAGCCGGAATATCAGAGCTGGTCAATTATTAGCCCTGGGTCTTTCATTGGTTGTAACTACAACCTAGGGACTTCATAATGGAAGAGAAATCAAAAGGGAAGGGTCATTGCCTGGACAGTTGTTTCTCAATGGTTGAGCATCAGTCTATGGACCAGGAGATCACAGTTTGATTCCCAGTAGGCTACATAAAGGAGGCAGCTGATCAATGATTATCTCTCATAATTGATGTTTCTATCTCTCTCTCCTTTTTTCTTCCTCTCTCTGAAATCATTAAAAACATATTAAGAAAACAAAAACAAAAATGGAAGGCTCATTGAATAAGAGAAGAAAGGAAGGCATCTTGGATTCCCACTGTTTATAGAAACTTTCCATTTCCAGCATTTTCTCACTACTCTTCTGGCTACCCTGTATCCCATCCTGCAATTGGTTTCTCTTTAGTGCTCTAGCATGCCCATCAAAAAGCAAAGCCCTAAAGTTCAGAGCTGCCTGAGTTTCAGAAGAATGTTCGGGACTCCTAGAGAGCTGAAAGGCTTGGATACTACAAGGGTATGTTGACTTAGTAAAATCCTCCCACCTAGTTAGCACATAATAACTGGGACACAACAAGGGCACCATGTTGGTAATGATAGTGGTGGTTTTAATTCTAAATTTTCAGGGAAATGATCTCCATGTGGATTCCTTTAACACAGACAAGTTGCAAGAATCTGAATAGTAGTCTCTAAAGAAGGAGAATGCAAATATTAGTGGATGACAGAAGTTGGAAATGGAAAGGTAAGGTTAAGAATCTTGATTTTTATTAATTATTTAATATGTATTTAATGACAGTCACAGTGTCCCAAGCTGGTGTATAGTGTCTGACGGGCCCTCTGATTCACACAAGGGGAAAATTCAGGATACAAAACATGTTCTACCTTCAGGTCCAGATGAAGAATGTACATCTGATGCATGTGTCGTATTCCCTCACATATCTGCTTGATGAATAGGATGGTGTCCAACTCAGTCAGATTGTAGTTGTTGTCAATGATCCGATCAAAGAGCTCGCCTCCATCCACACTGCAGAAGGGAGAGGAATGAAGTCCTGAGTCTTGATTCCTTCATGAACATGTTTTCCTTGCAGGTTGGTGTGTAAGCTCCTCTAGCTCTTCCAATAAAGGTGTGTACACAGTTCTTTCTCTGCCTTCTTTGCTATCTCAGTTAGATGACTCTTAGGTTGAAGGCCTTTATCTTACCTGCCATCAGTTTTACAAAGTCACAAACTCCCTTTCATGCAGTGGTTGCTGCTATGGAGTAAGTCTACATCTACCACTTTCTAACAGACATGAAAATAAAGAGGCCTCTAAGAAGGCAGGGAGGAAAATTATAAATACCAACTGAGGGTTAGACAGGGTCTCCTCAGATTAATTTTAGTGATAAAGTGTTTCTATGTGGCTGATGATAAATATTTAGTATTCAAAATTTCTTATTAAACAATGATAAAGAAAATCCAAAATGAGGAGAAAATAAACTGAATCACAATACTGATTCACTTTCTAACTAAACATTAAGTTTTAGAAAGCTTATTTTAAAAGGAAATTTCTTAGCCCTACTTATTAAGAGTTTGACACGGACAGTAAAATATAGTTCAAACATCACTATCCTCCAAGTCAACAAGAATAATATTTAAGCTGGATTTTTTAGAGCATAGCTTACATATAAAGTTAGATCTATGTTGCTTTTCTACTTCTTATTAATCAAATCATATATGGAAATAACTATTTCTAAGTAATGTCCTTTCTGAAACTGATGAGATTATCAGAACCAGTGGTACACCAAGCACCAAGCATGGATCTAGAAACTTCAGCAATAGGACAGAGCACTATGGTCACAGGTGCTGCTGGTTTTTCTCCACACAGTGCTTAGCTTTATAGGGGAGTGGAAGAGGGAGCAGAAGGGAACACATACTACTCCATGACCAGGACAATGTCATTCTTAGACTCGAAGGCATCATAGAGCTGAATGAGGTTCACGTGATCCAGCTGGTTCATGACAGTGATCTCATTCTTCACTTCATCCTGAGAAGGGGGACAGATATTCAATGAAGTGAAGATAACAGTAAGGAAACACCCACATGGCACAACCATTACCTTATCCTTCAGACCTCTAGTCTTGATAATCTTGGCAGCCAGCTTTAGACCTGTTGCTTTCTCTTCACACTTGTGAACCTGGCCAAAGCGCCCCCTGCCAAAGAAGAGGACAAAGTGCAGCTTGAGACTCTGTCCCCACCAGAACCTGGCTTTAGTCACTGCCAACTAGATGAGACAGTTGCTCCAAGCATTTCTCCTTTAGAGTCTGAATGAGCAAACCTGTTAGTGCATCTACAGTAGCCAATGAACTTCTACAACAGTGTCAAAGGGTGGTCTGTGGGTCACTGGATCAGAATATTCTGGGAGTAGAAATATATGTTTCATAGCTCTACCCCAGACCTACTAATACAGGAATCTGGGATGAGGCCCAAGAATCTGCATTTCGGGGAGAAAAATGGCGGCAGAGTAGACAGACGCATCTGGAGCTTTGTCGCTGAGCAGAGGGCGAGAGAGCAGCTGAGAGTCACACTGGGAGTGTTTGATGGCAAGTTAAGAGTCAGTTATCCTCCAGGAGAAGGTGAGGGACTACTGGACGGGGCTCTCCTGGCCAGGCAGCCCCACTGCCACAGGGTTTTTGTCTGCCGGAGCCACCAGTGCGAACGCGGAGACCGCTCCATCTTGCAGAGGGAGGTGGATGTCTGTAGCAGTCTAAACACTGTGGCTGAATAACTCACCGAACAGCCGGGGACCCAGAACACCGCTCTCCAATCTGCGCAGACACGGACTCAGAGGAGCTCCACATGGCACACGGAAAGGTCAGATTTCTCCTGGGATAAGGTGAGGTCTCCTGTCTCACAGAACAGAGACGCACACACTGTGGGAACCGGGCTGTGAGAAAGCTGCCTCTGGAGAGGTCCGTGGATGTGGGGCAGGGTGTGATCTCTAAGTGTGGAGGCAAACTCTCTGAGCTGTTGACAGAGGGGAGCTCTGGAAAACGACAGTGTCCTGCCTGTAAAATCCCCACAAACTGGTTTTGAGAACCACAGAGTAGCAGGATCTGAGCATAGCCTAGAGAGGTCCTGTGCTTTGTCTCAGAGATCAATTTTGAAACACTGCCACCCAGTGGATAACGCAAAAATTGACTCTCGCATAACCACAAAAGAATAAAGAGATTAAAACACATCTCAGCAGTGGAACACAGGGAACTGCAATACCCTCCCGACTGGGAAACAGAAGTGCCAAGCAGAACAATAGCGGAAGTGAATGACCATTCTATTTTTTTTCTTTTTTTTTAATTTTTTTATTTTATTTTATATTTTCTCATTTTTGCATATTTTAATTACAAAACAATTTTTTTTCTTTCCTCCTCAATTGATTTTACCTTTTTAATTACTATATTTTTGTCTTCAATTAGTATTAGTACTACTACTAGTTTACCATTTTCAAAAAAAACAAGTGTCATTTTGTTTTCCCTTTATTTTACTTTGCAATTAGAGTTCTACATTCTATTTTCATCTTATCGTTAGCAACATTTTACTCTATCTCAACCCTAGCTTTATGCCAACACTTTCCTCCTAACTTTCCCCATTTTGTTGTCTTGTTTTCTCTTTCTCTTTTCCAACTTTAGATTCTCCCTATTCTTTCTCTTTATCTGGTTAAAATTTCACCCCACTTTTATATCTAATTTCAAATCCCCTACTCCAAATCCATACAAACCTCTCTCCTCTTGACTTCACTATCCAAAAAGTTGTTTTTCTCTATGACCTCTTGTTGCTCTTTGCCTGAACTTTGATTATATCGATTTTTTGTACTTTTTTGGTGAGACTGCTTTAGCTTATTCTACTTGTTTTATTTTACTTTTTGTTTGCTTTCTTTTGGGTTGGTTTTTACCTCTCTTTTCCCTCACCTCCCTCCATACCAGTTGTTATTTGTAGTTTGTATTAATCTCCAGGTACTGGTTGCCAGAATTTGTTGGGATTAGTGACTGTTCTATAGGCATTTTCTCTTGACATCTATATTTTGTTCTCCTTTTCTCTCTTATGCTCTTTCTTTTCTCTCTGACTTCTTTCCCTTCCTCTTTTCTTCTCTTTCTTCTCCTTTTTATTTTTTTATTTCATATTATTTTTTGCTCATTTATTTATTTATTCATTTTCTCCCTCTCCCAACTTGATTTTGGCATTTCTTTCTTTTCCTTTTTCCTCATTTTCCTCCTCTTCTTTCTCTACTTACCCCTAATTTGTCTTTCATTGGCTGTCACCTTATTTGTGATTATTAACAGCCTGAATACATTTCTACTCAGTGCCTTGTGTACTGTACCTGGTTGTGTTGTAGTTTGTGCCTTTCAATCAATGTAGGAGAGAGAACTACATAACCAGACACCCGGAGAAGAAAGACCATGGGCAGACAAAGAAACAGCCCATATAGGACAGAAAGGCAGGTTTCACCAGAAAAGAAAGTAAAAGAAATAGAAGCTGAAATAAGCATGCCAGAGAAAGAGTTCAGAGAAATGATCATAAGGTGGATGAAAAGAATGGAAGACAAAATCGACAATGTATGTAAGAGCCAAGAGGAAATGAAGAAGACTCAAGAAAAAATACAGAAGAAGCAAGAAGAAATGCAGAAGAACGTAGAAGAAATACATGATAAACAAGAAGAAATGAAAAATGACATCACTGCTATAAAGAACTCAATAGAAAGCATCAAAAGTAGACTAGAAGAAGCAGAGGACCATGAGCTAGAAGACACAGTAGGAAAAAATACCCAAGTACAGCAGCATCTAGAAAAAAAGAGTTAAAAAGCAAGAGAAGAGCCTCAGGGAACTTTGGGATAACATGAAACAAAACAACATCCACATAATAGGGGATCCAGAAAGAGTGGAAACTGAACAAAGATTAGAGAACCTGTTTGAAGAAATAATGACAGAAAATTTCCCCAGTATAGGAAAGAAAAAAAACCCACTCAAATCCAAGAAGCTCACAGAGTCCCAAGCAAATTAAACCCCAACAAACTGTAACCAAGGCATATTATAATTAAATTGGCAAACACCGACAACAAAGTAAGAATCTTGAAAGCAGCCAGAGAGAAACAGAAAGTTACCTACAAAGAAACCCCCATAAGACTAGCTACTAACTTCTCAACAGAAACTCATTAGGCCAGAAGGGAATGGAATGAAATATACAAAACCATGCAAAGGAAGGGTCTGAATCCAAGAATACTGTACTCTGCAAGACTCTGAATCAAAATTGAAGGTGAAATCAGAAGCTTCACAGACATAAAAGGACTAAGGGAATATATTGCCACCAAACCAGCAATGCAAGAAATGTTAAAGGGTCCCTGTAATAAAAAGAAATAGGACGCAAAGAAGGACCTCGGGGGTAAGGACTAAAAATGGCAACAGATAAGTACTTATCAATAATAACTTTAAATGTAAATGGATTAAATGCTCCAATCAAAAGACATAGGGTAACCGATTGGATAAGAAAACATGATCCATATATCTGCTGTCTGCAAGAAATCCATCTCAGGAAAAGAGATGCACACAGATTGAGAGTGAAGGGATGGAAGATGGTATTTCAGGCAAATGGAAATGAGAAAAAAGCTGGGGTTGCAATACTTATATCTGACAAATTAGATCTCAAAGTGAAGGACATAACAAGAGATAAAGAACACTTCATAATACTAAAGGGAACAATCCAACAAGAAAAAATAACTCTGGTAAACATATATGCACCCAATATAGGAGCACCTAAGTACATAAAAAAAACTCTTGGAGGATATTAACGGAGAGATTGACAGCAATACAATCATAGTAGGAGACTTTAATACCCCACTGTCACCATTGAACAAATCCTCTAAACAAAAAATCAGCAAAGAAACATCAATCCTAAATGACTCACTAGACCAGACGGAATTAATTGACATCTTCAGAACATTTCACACCAAAGCCACAGAATATACATTCTTCTACAGTGCATATGGGTCATTTTCAAAGATAGATCATATGTTGAGTCATTAAAAAAAAAAACTCTCTTCAAATTCAAGAAGATAGAAATCATATCAAGGATTTTCTCAGACCACAGCAGCATAAAACTGGAAATCAACAATAATAAAAACAATAGAAAGAAATAGAAATCAAACACATGGAGAATAAACAGCATGCTATTAAACAATGACTGGGTAACCAAAGAGATCAAGGAAGAAATAAAAAACATCATGACAACAAATGACAATGACAACACAACAATACAAAATTTATGGGACACAGTGAAAGCAGTCTTGAGAGGGAAGTTCATAGCCCTACAAGCCTACTGCAAAAAACAGGAAAAAAACGGTAATAAATTACCTATCCCTACAACTCAAAGAAATAGAAAGAGAGCAACAAGAAAAGCCTAGTGTAAACAGAAGGAAGGAAATAGGAAAGATCAGAGTGGAGATAAACAACATGGAGACCAAAGAAACAATTCAAAAGATCAACAAAACAAAGAGCTGGTTCTTTGAAAGGATAAACAAAATTCATGGACCTCTAGCCAGGTTCCCCAAAAAGCAAAGAGAAAAGACCAAAATAAACAAAATCAGAAATGAAAGAGGAGAAATAACAACAGACCCTGTGGAAATACAAAGGATTGTTAAAAAATACTATGAACAACTCTATTCCAACAAATGGGATGACCTACAAGAAATGGACATATTCCTAGAAAAATATAACCTTCCAAAACTCAGTTAGGAAGATTCTAAATATCTCAATAGGCCAATAACTATGGAAGAAATTGAAGCAGTCATCAAAAAGCTTCCAGCAAATAAAAGCCTGGGACCAGGTGCCTACACAGGAGAGTTTTACCAAAAATTCAAGGAAGAATTAAAACCTATCCTCCTCGGACTATTCAAAAACATTCAAGAAGAAGGAAAACTTCCAAACACCTTCTATGAAGCCAGCATCACCCTAATACCAAAACCAGATAAAGACAACACAATGAAAGAGAATTAGAGGCCAATATCTCTCATGAACATAGATGCCAAAATCCTCAACAAAATTCTAGCAAATCAGACCCAGCAGTACATCAGAAAGATCATACACCATGACCAAGTAGGATTCATCCCAGGAATGCAGGGATGGTGCAATATCCCCAAATCAATAAACGTGATACATCACATAAACAAATTGAGAGATAAAAATCACATAGTCATATCAATTGATGCAGAAAAAGCTTTTGACAAAATCCAACACTCTTTCTTGATAAAAACTCTCAGCAAAGTGGGAATAGAAGGATCATACCTCAACATCATAAAAGACATATATGATAAACCCACAGCTAACATCATACTCAATGGGAAAAAACTGAAACCATTTCCCCTAAGAACAGGAACAAGACAGGGATGCCCACTCTCACTTCTCCTGTTTGACATAGTACTGGAAGTATTAGCCATTGCAATTAAACAAGAAGAAGAAATAAAAGGCATCCAAATTGGAAAAGAAGAAGTAAAGTTATCCTTATTTGCAGAAGACATGATACTGTACATAAAAAACCCGAAGGACTCCATCCCAAAACTAATTGACTTAATAAATGAATTTGGCAATGTAGCAGGATACAAAATTAATGCCAAGAAATCGATGGCATTTCTATACACTAATAGTGAAATTGCAGAAAGAGAGACTCAAAAGGCAATCCCATTTACCATCGCACCAAAAAAATTAAGATACCTAGGAATAAACCTAACTAAAGAGGTAAAAGATCTATATGTAGAAAACTACAGGACACTGAAAAAAGAGATAGAGGAAGATGTTAACAGATGGAAGAGTATACCATGCTCATGGATTGGGAGAATCAACATCATTAAAATGTCCATACTACCCAAAGCAATCTATAGATTCGATGCACTACCGATTAAAATACCAACGACATACTTCATAGATCTAGAAAGAATTCTTCATTGATTCATCTGGAACAAAAAAAGACCACAAATAGCCACAGCAATTCTGAGAAAGAAGAATAAAGTAGGTGGGATCTCAATACCAGATTTCAAACTATATTACAAAGTAACTGTTCTCAAAACAGCCTGGTACTGGCACAAGAACAGACACATAAACCAATGGAATAGAATAGAGAACTCAGATATCCACCCAAACAACTATGCTCAACTAATATTTGACAAAGGAGTCATGAACATACAATGGAGCCAAGACAGCCTCTTCAATAAATGGTGTTGGGAAAATTGGACAGATATATGCAAAAAAATGAAACTGGACCACCAACTTACACCAAATACAAAAATAAACTCAAAATGGATGCAGGACTTAAACATTAGAAGGGAAACCATAAAAATATTAGAGGAATCCACAGGCAGCACAATCTCAGACATATGCTGAAAGAACTTCTTCACTGATACTGCTCCAAAGGCAATGGAAGCTAAAGAAAAAATAAACAAATGGGACTACATCAAAATAAAAAGCTTTTGTACAGCAAAAGAAACCATCAACAAAACAACAAGAAAGATCACTGTATGGGAGAACATATTTGCAAATGTTATCACTGATAAAGGTTTAATCTCCAACATCTACAGCAAACTTATACAACTTGATAAAAAGAAGATAAACGGCTGAGACCGGTTTGGCTCAGTGGATAGAGCGTCGGCCTGCGGACTGAAAGGTTCCAGGTTCGATTCCCTTTGGGGGCATGTACCTTGCTTGCGGGCACATCTCCAGTGTGAAGCATGCAGGAGGCGGCTGATCGATGTCTCTCTGTCATCGATGTTTCTGACTCTCTATCTCTCTCCTTTCCTCTCTGTAAAAAAATCAATGAAATATATTTTTAAAAAAAAATTAAAAAAGAAGATAAACAATCCAATAAAAAAATGGGCAATGGACCTAAATAGAACCTTTTCAAAAGATGACAGAAGGAAGGCTAAGAGACACATGAAAACATGTTCAAAGTCACTAATAATCCGAGAGATGCAAATCAAAAAAACAATGCGATACCATCTTACACCTGTCAGAATGGCAATCATCAACAAATCAACAAACGACAAGTGTTGGCGAGGATGCGGAGAAAAAGGAACCTTGGTTCACTGTTGGTGGGAATGCAGACTGGTGTAGCCACTGTGGAGAACAGTATGGAGTTTTCTTAAAAAACTAAAAATGGATCTCCCATTTGACCCAGCAATCCCACTCTTAGGAATTTATCCTAAGAAATCACAAACACCAATCAGAAAGGATTTATGCACCCCTATGTTCATAGCAGCACAATTTACAATAGCTACAATTTGGAAACAGCCTAGGTGCCCGTCAGCAGATAAGTGGATCAGAAAACTGTGGTACATCTACACAATGGAATTCTATGCTGCCATTAAAAAGAAGGAACTCTTAAACCATTTGCAGCAACCTGGATGGAACTGGAGAGCCTTATGCTTAGTGAAATAAGCCAGTCAATGAAGGAGAAGGACCACATGATCTCCCTCTTTTGTGGATAATAAAGAACATTGTAAACTGATGAGCAAAAGGATAGATACAGAGGCAGTAAAGCATCAAACAGACTGTGATATTATAGCAGGAAGATTAAGGAGAGGTGGGGTAGATAAGAGATCAAGCAAAGGACTTGTATCTATGCATATAAGCATAACCAATGAACATAGACAGTGGGGGGTTGGGGTATGCCTGGGAGGGAGGAGGGGTAATGAGGAGATATGAATACATGTAACACAATAAAAATAAAAAAAAGAATCTGCATTTCACAACATTTCATGGGTAATTCATATGCACCCTAAAATTTGAGAACCTCTGTTATGGAGAAATTAGAATTATTCTGAATACATAGAAATATAATAAGTTAAACTTTGTAAGCAATGACTTGTGAACAATACAAGTTATGAACAGGCACATTGTTGTTGTTTTGGGAAATGCATATAAATAAATAAGAAGTAATAACAGTATTACATATAAACACATATACATATACATACTTGTTTCTGAGCTTTTTTAAAATATATTTTTCATTTATTTCATAGAGGAAGGGTGAGGGAGAGAGATAGAAACATCAATGATGAGAGAGAATTATTGATTGACTGCTTCCTGCATGCCCCCTACTGGGATGACAAGCATACAGCCTAGTCATGTGCCCTGATCAGTAATCGAACCATGACCTCCTGGTTCATAGGTTGATACTCAACTACTGAGCCACACCAGCCAGGATAGCATCTCTGAGCTTTTTGACACTTTAACTTGGATATAAATGTATATATACTTTGTAAGACAGCTTCTTACAATGGTAATCATAGACAGCAATGCACGCTCATGAATAATTTTCTAGTATGACTTGCTTGCTATGATTCCTGATTTAGTAAAACAGACAGAATCCCAGTGCCTGCCTGTGCAGTGATGGCTCTCACAGCTGGGGCCACAAGGAAGCTTCCCTTACAGTATCGGGAGTCAACATCACTGTACTCCCAGAGGGCTGCAGAAGTGAGGGTCTTGGCAACAATCAAAAGAGGGAGGGTGATGACTACCACCACAGCTGCAACTCAGCTATACACCCCAGGTAGAAGCAGATGGGTCCATAAATAGCGAAGTGATAACTTGAATTCTAAATGGCTGCTGTTAGGAAATTATTTTTTTCTTATTACAGTGGTACCTTGAGATACGAGTGCCCTAACATATGAGATTTTTGAGATATGAGCCATCGAGCGAGCTATTTTTTGCTTTGAAATACAAGCAACTTTTGAAATACACGTAATCGCACATATTGGCCAGCTGCACACAACCCACCATTTACTGCAACTCGAGCGTCTCATTGTTTCCCACACCTCAATCAGTCTGCTTGTTCACCTCATTGTCAAAGCATCTTTTGTGCATTTCCATGCGTACTTTATCACATTTCTTTTTATAACCATGGGTCTGAAGAAAGCGAGTGGAAAGGTCAGTGCTCAGAAGAGGATGATGTCAATTGAATTAAAGCGTGAAATCATAGAAAAATATGAGCAAGGTGTGCGAGTGGCTGACTTGACAAGGCAATACGGGCGTAGTACTTCAACAATATGCACTGTGCTTAAACAGAAGGAGTCCATAAACGGTATAACACCAGCTAAAGGCGTTACAATAATTTCTAAGCTCTGTAGCTCTCTCCATGAAAAGATGGAGAATCTACTGATGGTGTGGGTGATGTAGAAGCAGCTTAAAGGAGATACATTAACATAGGGCATCATATGCGAGAAGGCGCGAGCAATTTATGGTGATTTGCTGGAGCAGACCTCGTGCACTTCCACAGACGCAGCATTGAAAGACTCATTTAAAGCCAGTAGAGGCTGGTTTGATAACTTCCGGAAAAGGTCCGGCATTCACTCCATCGTCAGGCATGGTGAGGCAGCAAGTTCGGATGTGAAGGCAGCTGAGGATTACCTCAAAACATATTCCAAACTGATAGAAGCCAAAGGATATATCCCCCAGCAAGTCTTCAACTGTGATGAGACAGGGCTTTTCTGGACGAAGATGCCAAATAGGACTTATATAATGGCAGAGGAGAAGGAAATGCCAGGCCACAAACCCATGAAGGATAGGCTAACTCTCACACTGTGCGACAATGCGAGTGGCGACTGCAAGATCAAGCCTCTGCTCGTAAACCATTCGGAAAACCCCAGACTCTTTAAGTCACATAAGATTTTAAAAGATAAACTGCAAGTTATGTGGAGGGCAAACCCGAAGGCATGGGTCACCAGGCAGTTCTTTGTGGAGTGGGTAAACCTGGTTTTCGGCCCTTCTGTTAAGAAATATCTACAGGAAAACAACCTAACCATGCAAGCCCTCCTCGTCCTCGACAATGCTCCTGCTCACCCACCCAACCTCGAAGATGAACTCCTCAAAGAGTTCAAGTTTATAAAGGTTGTCTACCTACCTCCCAACACCACTCCTATCCTGCAGCCCATGGATCAGGAGGTGATTTCTAATTTTAAAAAGCTGTACATCAAGCACCTGTTCCGGTGCTGCTTTGAGGTGACGGAGAACACACACCTCACCCTTCGAGAGTTCTGGAAGAACCACTTTAACATCCTGATATGCCTCAGAATTATTGATCAGGCCTGGCTGGGTGTTACAACGAGGACTTTGACCTCTGCATGGAAGAAGCTGTGGCCTGAGGCCATAGCTGAAAGGACCTTCGAAGGATTCGAACTCGGGGTGCCAGTGGAGGAGGAGATAGTGTCTCTGGGAAAATCCATGGGCCTGGAGGTGGATGAGAGAGACGTGAATGAGCTCATCGAGGAGCACTCTCTGGAACTCACCACGGAGGAGTTACAAGAGTTGCAGTCTCAGCAACATGCAGAGGTTCTCAAAGAAATTGGTTTCAAGGAGGAGCCAGAGGTGGAGGAGATCTCTACAAGTGAGATAAAGGAGATCTTAGAAATGTGGGAGAAGGTGTCACACTTTGTGGAAAAGAAACACCCCGAAAAAGTTGCTACTGGTCGTGCATCAGAGCTGTTCAATGAAACTTGCCTCACCCATTTCAGAAACATTCTGAAAGGGAGGAAGAGGCAAACCTCTTTGGACACATTTTTTTTTAATCGGCCAAAAATGCAAAGACCAGTAGCAATTAAGTTCAGTGAAGATTAGTTAAGTTAGGAGAATCCAAGATGGCGGCATAGGTAAACACCTACACTGCTATCTCGCACAACAATTTCAAAACTACAACTAAAAGACAGAACGGACATCATCCAGAACCACAGAAAAGCTGGCTGAGTGTAAGTTCTATAACTAGAAGGAAAGAGAGGGGCTCACAGAAACCCAGAGGAGCTGCAAAAAGCTGAGGTATGGAGACGCGAGCGCTGAGAGAGTGGGTGCTGGAGTACCTAGCGGGCTTTCTCTGGCGGGAGGGAAACGTAAACTCCCAACAGCATTGAACCCCTTATCTTATGACACTAAACCCCAGATCCAGCCGAAACTCATACGGGGGGAGTTTGGACTGTGAAAAGGGAGAGGTGCACGGAAATTTAGAGGAGTCGCAAAAGATTAGAGGCCTGGTGGCGCGCAGGGCACTGCGCAGAGGACAGATTGCTGATTGTGCCGCTGGCTTTCGCGAGTGGGCGGGAGACAGACCCTCCCAACTGTGCCACTTCTGACTCCACTAAGCCCCTGTTTCAGGTGAAACCCTGGAGACCTAGACTCATGTGGTCCTGGTGTGCAGGGGGGCTGGAAAGGCAGCGGTCTAGAGGCACTGTGGGCTCGCACGCACAAGGACCGCTCCAGCGATTACCAAGTCACGTGAGACTCAGGGGCCGTGGAAGGCAGGGCCAACTGGAAGGCAAGGTGGTCACTTAAGCCCTGAGACTCCACCCATCCCAAACTCAACAGAGGCTTCTGCAGTTTTGCAAGTCTGGTATCATAAGGCTGAATTCAACACAGAAGTTTCCCCGGCATAGTGAAAATGCCGAGACAAGGGAAGGGATCACAAACAAAAGAAATGGAGGAAAACAAATGACTGGATATAGAGTTCAAAACCACGCTTATAAGGTTTTTCAAGAATATGCTAGAAAACATGGATAAATTTATCAAGTCCCAAGAGGAGATGCAAAAGGACCAACTAGAGATGCTAGAGATGATGGATAAATTTAGCAAGTCTCAAGAGCAGATGAAAAAGGATCAACTAGAGACACTGACTGAAATAAAAAATATTATAGAGTCCTAACAGCAGATTAGAGGAAAGCAAGAATCAAGTCAAAAATTTGAAATATAAAGAAGCAGAAAACATTCAACTGGAAAAGCAATTAGAGAAAAAAATCCAAAAATGTGAAGATAATGTAAGGAGCCTCTGGGACAGCTTCAAGCATACCAACATCAGAATTGTGGGGGTGCCAGAAGAAGAGAGACAGCAAGATACTGAAAACCTATTTAAAGAAATAATGACTGAAAACTTCCCATATCTGGTAAAAGAAATAGACTTACAAGTCCAGGAAGCACACAGAACCCCATATAAAAGGAATCCAAAGAGAACCACACCAAGACACATCATAATTAAAATACCAAGAGCAAAAGACAAAGAGAGAATATTAAAAGCAGCAAGAGAAAAACAGTTCATTACCTACAAGGGAGCACCCATATGACTGTCAGCTGATTTCTCAACAGAAACGATGCAGGCCAGATGGGAATGGCAAGAAATATTCAATGTGATGAATAGCAAGAACCTACAACCAAGAATACTCTATCCAGCAAAGCTATCATTCAGAATTGAAGGGCAGATAAAGAGCTTCACAGAGAAGAAAAAGCTAAAGGAATTCATCAATTCCAAAACCAGTATTAAATGAAATGCTGAAAGGTACTCTTTTAGAAGAGGAAGAAGAAAAAGGTAAAAGCCAAAAAATTATGAACAACAAATACATATCTATCAACAAGTGAATCTAAAAATTAAGTGAATTAAAAATTTGATCAACAGAATAAACTGGTGAATATAATAGAATCAGGAGCACAGAAAGGGAGTGGACTGATAATTCTCAGGGGGGGATGGGGTGAGAGGTGTACAGGGAGAGACTGGAAAAAATCATACACCTATGGATGAGGTCAATGGGAGGGAGGTAAGGGCAGAGGGAGGGATGGGAGCTGGGTGGAGTGGTGCTATGGAGGGGAAAAAAGAGAAATAAATGTAATAATCTGAATAATAAAGATTTAATTTAAAAAAAGATTAGTTAAGTTACATTCAGTTTAGGGATAAAGTGTAGCATTAAGAGTGTAACGAGTAGGTAAATACACTTTATAAAACCAGTTTATTCCTTTACATTCTCTTTTATTGTGTTTTTATACAATATTTGTCATTTATAAATACATTTTTCTTATTCAAAAACACGTAACAAGAACAACTGGGTTGGCATTTTGGGGGCTGGAACAGATTAACGGCATTTCAATGGATTCCATTGGGAAATTTGCTTTGAGATATGAGCAACTTGATATACGAGCAAGGTTACCAAATGAATTAAACTTGTATCTCGAGGTACCACTGTACTTAGATTAGCAAAAGGCCCCAGGACTGCCTGACTTAGTAGAGATGCAATATCACTTTTTTTTAATTTATTTTATTTTTCTCAATTTTAATAAATCTTTATTGTTCAGATTATTTCAATTGTTCCTCCTTTTTCCCCCATATTTCCTCTCCACCCACTTCCCACACCACCCTCTACCCTTACCTCCCCAACATTGTCCTTATCCATAGGTATATGATTTTTGTCTAGTCTCTCCCTGCACCTCCCCTCACCCCTTTTCCCCTGAGAATTATCAGTCCACTCTCTTTCTATGCCCCTAATTCACCAGTTTATTCTGTTCATCAGATTTTCAATTCACTTGATTTTTACATTCACTTGTTGATAGATATGTATTTGTTGTTCATAATTTTTACCTTTACCATTTTCTTCTTCCTCTTCTTAAAGAATATCTTTCAGCATTTCATATGATGCTGGTTTGGTGCTGATGAACTCCTTTAGTTTTTTTTTTTATCTGTGAAGCTCTTTATCTGCCCATCAATTCTGAATGATAGCTTTGCTGGGTAGAGTAATCTTTGTTGTAGGTTCTTGCTATTTAACACGTTGAATATTTCTTGCCACTCCCATGTGGCCTGCATAGTCTCTGTTGAGAAATCAGTTGACAGTCGAATTGGTGCTCCCTTGTAGGTAACTAGCTGTTTTTCTCTTATTTTAATATTCTCTCTTTGTCTTTGCCCTTAGTATTTTCATTATGATGTGTCTTGGTGTGGTCCTCTTTGGATTCCTTTTGTTTGGGGTTCTGTGTGCTACCTGGACTGGTAAGTCTATTTCTTTCACCAGGTGGGGGAAGTTTTCAGTCATTATTTCTTCAAATAGGTTTTCAGTATTTTGCTCTCTCTCTTCTTCTGACACCCCCTTAATTTTGATGTTGGTACGCTTGAAGTTGTCCCAGAGCTCTTTACACTATCTTCACATTTTTTATTTTTTTTTTTTTTTTTGCTTTTCCATTGGAGTGTCTTTTGCTTCTTTGTATTTCAAATCCTTGACTTGATTCTTGCATTCCTCTAGTCTGCTATTAGATTTTTGTATAATATTTTTTATTTCAGTCAGTGTATATTTAATTTCTAGTTGATTCTTTTTCATCTCCTCTTGGCTCTCGCTAAATTTATCCATTTTTTCTAGGAAATTCTTTAAAAACCTTATGACTATGGTTTTGAACTCTATATCCAGTCATTTGTTTTCCTCCATTTCGTTCATTTGTGATCTGTTCTTTAGTCTCTGCATATTTTGCTGCTTCCCTTAGTTGGTAGAGTAGCTTTGTGTGCTAGCTGTCCTATGTGGCCCAGTAACTCTGCCTTCCCAGTTACCTGAGGTGGACACTCTTGGTGCACCCCTTTGTGGACTGTGTGTACAGTCTTGTTGTAGTTAATTCTTTATTGTTGTTGGTATCACTAGGGGGGATTGACCTTCAAGCCAATTGTTTGTGTGGATCAGCTGTGTCTGCGCATGAGCACTTGCCTCCAGATTTCTGCCTTTTGCATACACACGCAAGCTTCTGGAACTCTGCCTTTCGGTTCCCCTGAGTTTCCATGCACTATAGGGATCCGTAAGAGTCTGGGTCCCCAGGGTCTCGCCCAAAACTGGGGTTCAGGGCAGTTGGACCTGGATTTCAGTGCTGTTGTGAGGTTCTGTTTTCCTCCCAGTAGAGAAAGCCAGGCACAATCAGCAATCAGCACTCTGTGTGTGCACTTTCATGTGCACTTTCACATGCACTTTTGCAAACCCCCAGACTTCTGTCTTTTGCGGCTCCCCTAAGTTTCTGTGCACTCCTTCCTTTTCACAACAGTCCAGACTCCCCCTATGCATCTCGCCTGGAGCTGAGGTTCAGTGCAGTCAGAATTTTTCATCTCCCTCCCGCTACAAGAAGCCAACCAGACCCTCCTCCGCCCATCCTCTCCACGAGCATGTCTCCGTAACTCAGCTTTTTACAGCTTCTCTGAGTCTTCGTGTTGTAGAATTTTACTTCTAGTTGTAGAATTTTCACTCAGCCAGCTTTCCTGTGATTCTGGATGGTGTCCGTTCTGTCTTTTAGTTGTAGTTTTGAAATTGTTTTGCGAGGCAGCAGCTTAGGTGTTCACCTATGACGCCATCTTGGTTTTCTCTCCCATATCACTTTTAACCTCAGAACTACTTCAACTTTCACATGATTTACTGTGCAAGTGCCTTGAATGGTAAGGCGGCCTCCAAGTATACCTGCTGGCCCACCACACTGATAAACTCATGGGAGCTGAATATGCTAAGTTGGGGTTATAAATACTCTTGAGGCCACAGGTTGGGAGATGAACCCCAGGAAAATTCAGGGGCCTGCCACTACCAGCATGTGGGGGGATGGAGGTGGGATCCATTGATCCTCTACTAAAGGTGAAAAATAAATATCTGCATCTGGAACCTCTAATTACCAAAAAGAAGATACAGCCATTAATTATTTCTTTGCACTTTGAAGCAACAATATACACTTGATTGTGGTCCTCTAACTTCTTTGCCAAGTGAGATCTGGCAGCCAATTTTGAGTGGAGCCCAGACAGTAAATGTGGATTGACCAGCAGCTGATGTGAATTGCAGTACAACCAAGAAGATCCAATGAACTTCTCAAGGAGCCATTGACAGCTTTTACCAGAAACACAACACTGGCCCTGTGGACTTTTTCTTCTGCCCAATAACTTCTCTCCATTAGAGAAGCAGTTGATAGCTTGCTGCTGAAGACCCAGGCAACCTGTCCCAGGCTCCACAGCACCTACTTGTGTTTCAGAACCCCTGCTCCTCCCTCAGCCCATCCTCACAGTCCCCAGGGGAGTTCTCCAGGATCAGGTTGCTGAGGAGGAAAGTTCAGGTAGTTCTGTGTGGTAGAGGGCAAAAAAAAATACAGAATGGGAAGAGAAATAAGCGATTTTACAAATGCCAACCATACCCTCAATGGCCAGTCAGAGAAATATGCATTATAGTAGCTATGGATATTTTCCAGTGTGCTGTTAAGTAAAGTTTGTATGTATTTGCACAAATTTTTTGTTTTCCTCTTCCTATTTTATATAGATATATTAATGGTAGTAAATTTTAGAATTTAGGCTTTAAATAACAAGATATCATAGGGAATTGTGACTGAAGTAGAAGAGGAAGGAAAGAGTAATGAGCTCAAGTCCCCAAAGGAATCCACTCTACCTTCTTCAGGGAAAGACTGTGCATTTAGATGTCCTTCCAACAAGTTATTCAGTGAAGAAAGTAATTGAAATGGAGAAGAGTAATAATACAATACAACATAAATGGAAAACCAACAGCAAGGATCAAAATGATTTAACACACGCTGCAAGAAATATACAGTATTCATCATTTCCAGTTTGTTTCTCGGTTTTCACACTTTGGACAGCTTCTCGACCTTCTCGTGACTCACAGTGGTTCTCTCTCTCCTCTCAGACAATGCAATATGGGAAGCAAAGTGGATAATTAATGTGGAATTTAATCCCCACATCAATTTCTGGCATCCATGATGCTTAAAATCTCTTAAAATGTTTGTTGATGACATTTCTGATTCTCAGGTCAAGACTGGCAAATATTTAGAAACCCTCTGGATCTTTGAAAGTTCTCTTTTTTGTTGTTGAAAGTGTGTTATAGAGCATGACTTACCCTCCTAAAATTTCTGTTCTGCTCACAGTATAGAGACTGTTGACTGCTGTCTGTTTGGGTGTTACAATCCGGTGATGAAAGGGTGCAGGAGGAGCCGGGCCGTCATCTAGAAGGTGAGAGGGAAAGGAGGGCCATCTGTTAAGCAGTCAGACTCTTTATAGCACCAAGCATTGGGCCTCAGAGTGAAATTTTGCTCATTTAATAATAAAATACAGCAGGCCATCTGTTTTATTCCTAATGATCCAGGGAGTACAAGTTTTCATTTCATATTATGGCCTGCGATTCATGAAAGTGACACTAGACTCTTTGAGAAAGAATGTCAGGACCACTAACCTCTGGTTCATACCATCTTTAGGACAACTTTTAGAAATGTCAACATAGCTGAAAATCTCTGACCCCAAGACAGTCCAATTATATTAGACTTCCAAGCCTATGTTCATTTAAGTTCAAACATGAGATATTGTTTGTTCCATTTTTTTAATATCCCAAATCTATTTTAATTAAAGCAGGGAGAAAAAAAGTGAAAAGTTTCTTCATATCATTAAAATATTTGAGATTATTACATACTACTTTCCAAAATAGTGTAGCCTTTACTTAGGATACTTAAGGCACAAATATGAGTTTTTTCTGGCTGGAAATAAAATGCCCAGTAAAACTGGCTAAGAATATATTCCACAGCTCTCAAATTTCTCCTGCTTTCTACCTTTTAGCCTAAGGGTTTAAACTCTAGTCCACCTCAGGATTGATTCTGAAATACAAAATTATATTTTCCCAATATTCTTTTCATTTTTCCATGATTGTTGCTGTTAAAGCTTTCTTGCTACAAACATATGCATTTCCACATTTATTTATCTCTTGCACATATCTGCTTACATGCATACAAAAGGTACAAAAGAGCCAAGACCAGTTTGGCTCAGTGGATAGAGTGTCTGCTTGCGGACTGAAAGGTCCCAGGTTCCAATCGGAGGCATGTACCTTGCTTGCGGGCACATCTCCACTGTGGGGCGTGCAGGGGGCGGCTGATCGATGTCTCTCTCTCATCGATGTTTCTGACTTTCTATCTCTCTCCCTTCCTCTCTGTAAAAAGTCAATAAAATATATTTTTTTAAAAAGATACAAAAGAGGTAAATAGATAATAACTTTGCTTTCAAATAGTTACATGTATTCAACAAATAATTCTTAAGCATTTATCTTGTGTTAGGCACTTTTCAAAGTGTTAGTATTTTTGAGTTAATATAAGTCTGGGAATTTGATTTGAAATGGACATTCACCTCTCACACCATAAATATATAGAAAAATAAAGTCATGAAAAAATTCTCTCAATGGCATTCTTCAGACTAGAAACAGTGATAGAGTTACAACATAAATGGCATCAACAGCCTAATGTCTCCTTCAGGATGTTGGGCTAAGTTCAATTTAGTCAGAAATGCTTGCTAAAAAAGTTAAGAAGCTTTAGAGGTTGAAACAAAAGCTGTTTCCTACCCACTGGAGTCACCAGATCTTGCTATCTGGAGGTTTTAATTCCAGAGGACTCCAAGGGTTTGGCCTTTTAAGTTCCACTGGACTGGTCTGGTTCCTGTGTCCTTGTCAGTATGGATCCTTCACTTGTCCACTACATCTACTCTGCTCTTTTTGTTGTCCTCTTTGATGATGTGTTCCTCCACCACTCTCTGCTTACTATTGCCAGCATGCTCTGTCTGCTCAGCGCTCTCGAAAATGATTTTCTGAGGATTTGTGCTGTGGAAATGGCTTTTATACCTGAAAAATAAAACTTAGCTGCAACTCTCAAAGTTTTAGGAAGGAAACTTTTAGATAGTCAAATTTCTTAGAACTAAAGCTTCCTCAGAGTGGTGTTTTGGTGAAGAGACCTAAGCTTTGCGACAGATAGGTTGTGAGTCAGTGTTTGGAGATAAAAAGGACAGTATGCTTCCCCATCAGATCTGAGTGCCAGAATGATGGATGTAAGCAACTAGGAACTAGTATCCCAGAGAACCTCTTTAATGATTTCTTTGGGACCCCAACTTATTCCATTGAACCTTTACAAAAAGTCATTTCATGAATATGTAACTATCTTGATCTTCACTTTTTTCACTTCCTCTTTTATAAAAGAGATAAATGAGTAAATTAAAGCATTTTATAATAAAAGAAGTAATAATCTTTGTGGACATTCACAGCAATGAGAGTAAGCCTCTTTTGGTGAAGGAATTGGCCTAATTTCTGTTTGCAACAGCTCCAGATCTTAGGAAGCACACCTTCCCAGTGATGGACTTACTTAGTAAACATAACTGTTTATGTTTAATTCTTGGAAAATTAGATTTCTCCATGTTTGGATTTCAAACACAGTGTTTAAAATTAAATAAGAATTATATCTTAACCATTTTTTTAAATAAAGACCACAGATGTTTGGATTCTTTTTGTTCCAAATAGATTCTGTTGGTCATTATAACACTAGAGGCTCCATGCATGAAATTCGTGCATGGGGGGAGGAGGGGCGTCCCTTAGCCCAGCTTGCACTTTCTCCAGTCTGGGACCCCTTGAAGATATCCAACTGCCCTGATCAGGACTAAATGGGCAGCTGGGCATCCCTCTCACAATCCAGGACTGCTGGCTCCCAACTGCTTCTGCCTGCCAGCCTGATCAACCCCTAACCACTCCCTGCCAGCTTGTTCAATGCCTAACTGCTCCCCTGCCAGCCCGATTGCCCCTAACTGCCTTCCCCTGTTGGCCTGATCACCCCTAACTGCCCTTCCCTGCTATCTTGGTTACCCCCAACTGCCCTCCCTTGCAGGCCTGGGTCCCCCTCAACTGCCATCCTCTGCTGGCCTGGTCACCCCCAACTGCCTTCCTCTTCTGGCCTGGTCACCCCTAACTGCCCTCCCCTGTAGGCCATCTTGTGGAAGCCATCTTGTGTCCACATGGAGACAGCCATCTTTCATCACATGGGGGAGACCATCTTATGCATTGAAGTGATGGTCAATTTGCATATTACTCTTTTATTAGATAGGATAGGATAATTAATTATAATTGGCTACATAGTGACCTGCATTTATTTGTGAAACTTCGCAGTTGAAGAGTGATTCAGTAATCTTATTTATTACTCAATCCTCATACTATTTGGAGGGGAATAGGCAACTTCTCAGGTATAAATGGGTAGGTAAATTTTTTAAGAATTAGATTTAACTTACAAATAAGTCTGATCCTTATTCAATTCTTGATTTTAGGAAGATGTGCTCTATATTGCTAAAAATAAGAAAATTTTACTTGAACTTTAAAAGATATTGATTGATGTGAGTACTATTAATCATTATTTTGTCTTTCCATTGGTAGGAGGCTTAGAAAATAATATAATGCATGAACATGTCACAGGCATGAAGAAAAAGTAATGGTCAAAAATACATGGAAAAAAAATCCACTGCTGAATACTGGTTTTTAAACCATTGCTTTAAACTTACTTCAGCTATCCTTTTGCTATTGCCATAAATTGCAATGGCACATGTATCTACAAAGAACATCAGTACAGATGTATAATGTTTTTACCCCTACCTTTCACAGAACTGATCACCATTAGTTTTATCAACACTTTGCTTTTTATTTGAACACTTGTCCATCACTATCTCACTTGCAATACATGATCCCCTTTTTTTCTCAGGGTCTCTTTCATTAGTCTCTTCCTTATAATGGAGCCTATTTTCCTCCCTTTTGAACACTAAACATTCACTTTTATTCACAGTGGCTTGCTTATCACCTCCAGCACTGTTCTTTGCTTGTTGACACAGTCTCTCTGTGTTTAAAATGTCTCTTCCATCTGCATTTTCTCTTGGTTCTATGGACTTTATTAGAGCAAAATTTCTATCTTGCTTTGTGGTCTTTTTGCATGAAATGTGGACAAACTTCTTTGAACTAGAGAGGCTTTGGTCTTCTCAGCATTTTTCTTGTGGAGTTTATTAACCTTTTCTTTGTCAGAGGAAGGCTGGTTCTTCTGAGATCTTTCTAAAAGCCACCACAGGACACAAATACTTTAATGAAGGATGTGAATGATCAGCATCATTTTGTCTTCATATAATGGCATCTCTATTCAGCTTTGTCTTTATCAGCAGATAAGAGTTTTTGAAAAGCAAAGTATACATGACATGACATGACCAACTGACTAATCAGTGGGTTCCCCAAGATTTTCTAGTTGGTAGCTAGTACCCAAAGCCAATCAAATAAAGGTATTCAATTGCACTTCTCTCAACATGTAACTTGCTCTGAATAAAAACAACAGCAACTTGAATTTTATAACAGAATTTTCTTTATTCATAGGTATCTGGTCTTTTGAAGCTGTTACCTGTGGAAACCAATGTCCTCTTGCCTTTGACAGGTGCCATTTCTTTCAGGTTGGGATATGACCACACCTTCTCCTTAGCCTGTGGATACATGATTGAGTAATTGAGATTACACATCACATCAGGGTTTCTCAGCCTCAGCAGTACTGACACATGGGCTGGATAATTCATTGTGGGGAATGCCATGAGCATTGGAGGATCTTTAGCAGCATCTCTGGCTTCTACACCACATGCCAATAGTATCCTTCCTCCCAGTTGCAAATTCAAAATGTATTTAGAAATTGCTAAATGTCCCCTAGGGGTGAAATCACCCAGATTGGGAACCATACATTATGTGATTAAAACACATGAAAAAAATTAATAGTATTTAGAGAGCAAAACAATCTGAATTAATGAAACTTTAAATAGACTACAGTATTAGAAGACAAATGAACTCCCTGTTTTAAAAGAAATCCTGTAAAACTCTAGTACTGTTTATAGAAGAAGGCCAATTTTGTGAACAGATTAAAGGATATTGATAATATTCAAGTTACCCTCAACCTCTGTTTATATTGTCTTGATGTGGTTCATATTTCAATCAAATAAAAAATGAGAGGACCTATGTGATTGGTTTTGTAAACCAGAAAGTGGAAGACTAAAGTAAGCTTTTATAAATGGAACTTTTACATTGCTTAGAACAGATGGCCCTTTTCCTAAGCAGATAAACATTCTTCTCACAATCCCGGCTTCTCTGAATTAGCTTAGCAAACCCTTTTTAAATACCACATAAAAGATAAACCAATCCACCCAAATTATCCCAAATTCTAAAGTTATACATTATAAATTAATGAAGTTCTAACTAAAGAACCAGTCTTTTTCCTTTGGGAAGAGAGCAAGCTTTGTCTCAGAGTGAATTGAATGCATGAAATGCCATGTAAGTGCAGTTCACAGACATAAGACAAACTGCAAATGTGCTTTTAAATAACCCAAAGGGCAACTCCATAGGTCGAGCACTTCCATCTTTCTGACAGGAACCTTGAAACACAGAGGCATGCTTAGTAAATCTAATCTAAAACAAAATTAGACATTGCAGC
The DNA here is from genome assembly GCA_011751065.1 of Lasiurus cinereus. Lineage (NCBI taxonomy): Eukaryota > Metazoa > Chordata > Mammalia > Chiroptera > Vespertilionidae > Lasiurus > Lasiurus cinereus. The sequence goes on along the minus strand of JAAGEH010000392.1, from coordinate 24,353,796 downwards.
CTAAATTGTAACTTTTTCTTTCAAGTCAAAGTGTAGGAATGATAGAAGCATATTTCTTTCTTTGCACAAAAAAGGCCCTTCAGCTTGCACAACACTCAGCACACACACCCAGGTCCTCCAAGCCTGGTATCTCTTGCAACATTTTATTAAACTTTTTTTTCTTTTTGCCTCAAATGGGCAAAAAGACTGATGTATCTTTGAATTCCTTCCTGGTATTTACCCCAGAGATTGAAACATAGTGACAATAATGATGATAGTGGTGACTAATATATACCATCAATGACTACATACCAGGTGCTTTTCTACACTCATTACATTATTAACTTAGTCCTCCTAGAAACCTTTGGGATAGATACTATTAATTCTATTGCATAATGAAGTTGGGTAATTCCTCATATTCACATAGTCCAGAAGTGGTATAACCAGGGTTCTAACTCAGTTATCTACTAAATTTTTGTTCTCAACTAATAAATTGTCAAAGTAGATACTGTTAATATTTATTGAATATCCACCACACAGCCAATACTACTGGAAATAAAAAAAATAAGATTAAGAGAGAAGGGTATACATAAAAACAAATTAGTAGAGTGAAGAAAAATTTATTGGTCAAAAGATTAGAATTTACATGGAAGAGAGGCAAAAGAGAGAGAATTTAAGTCTAATTTTGAAAATATGTCCAAATTAGTAAAAAAAAAAAAAAAAAGATAGTTTAAAAATTTCTCTTAAGCTATTTCCAAATGTAGTTGGTTTTTCCACCAATTATATATCACATATGTTTTACCATTTGAATAATGTAAGGCCTTTACCTATTGACTCGGTCTATTATACTTTCATTTCCCTATGTAATACTGACATCTAGAGGAACTTTCAACTGAAAATATTCCAAAAAACAGGCTGCATTTCTCCTTTTCTGTGTCTGGACAACTTCAATATGAAGACTTTTTACTTTTATGTTTCCCAGTTAGATGTGGAAATCACTAAAATACAAAGCATATCTGTAGATCCATCTTGTTAGTTGTCAAAAACTGAACCTATTTTCTGCTGATTGCAGAGGACAGGATGATGCCATTAAACGTGATGCTTCTGTAAGGATTTCTGCCACCCTCTGTTCAATGATAAAAACCACGTCAGACTCAGAAAGTTTCCTCTGCTAAATTCACACGGATAACCCAGACCAGCAGGAGGATCACAGTTCACTAAATTCACTCATTATTCACTCACTTAGTCATCACAAAAAGATTTGCATGTGGATTCCTTTTGTAACCATTAACCCATTCCTCTTACTACGTCAGTGAATTTATTTTTTAAGTATTGTGACAATACTTTTTTTAAAATATATTTTTTATTGATTTTTTACAGAGAGGAAGGGAGAGGGATAGAAAGTCAGAAACATCGATGAGAGAGAGACATCGACCAGCCGCCTCCTGCACGCCCCACACTGGAGATGTGCCTGCAAGCAAGATATATGCCCCCGACCAGAATCGAACCTGGGGTCTTTCAGTCCGAAGGCCGACGCTCTATTCACTGAGCCAAACCGGTCTCGGCTACATCAGTGAATTTAGAACGACATGGGAAGGCGATTTGGCCCAAATGCCCAAGTATTCGAAACACAGTTTTGCTCCTTGCAGTCTATGCAGTTTCCAGACTGGGCTTCTCAATGGGTTGTATGTAGCCAGAGAGTGTTCCAGGTCGTCTTTAGGGAGCATGAAAGAAATGTTTGAACCCTTCTCTTCACCTTTGCTCCTCCAGCACCACACAGGGGCTCAGAGTTCTGAAATGCTTGCTGAACCCAAGAAAGGGAGAAGTGCTTTCGAAGTGGTGCCCTCATTGTGAGAGCATCCTTTCAACAGCTGCATTGCAGAAAAGCTGCATTGGAAAAGCAGGCACTATTAGACTGTATCCCTGCCACCGTCACCAGCCTTCACATTCTTTGTAGCTACATCTCTTCATTGTGGGATTCTAGTTATTGCAGAAAATGTTTTCTTGACATCAGAATGGGACTTGACTAGAGTGACTACCTACTCTGAGCCGAGGGCTTTCCATGTGACTGTTTATGAAGAGGCCAAGATGAACATCTCTTGGTGATTTCAGCCTAATGTCTATAAGTATAAACACAATTATAACATTTTATAATGAGTTTGTTCAACTTTGATTAGGCTCCTCACGGGGAAGAGGAAAGCATAGAACCTAAAACAATGCAAAGAGGAATTTTCATAAGAAATATTAAAATTACATTTTCTTGCCTGAGCAGGGAAGATAATTTTAGAGCTCACTTATAATATAACCCTATGCCTCTAAATCTTCAGGACACACTCAAATTCTGTGTCAGTCCCTGTTTGAGAAAAGCAGTTCTCACATAGCATAAGCTGTGCTCTGGCCTGTGGGGACTGGCTTGGAAAGAGGCAGGACAGAATCCAACTGACTGAATCCAGAAAGGGACTGGGTTAACCTTGACCCCTGACCTCAGTAAGTGGGCCCTCCCCAGCTGCTGAAAGCAGAAAATAATCAAACAGCCATTTTAGGAAAATAACCCTGCGGGGCAAATGAAAGCCTTGGATGGGCCCACTATGACCCAGACAGTTCTTCATTCATGTACCAGGAAAACGGGATTCCTCAAGGAGATAGCACAGCAAGGAAGGGCCTGAAATTAAAGATATTGGTTGAGAAAAGCCTAATTGGACAATCTGCCAAGTGCAGACACATGGATAATTTTACTTTTATTTTATTATAAGATGTATTGAGCAGTACCATAAACAAAGCCTCCCCTAGCAAAACCAAAACAAACAGACAAACAAAAAACACTGGGAGAGCAGCTCTGGTCAAATGGACTCAAATCAGGTTATTTCTAACTGACTATGGACATTTCTTCATTTAAATACATGTTCAGGTTTTCTTGTCCCAATAGCCTCCTATTATAACCCAGTTCATTCGGGCTACAGGGTCTGTCCTGAGGAGGTGTGTATGAGCTGAGAGTTATGAGAGTGATGGGATCCTAATATCTGCCGGCCACCATCAGGGGACAGGCTATGGACCAGAGCTACAAATATTTACAATACGTGTTCTCCTCCATTCTTCTATCAAGCCTATCTTTGTTGATTTTAAAATAACAAGTTAGAAATAACTTGGAACCAATTAAGAATCTTCACCTAAATATTTAGTCACATTAGATCCTTTGATCATACAGGTTTTATTTTTTTCCTCATCCTATGCTCATTGGATGAGCTTACATTAGACATCTACTAATGGATTCATATTTTGTTAAATTTCCTTTTCACTATCACCTTTCCTGTCTTCCCCAAACAAAATCACTGAGCCCTCTGCTGTGTAACCCCTCATTTTTCCACTCAAACTGCCTGCAGGCCTATGCACCATCCCCCTACCTTCCCTGCAGACTCTCCTTTGCTCTAATTCAGGGTTCTTGGCCACCTCGGAAGCAGTTGAGAACTGATGATGCCTGAGTCCTGCCCCTAAAGATGGAGTGGGCTGGACGCTGGTATTATTACTCCCTCCCCGCCCCCCAAACCCCTGCACAAACACCCTACTGACTCCAATGTACTGCAAGGTTTAAGAGCTACTGCCCATATCAGCTACAGTTCCTATCACTTTTTTTTCTTTTTTTTTTTTTGAGTCCTTACCACCTAGGCTGCTCTGTGAGCCACAGTTATAAATGGTAGTGCTAACACTAGAGACTCCATGTTTCTCTTAATCCCTGCTCCCTTCCCCGAACCAGGAAGAGTCTTTAATCCTCTACCATATGGATTAACCACTGCCTCTTCCTCACGCCCACCCAAGCACACCTATGTGTAAAGAATCTGAGATACACTGGTATACTCCCCTAAAACACATGCCTCCCTACTAGGGATCTCAAGGGCATCCAAGGAGAGCAAGCCAATCAAAGAGCCAGCCTGGCTCAGCTGAAGTTCTTGGCCTTGCTTCCTGGTCAAATCTAGGAATTAAGCCCTGACCAGGTCATTCAGCTGGTTGGAGCATCCTCCCCTACACCAAAATGTCTCGGGTTCTATTCTGGTCAGGCACATGCCCAGGTTTCGAGCCTGATCCCAGTTGAGGCACATGCCCAGGTAGAGGGTTCAATTCCCATCAAGATATGTATGGAGGCAACCTATTGATGTAGTGGGAAGAGGATTAGAAACAAAATCTGATCATTAGAAATGATTTAATTTCTTCACCAAAATGGAGGTGAGCAGATAAGGGGGACTCAGGGTATTGCATTAGTTACAGCACCATGTATCGTGGCAAGCTTTTGTCTTTTTTGGGATTTGTCACCAGAATAGCACCTAAGGGCTGAGACTGGTTTGGCTCAGTGGATAGAGCATCGGCCTGTGGAGTGAAAGGTCCCAGGTTCAATTCCGGTCAAGGGCATGTACCTTGGTTGCGGGCACATTTCCAGTGTGGGGTGTGCAGGAAGCAGCTGATCAATGTCTCTCTCTCATCGATGTTTCTACCTCTCTGTCTCTCTCCCTTCCTCTCTGTAAAAAAATCAATAAAATATATTTTTTTTAAAAAAGAATAGCACCTAAGGACTTCAAAAACTACGTGGAGGTTACTAAGAAAGTGCAATAGGTGTGTGTGTGTGTGTGTGTGTGTGTGTGTGTGTGTGTGAGTGTGTATGAACACAAATGCCTTAATAACCAATTTGATATGCAGGTATAAATAGGATTATAGCTCCTTGATGTTCATTTGATTAAAATGAATCTTACTTAGTAAAATTACTCTTTTATGCTATACAACACCAAACCTTGGAATGTTTTCACAAGAAGTTTACAGTGGTTTTCATCACTTAATAAAACTGATTTCTTCCCGCGGTGGCAGTTTAATGAGCATTCATTGCACTTGGTGTTCTCAGTGTGCTTTTTAATGTTTATATTACGTTCCCTTTATCCCTCCATCTCCTGTCTTCTGCTCCCAGTAACCAGTCACCTCTCAGCTCCCTCCCCCTGCCCCACCACACACACACACACACACACACACACACACACCCAGGGCTGGTTCAGGAGCTGGCACACACTGGCTCAGGTTCACAGCTCAGTGTTCCCGAAGTGAGGTGAGGTGAGGTGCACTCTCAGGGGTTGTAAGGCAAGTTCAGAGATCTGAAGTTAGATTCACTGAGCAAAACACTGAATTTCTTAATGGTTTACATCTTCCCCTGCACAACAAATTCCACAAACACACTACAAAGGGGTTTTAAAATGCTTTCTGAAAACCAGTGAGAAGCTGCAAAGCTCTAAAAGTCTCTGAATTTGGAATATGTGATACAAACTTTGTAGCTATATAATAATTAATTATGACTATACAAAAACATTTAGTTGTCTAATCCCTTCTACTCAAAGTAGGTCCTTGAACAGCACAACAGCATCCCCTGGGAGCTCATTGAAAAGTGAGCTCTCTCCACCCCTCCCCCACTGACCACACTCTGAATCTGAGCTTTAAGCAATCCCTGGGAGTTCCCATGAACGTGAAATTTTGAGAAACATTGGCCCTGATAACATAAGTAATGACTTAGTATGAAAAACTATATTTGACAAAATACCTGTCACGGACTACTGTAGTTATTTAAATCGTGCCTCCATCAACGAAGAGTTAATAATGTCATACTTGGATAATTTCAGAGGGAGGACAGTGGAGAAAGAAGGAAGAAGCCGAGATAATGCTCAGCTGGCCTGGATGTCAGTTGCTTTCAGCAGAGTAGCCAATGGAGTCCAGCATCATGATATTAATGATCTTTAAAGAATGTCCAGAATCCTGACACTGACCTGGGAGATTTAGTAGGAGCTCAAAAGAGAAAGCAAGAGTTGTCATCATGTGCTTGGAACTCTTCTAGTCTCTAGGTCTACTGAATGCCTGAGTTCAGGCCTCAGAGAAAAGCAACATCAAGGTGTAAAGTCTCAGTTATGAACTGAATGTTTGTGTCCCTCCACAATTCACAAATTGAAGATTTAACTCCCAACATGATGGAATTAGGAGGCGGGGCCTTTGGGAGGTAATTAGGTTTAGATGAAGTCATGAGGGTGGAGTTCTTAAGATGACATGAGTGTCTTTATAAGAGACAGACTGAATCTCTCTCTCTCTTTCTCTCTCTCTCTCTCTCTCTCTCTCTCTCTCTCTCTCCCTCCCTCCCTCCCTCCCTCTCTCCCTCCCTCTTTCTCTCTTCTCCCTACCCCCCTCATTTCTCTATTCCCCACCTCTGTCCCCCACCATGTAAGGACATGAGAAGTCTCCATCTGCAACTCAGAAAGAGGGTTTACACCAGAACCATACCATGGTGGCACCCTGATCTTGGACTTACAGTCTCCAGAACTGTGAGAAAGAAACTGTTATTTAAGCTGCCCAGCCTATGGTATTTTGTTATAGCAACACGAACTAAGAAAGGTTCAATGAAAACTGTGCCAATGGACTCTAGCTGGTTTGGCTCAGTGGATAAAGTGTTGGTCTATAGACTAAAAGGTCCTAGGTTTGATCCTGGTCAAGGGCACATACTGTGGTTGCAGTCTCCAGGGCCCATGCAGAAGGCAACCAATCAATGTGTTTCTCTCACGTCCATGTTTCTCGCTGTCTTTCCCTCTCTCTTCCACTCTCCTTAAAAATCGATGAAAAAATATCCTTGGGTGAGGATTAAACAACAACAAAACTGTGCCAATGGTAAGTTCTAGAGAATTAGAAATATATTCTGATCAACTCCAAAATCAAAGAATACAGTTCATATTATTAATACAAGTGCTATAACATGGTTGCTATCAACTTTAAAAGGAACAAAAGTATTTTTATATAGTTCAGTTATTATGAACCAAAAATTTTAAAGTAAAGCAATAGTACATACCCTCTAATACCAAAGTGTATGTATACATTTTTGGGACACCTTATAGTTGTCTGTGCTTTTTTTCTTAAGATATTGTTAAGCCCTTAGTTAATGGAGAACATAAACGTCTACTGAACTCTTTGTATTTCTATCTCATAGTCTTCTGTTTTATTGTGTACATACAGGAAAATATTCAGCTGGTACACTGGTCCTATACCAATTATCAAATTAAAGAAATACTTCATATTGGCTGGTAAGTAATAGATGTCCTGAAACTTCCAGGAGCCCTATTTTCAACTCCTGACATAGCCACTCTGTCCAGTCTCAGAACCTTCATTAGATTCAGTAACTAAAGGGTCAGTGATAGCTTGACAGGGCCACCAGGACCCTGCTCCAATTCAGTCCATTCTGATAGGTGAATGACTGTGGACTCCCAGCTATTGAATTCAGTACTATACCAGGGATCATTAATATAATATGAATATACCTGGCCACAATGGTGGGCTCCTGGCTTAGTAGTTTTTAACATTTGTTTAAAATCCTTTTATTTTACTTATACTATCCCTATGAGGTAATTATAAGCAGGAAATTGGAAAGTATACCTTTACAGTCAAAGAGAGAGCCATGGAGAAGAGGCAGGGGAGTTGTTACCTTTGCCTACTTAGACATAAGGGCAGTGGTCCTGAACTTTATCTTGCCCCAGAGGTTTAATCAGTAGGTCTTAGTCTGAGCCCAAGAACATTTTTCATAAGTTCTGGAAGTGGTCCTGATATAGGTAGTCCTAGGATCTTACATTGACAAAATGTATGGAATTCCTACTCATTAGGAAAAACCTACTTAAGGTTTTTCTACATTAATTCTTCCTTGGAATACTCCCTACCACCCCCATTCTTATACCAAAAGAGCAGTCAATCTTTCTCTACCTTCCTTAGTATTCGTCTGTCAGGTAGTTTTCATAATGGGTTGGAATTATTTATTTGTATGTCTGGCCCTCCTAGATAAACACTGATTGATTGGTTGATTGATTGATTAAGAATGTAGGGAAGCTGATGCCAGGCAGAATTTACTGAGCATTTCAACCACGGATCCTAATATATGAAAAGCCAGGGGCCATCACAACTGAAACAACCAGATGGATGACTGAACAGCAGGCTGCATGGGGTGACAAGGCCAGCAGGGGGGTTAGTGAGGGATGACCAAATGACTGAATAGCAGGCTGCATGGGTGACCAGGCCAGCAGTGGGGCAGAGGAGCAATTGGGGTAGACCAGACTAGCAGGGAGGGGGGGCAGGCAGTTGGGCAAGGGGTGTAGTTGGGGGCAACCAGGCCAGCGGGAGGGCAGTCGGGGGTGACCAGGTCGGCAGGGAGGCATTTGAGGGTGGCCAGGCCAGCAGGGGTGGCAGTGAGGTGGGTTCAGGTTAACAGGGGTGGGGGCATTTAGGGGCAATCAGGCCACCAGGTAGGGGCAGTTAGAGATGATAAGGCTGGCAAGGAGGGCAGTTAGGGGCAATCAGGCAGGCAAGCAGGTGAGCAGTTAGAAGCCAGCAGTCCCAAATTGTGAGAGGCATGTCCAACTGCTGGTTTAGGCATGACCCCTAGGATTGGGCCTAAACTGGCAGACAGATATCCCCTGAAGGATCCCGGATTAGAGAGGGTGCAGGCTTGGCTGAGAGCCCCCGCCCCTGCCTCATGCATGGATTTCATGCACTGGGCCTCTAGTATAAAATATTTTCTTAAGGGATGCCATAGTGTGCCCTTTACTATAGTCTCTTCAATATCAGCCTTGATAGCCAGTATCCTGGCTTCTATGGCACCTAAAAGTCCTCATTGTCATGAACAGCAATTTGTTGGTCTGGCCCAGTAAAAAGCCCATAATCTTCTGAGACCTTTTCATAATTCAAATGTTTGTGTCCCCAGTAACATTCAGCATGAGTTATTAAAGTAATTTAGCACTTGACCACCTTCTCAACATGTCTTATACTTAGTGAAAATTAGAACATGTACTATGAATATTCATTTGATTAATGTACATATTTAAGATCTATCATTCATATTTCTGCATTGATCATAAATTCTTTAACATGCTTTAACATATTAGCATGAAGAGATACTTAATGAATACTTTTGATAATGGAAAACGAGAAGTTGAGTTAGGCTTTCTCACTGCCACATTTTACTTTATCATGATTCTGGAACTTAATTTTGACAAAAGGCAAGCAGTAGCTGTCTCCTTAAAAAGTCTAATTAAACTTATTTGGTACATCATCTAAAACAGGTGCTAAATAAATGTCATTGCATTTAACTGGTAATGTCCTTTACAGTATTTCTAATGGTGATTAAGCAGTCAGTCTCTCCATACATCACATTCATTACTTAATGTTCCTTCAGCTGTAAGTTCTATGATGCCACAGAATCCAGAAAGCTTGGCACCATTAAAGAGCATGCTGTGAAGCTTTGTATACCAGCAAGAAATCACTTCTCAGGTGCTTTTCCAAGTAGCTTCATCCCGGACTCTATCTTCTGTTGTGGTGATGACTTAGTAGTAACCAGGTGCCTAAGTACAAACATCTCTATGGCAAATCCTAGAAAGAAGTGATGTGCTTGTTTGTTTCATTCTGTGCTATTTATTTACCATTTCTCAGCAGGCAAGGGCTTTGCTTCAATACAATTATTATGGTCTCCCTACTGCCTTTGTCCCTGTCAAAGTGGAAGGAGTTCTCTGGAGGATGTTATCAACAAAGTTTTCCATTTGCCTCTTTCTGCAGGGAAGGGAGTGTGATAGGTGTAGTCTTCAGGTTTTTCTAATATTTCTTCTCAAGCACCCCTCAGAGGCAGCACCTAGTGATCAGGGGATGGGCTTCCAAGGTGTATTCCTCCAGCTTCTTTCTCAATCCCTCGTTTCAGACAGCCATAGCAAAGAACCTAACCTCCCTGTTGAAACAGGGAGCTTCATTTGCTGATTCAAATAGAAATAACAATCTCTAAGATTATTCTCCAAGACAAGAGATTATCATTTTAATGACTAAAGCCAAATAAAACAAAAGGTAGCATTTTTTTGTTGTGGAAATCAGCTATTTATTGTCCACACTAGTAGCCTATTGCATGGTATCGTGCAAGACTCGGGACACCCCCCCCACACACACACACACACACATACACACACACACACACACACACACACACACACACTCCTGTGCCATAGGGCCTTACCAAATGCTCTGAGCACAAACCCCTGCACTTGCTACAGGGATGAGGTTCATGTGGGCAGAAATCTTGGCTACGCCCTTCACACCAATCACATCATTTTGCTTATTCACATCATCTCCACCCAACAATGCCTTAAGCCACATCCTGGCCACACTCCCTAAGGGCACCTCAGCTTTGCTCAGAGCCTCTTCCACAGTCTCCAGCGCCTGCTTGGCCCCGCCCCTGCCCTCTGCCTGGGTTCAAATCTCCTTCAAGAAGGACTTTCTCTGTGATACCTCTGAGGGCAGCAAAGCTACGTCTTACCGACGCGTGTACCCTCACGTTCGGGGTATGTCCTTGGTACACTACTCCGTGGCTCCTCATCTCTATTGGTGTTCACTCTCATTCTGCTGACTCTACGTCGGTCCCTTGTGCCCATGTTCCTGCTTTTAATTCTAGTAATTCCTATGCCTGAATTTACCCCTCCGGCAATCTCTGGGCTAGGCCAACGCCATGCCCCTACCCATGGTTCCAGGCTCTGACCCTCTGGTCCAAGTCCCAGAGTCCTGCCCCTTGTGCCGGTGCGCTGTGGGACGGCCCTGAGTCCTGGAGTGCCACCTCGATGCCCTGTCTCTGGGCAAGTGGGGCCATGGAAACCCCAGCAGAAACTGCATGAAGTGGATGCCAGGACCTCCATGGGGCCATAGGAACTCCGGCATAATCTGTGCACTGGTAGCTCTCTGTGGGGTTTGGCCACTCTGCGCCCACTGCCCAGAGGCTCTCTGCAGCCCAGAAGCATTCTGCCAGGCGGCTCACGGTGCCCACTCTCAGCAGCTGCCCCTCCCCTTCAGACTGGGGGATTCCAGCAGGGCTGAGAGGACTGAGCACGGCCATCTTCTGGCTATGGGCGTTGCCATCTTTGTGATGGAATTATGATTAATTTGCATACTACCCTTTCATTAAATAGGATTGGCTGAAGACAGAATAAGTAAAAAAATCTAAAATATCAGCTTAGATTAACATCACAGATTTCAATTAGATTTTAGAAAAAAATGAACAATGGTATAAGATTGCCTCACAATCCAGTGTTCTGTATTCTCAATTACACAAACCCTTTCTAAATCATAAAATCTACTTTGAATTGAAGAGACGTTAAAGAACATGTAGCCTAGTCAACTCAGCTGAAGATAACAAATGATATTCTACCCAATTTTACCTAATTACAGGAGATTTTAGTAATTCTTACAATGTTTCACTAAAAGGATGGCTACTCCAAACACTGGTAATTTTCCCCACAATACCTTCATCTTTAAAAATGTAATAATACATTGTGGCAGACAGTCTCAGTCTTTATTTTCTCTCATCAGGCATCCACCCACCACAATGCAGCTTTCAAGTGTACACATAGTTCTCAGAGGGCCATTTCTCATTATGCCTCAGTTTTCTACAATGTTTAGAAAAAGTAGACAACTATAGATTGATTTATATTAGGGATTGGTATAAACATTAGGTTGGTATAGTGTGGAATACATAGTTAGGCCATGTAAACTTTAAAGTCACTATTTTTGTTTGGAGAAATAAAATATCCTTCTGAAATAAGACATAATAATAGACAGAATTAAGAAAACCATTAGCACCTGCAGTAAGTATTGAACTTGAATCTGTACACTTGAGCTAGAAGGCACCTGAGAATGAGGAGGGGCGGGCATGCTTTCTTTGGCTCGTGGAGAGCCCCATTTGGAATTCCCTGTGGGAACATAGGAAGCGATACCGTGCATGACATGCATTCATTTCCATAGGAAGCAAAAATAGTGCAGACTTGCTCTTCTGCCTTTCTGGAAACTTTGCTAGCCTATAGCCAGAATAGCAATAAATGAAATGTCTACAATATGGGTATTCCAAGAGCAGTATTAAAGCCTGTTTTCAGTTAGGAGCCTCCTATAAAACTGCTGCATCTGTGTTTACCACGTGCAGCTGCACCTCTCCCAGAGTGCTTAATGAACTTTCCCTTTTTTGTGAATGCTGACCTACACACAAAGGTAGCACCCTTAAGTAAATATTTTGAGCAAAATACTTGTGTAAAACAACATAGGTTGATATATGTTTGCTTTTATTCTGTTAACTGAGAGGTACCACAGATCTCATATTCACGTGCTAAGCTATTTCATTAGATTCCAAAAATAAATCTAAACCATGAAATGAGAAACTGCTAAAAATGAGAGAGAGAGAAGCAACTTTTTTAATTATTCTGGTCATATCTCATTATTTTCCTGTATTAAAATTTAAGCAATAGGCTAAATATACTTGAATTTCATATTTAATGAGATCAGTTCAATTTGGCATTTAACAATCACTGTAAAATTTTTCATTTTGATTTAATTCAGTTATAAGCAATATATTTTTTTCATACTGACCTCATATTGGTGGAGTACATTTACACAAATATAAAATTTACTATATAGCAACATCAGTCAAATCTGAACATGAAAAGTTCTTCGTGTACTTTGCTGTTGCTCATTTTCTATTCATTCCCACAAAATTACGCATATTGCAAAAATTTTCCCATCTAATAGAGAACTAGTGTTATTTTAAAATAGTTCAGTTTTCAGGTAGATGTTATAAAGTGTTAAATACATATTATGAATTCTACTTTAGTTGTAATCACCTAAAATTTTTCTCTACTAAAGGTTGTTATTCTAAGTATCAAAGTCCCATGCAGTTTTTCTTTTGAATTTTAAGGCAAATTAACCAGATGAGGATTACAACTTCTATGAAAATTCACATTCTATAAAATGAGACTCCAGCTGCAAAAAATTCCTCACCTAAAAATCCTTAATTCTGTATTTTTCTTCAAATAATTAAATAACTAAGACTAGTTTATTATATAACATAGATGTATTTTTTAATGAAATGGCAAACACATTTTATAACCATCCATATTTTATTCAATAATGCCCCATCATTGCTAATTTAACCAAATTCATGTCTGCAGAATGTATATATATTTTTATTCTGATGATCTAATAGCTTTAATAAATTTAAAAATATGAATTTTTATAGAATTAATCGCAATCTTATATCTAAATATACTTCTAAACAATTTTTTATTTTAATAATTAACTTGTTATAATAAGTTTCCTCACCAAATTCAAATTCTAATAAAAATACCAGCTCAGATATTAAAAAGTACAAATTTCTGGTTATAAAAACAGTCATAGTCCCACACCTGAAACCTATAAGTTCATATTGACCAATGTCACCCCAATAAATTTAATTAATTAATGAGTTAATTATTTAAAAAATTAGTTACAGAAGTATAAAGTACAACATAAGAAATATAGTCAATAGGAGAGAATCCAAGATGGTGGCATAGGTAAACACCTACACTGCTGCCTCGCACAACAATTTCAAAACTACAACTAAAAGACAGAACAGACATCATCCAGAACCATAGGAAAGCTGCCGGAGTGTAAGTTCTACAGCTAGAAGGAAAGAGAGGGGCTCACAGAAACCCAGAGGAGCTGCAAAAAGCCGAAATACGGAGACGGGCACGCTGAGAGAGTGGGTGCCAGAGTACCTGGCTGGCTTTCTCTGGCGGGAGGGAAACGGAGACTCCCAACAGCATTGAACCCCTTATCCTACGACACTAAACCCCAGATCCAGCCGAAACTCATATGGGGGGAGTTTGGACTGTGAAAAGGGAGAGGTGCACGGAAATTTAGGGGAGTCGCAGATGATCAGGTCCGGTCTCGCACGCGCATGGTGCTGCGCAGAGGACAGATTGCTGATTGTGCCGCTGGCTTTCGCGAGTGGGCGGGAGACAGACCCTTCGAACTGTGCCACTTCTGAGTCCACTGGGCCCCTGTTTCGGGCGAAACCCTGGGGACCTAGACTCATGTGGTCCTAGTGCGCAGGGGAGCTGGGAAGGCAACGGTTAGAGGCACTTCGGGTGGGTGCGTGCAAGCACAAGGACCGCTCCAGGGATTACCCAGTCACGTGAGACTCAGGGCTGTGGAGGGCAGGGCCGACTGGAAGGCAAGGCGGTCCCTTAAGCCCTGAGACTCCACCTATCCCAAGCTCAATAGAGGCTTCTGCAGCTTTGCGTCTGGTATCATAAAGCTGAATTCAACACAGAAGTTTCCCTGGCATAGTGAAAATGCTGAGACAAGGGAAGGGATCACAAACAAAAGAAATGGAGGGAAAAAAAATGACTGGATATAGAGTTCAAAACCACACTTATAAGGTTTTTCAAGAATATGCTAGAAAAGTTGGATAAATTTAGTGAGACCCAAGAGGAGATGGAAAAGGTCCAACTAAAGATGATAAAGGACCAAATAGAAATTAAACACACACTGACTGAAATAAAAAATATTATACAGAGTCCTAACAGCAGACTAGAGAAAGGCAAGAATCAAGTAAAAAATTTGAAATATAAAGAAGCAGACAACATTCAACTGGAAAAGCAAGAAGAGAAAAGAATCCAAAAATGTGAACATAATGTAAGGAGACTCTGGGACAGCTTTAAGCGTACAGACATCAGAATTGTGGGGGTGCCAGAAGAAGAGAGACAGCAAGATACTGAAAACCTATTTAAAGAAATAATGACTGAAAACTTCCCACATCTGGTAAAAGAAATAGACTTACAAGTCCAGGAAGCACACAGAACCCCATATAAAAGGAATCCAAAGAGGACCACACCAAGACACATCATAATTAAAATACCAAGAGCAAAAGACAAAGAGAGAATATTAAAAGCAGCAAGAGAAAAACAGTTCATTACCTACAAGGGAGCACCCATACGACTGTCAGCTGATTTCTCAACAGAAACGATGCAGGCCAGATGGGAGTGGCAAGAAATATTCAACGTGATGAACAGCAAGAACCTACAACCAAGAATAATCTATCCAGCAAAGCTAACATTCAGAATTGAAGGGCAGATAAAGAGCTTCACAGAGAAGAAAAAGCTAAAGGAGTTCATCAACTCCAAACCAGTATTATATGAAATGCTGAAAGGTACTCTTTTAGAAGAGGAAGAAGAAAAAGGTAAAAGCCAAAAAGTTATGAACAACAAATACATATCTATCAACAAGTGAATCTAAAACTTAAGTGAATTAAAAATTTGATCAACAGAATAAATTGGTGACTATAATAGAATCAGGAGCACAGAAAGGGAGTGGACTGATAATTCTCAGGGGGGAAGGGGTGAGGGGTGTACAGGGAGAGACTGGACAAAAATCATACACCTATGGATGAGATCAATGGGAGGGAGCTAAGGGCAGAGGGAGGGGAGGGAGCTGGGTGGAGGGGTGCTATGGATGGGAAAAAAAGAGAAACAAATGTAATAATCTGAATAATAAAGATTTAATTTAAAAAAATAAAATAAAATAAAAGTAGATCTAAAAAAAAGAGAAATATAGTCAATAATATTGTAAATGCAATGATTGGTGTCAGATGGAGACTAGACTTACCAGAATGATCAGTTAAAAGGCATATAAATGTCTAATCACTAGTTTGTACAATGTTGTGTGTACACTATAATTGGAAAATACAGTTAACTTTTTTAAAACAGACCACCAGCTCCAAAATAAAAGTTGGAAAAGTGACAGTGAATCTATTAACATATCTGTGTGTAGAAATAATAGAAATGTATTCTTATATTCTTTCATGGAAACTCCAGTTTTAAAAAAAAAATTGCCATTAAGCATTATATTGTGTTATATTCTCCTTCAATGGTTTTGTGAATTATTTTTGTAGAAAATACAAAAGAACTGATCTTTACTTATCAAAGTTTAACTTCACAAATTTGCCATCTGATGTAGTCATCATTGTCATGAATTTGGCTTACCTTTCTATTTCCTCTGCTAACAAAACAGAAGGAATTGTTCAATCTCAAAAACTGTATTTGTTTTGGCTTAAGCCATTAATCTCATAAGTCTTAGGCAGCCCAAGAATAAATTGACTATTATGTTTAGAGATTCTGTCAGCACTCAGCTTCTCATAAGAGTTGTTGTTACGCTTATATCCAAGACTATATGTTCTGGTGCACTTAATCCTTTGGCTTATTACTTTGTACTCCAACTCATAACTAAAGTTCTGGTCTCCTGCCTACATGGCTCCTCAGTGTAAAAGTCATACACTAGAGGAAGGTCTGGATTCATCTTCTGGCTTCTACACCTCAGTATATTTTCCAACACAGGTTATATTCTTGAAAACACTATCTGGTTTCTTTCTAAATGAGCAACTCTCATATGGCACTTTCAGAAATACCTAAAATGTTTGATCTCCCTTCATAAGCCATGTACCTATCAGATTTCAGATGGTCTCATTCTCTTAGAAGATCCTTTGATTTCTTCAGCTTAGACCTAATCCCAGTAATGGTAGTCATTATTTATACATAATCAGAAACTGATAGCTGTGTGACATTTCTTCCTCTTTGGCCATAATAACATTCTACCAGCTTCCTCATTTAGTATGTGTTGACATTTATGAACACTGAGTCAAGATATATTCCATTTGGAGAGCTTAGCAACCCTTTCAACTAAACTCTGTACAAATGAACTAAAAATTTTGTCTTTATTTTCATAATTCCAATGATGACTAGAACTCAACATTCAGTCATACTATAAGAATTTTGAACTTATATATCTAAAATAAAATGCAACATCTTACACTCCCACTGGCTTGCCTTTCTGTTGCTCCAGATTTTGTCTGGAGCCGTGATGCTTGTGTCTGTTTGTAGATCTGCCCATCCAAAGAAAGACAGGAAGGTCTGGGCCTCTCACTAGAGTTCTCATCTTCCCATCGGGCATAGTTCACAAAGAGGGCTCACCCACCTGAAGCCACAGCAAGGAACAGTGCCCAATTAAGTTTAAGTTTTAGATAAGCAACAAATACTTTGTATAAACATACCCATACAATATATGGGCCATTCATTATTTATCTCAAATTTCATTTTAACTGGTGCCTGTGCCCTAGGGTTGGCTGGCTAAGGTATCATCCCTCTAATTTGCAATTTATCTTAAGTGGAACGTGAATTCTATTGCCCCAGTCAAGACCCCTCTTTCAGATTTGGTTTACTAGGGTTTAGTTCACCAAAATTTAATAGTATGTGCTGAAGACACATTAGGATTTGACAACAGAGAAGTAAACAAGGTATTTCCTGTCCTCAAGAAACTAAGTGTAAAGATGAAATCAAATAAAATCTTCCAGCCCTGGCCAGTTTTGCTCAGTGGTTAGAGTGTCAGCCCAAGGACTGCAAATTTTATTCCTGGTCAAGGGCATGTACCTTAGTTGCAGGTTCCTGGGCCCTGGTAGGGACACATGCTGGAGGCAGATAATTGATGTGTCTCTCTCAAGTTGATGTTTATCTCTCTCTCTCTCTCTCTCTCTCTCTCTCCCTTCCTCCCTCCCTTCCACTCTCTCTAGAAATTAAAGGAAAAAACATCCTCAGGTGAGGATTTAAATAATAATAATAATAACAACAACAACATCTTCCATAGTTGAATATATATTCCATTAAAATAAGAAATATTAAACTATTTACCTAAACAGTAATTGATCACATTGATATTTTTGTTTATAAGAGAAGGTCATTTTGTTTATAAGAAAAGATTTACAGAAATAAAAACCTCTTTAAATGGATATTAAAAGTACATTCTTAGAAAATTAACTTTTAAATACTGGTTACCACTTCCGTCATTTAGAGGTTTTTCTGGCACTGAAAGGCACCTCCAGTTCTGAACAGAGCCTTCCTTGCTCTGAGGCTGCTTTCTGCTTTGAGGTTAGAAGCTCTTAAAGCCACGAGGTTTCTTAGGAGATTTGAAACACAGTTTTCAGTGCTCTTTAAAGTTGGTGTTTAAAATGTTGAAAAGAATGAAAGACAAAGGGCTGAGTCACAGCTAGTATCTTATAGTGTCACAAAATATTTGTTAATAATAATGTCCAAGGTACTGAAATTTGCAGCCTTTCATTTTCCAAATTAGACTGATAAGTTTATTCTCCTGATGTCTCTTGCACTAACTCGTGTCCAGGTGTGTTTTCTTGAGTGAAAGAAACAGAGTGGACCTTGGCCAGTCTGCTAGACTGTGCATAACTCTGCATACAACCACAGACTCGAGTTTAAGATTAAAACTCACCATCCATAGGAGCCACACAGAAAACGTGTTGAAGCCTAAAGTTCCAGGTTTATATTATCCTATCGATTACCACATATTGAGTATGGCTCTTTAATTAACCATAGCTTCACCAAGCTCATCTGTTATCCAGTTTACATGCCTCTGAATTTCCCACAAGACCTGGTATGAAAATCAGTTGCAGTAATTAATCTAAATCATGGCATTCCCACATCAACTAGTTCAGTAACCCAGAAGAATGGGGGGTACAATGAGTGTAGCATGACATTTTCTGGATGAATGCAAATTACACATTTTTGTTAGTGTTTTTGATGTATTAGCAGCCCCTTAACTTTACCCCCAGATGGTCTATATCCTAAAAATTCTTAGTTACCAGTTGTTTTCCAATTTTCTTATGAAAAAATAGTGAGGACGGTAAATGTTATGTACATTTTACCACAATTTTTAAGAAGTAATAAAAACTAATTTCATATGTTTTGCTTTTTGGAAAGTGTCTGAGGAAAGAGTGTGCTGACACAGACAATGGTGGGCAAAGAGCAGTGCTGCGCTAAGGTTCCCCAGCTACATCACTGGAGTTTCATTTACCAAGGGGAAGGCATATGTCCCTAGGAGCCCCTGAATCAGAGCTCTCTACTGACTTCCACGAATAAGCTAGTCATGCTTAAATGTTTGGTCTGTGGCCAATGATCAAAATCATGAAATAATATGTTCCTCTCATGTTCATCCTTGCAGAAATTCTTGCTCTCTCTGAGAGAAGTTCATATTTGTCCATATAAAAAAATGAAGGTGTTTTCCCTGCTAGAGAAGAAGATGAAGTGTTTGCATTATAGAACTCAGAACATGTGTAAAACTGAAGTCCCTTGAAAAGTCCAAGACTTGTGGAGCCTTTTCTGTGCTGGTAGGGGGCCGTGGTCAGTGATGCACCCCTACCACGCAAGCAGGTGCCCAAGCCTGTCACCATGTGGATTTTAGAGCCTTCGAGCTCTGCTCAAAGCCCCCTGTTCCCCAGCTCCTTTTAAAATTTTTAGTGATGATTACTTTGTAAAACAAAAAGATTCTGAGTGAGCAATGCTGACTAGCACCTTGGCTAAAAAATAAATAAATATAAGATGGATAATTATCTCTTTTCTTCTTTCTTTCATTCCCAAAGACTGAAGCGACTGCCATGTTGTTAGAACCCTTTTAAAAATTAGAATTGGAATTATGATCAGTTTCTTTAAATGAGCAACAGTTGTTTGTTTTTTGTTTTGTTTTATAAGCACTTCACTGATTTTTTACAGAGAGGAAGGAAGAGGGACAGAGAGCCAGAAACATCAATAAAAGAGAAACATCCACCAGCTGCCTCCTGCACACTATCCACTGGGTATGCACCCACAACCAAGGTACATGCCCCTGACTGGAATTGAACTTGGGACCCTTGAGTCTGCAGGCTGACGCTCTATCCACTGAATCAAACCGGTTAGGGCAAGCAATAGCTTTTAAGGTCATCAAAACAATGTACTAACAAGGGATATAGTGTGTTTAAGTGTGACTCTATTTGGACAAATCCTGTAAAGTATGTACATATATGCTGGTATGTGCATAAAAAACTTCTAGGATAAACCACAAGGGGATTGACACTGTTTACTGGGAAGAGAGAAACATGAATTAGGACCACTGAGTAATCTCTCCTCCTTTTAGAGTTTAAAATTTGCTACCCCATACTAGTATGTATGTACACATTCATTCATTCAAGATAAAATGCTGAGTATATTCAGAAAAATAAGACAGAGCAGATGACAGAAATGTCCTCACAATCTAGTAAATAAAACTAATAAGATAATTATTAAAATAATTTATATTTGCTATAATTCTTTAAGAACTTGGGTTCAAATACTGACTTGGCCACTTTCTAGCTGTGTAATCTTTGTGCCTCAATTTTCATCTGTAAAGTGAGTTTGAATAAGCAGATATAAAGCACTTAGAACAATGCCTGGTACGTAGTAAGTTCTCAATAAGTGTGTGATGTTCTAAGAGTAAAGAGACAAGAAAGGTATTATAACACCATAGAAAAAAGAGCGATTTATTTCTTCTGCCTGGGTCCTGGGTTAACAAGGCTTTGAAGTGGAGATGCTCCTTAAGCCAGACCTTCAAAGATAAATAGGTTTTTGCCAGATAAATAGGAGAGAAAGGGACATTTAGGGAAACAGAAACATATGAGAAAAGGCAGAGAGATAGGACTTTCTGGACAGCAGCCCAAAACAGGCAATGTGAACTCCTGAACTTTCCTTCCAGGAGTGTGTCAAGAGAGTGAAGAAGAAAGAGCAACTTTGTACATTTTTAAAGTCCAGTACATAATTTGTATGAAGTCTGACCCTTCATATGGCATTTTAAATTCACTTGTTAAATTGCTTTTTATAGTCTTCTTGATAGAAGTTCACACCTGATCAAACATCTATAAATGAGCTAGTATTAAAAAATAAAAATCCTGCCGAAACCGGTTTGGCTCATTGGATAGAGCGTTGGCCTGCAGACTGAAAGGTCCCAGGTTCAATTCCGGTCAGAGGCATGTACTATGGTTGCGGGCACATCTCCAGTGTGGGGCATGCAGGAGGCAGCTGATCGATGTCTCTCTCTCATCAATGTTTCTAACTCTCTATTCTTTTTCCTTCCTCTCTGTAAAAAAATCAATAAAATACATATTTTTTTAAAAATTAAAAAAAAATAAAAATCCTGAAATATAAAACAGATACCTATGCAGACCTGCAGAGCATAGACACACAGCATGGAGGATTAAGCCTCCTACAATCCAATTTACCCTGTTTTGGGGGTTAAGTTTTCCTATATAATAAAAGCCTAATATGCAAATCTACTGAATCAGCAGAACAACCGGTGGAACAACAGGTTACTATGGTGCACACTGACCACCAGGGGGTAGATACTCAATGCAGGAGCTGCCTCATCCTGCAGGCCCCAGGCCAGCCAAGGCAGGTGATGGCAGGGTCCCCTATCACCCCACCAGTTGCCCTGCATAGGGAGGCAACCAGTGGTGGCGGTGGCAGAGGATGGGGCCAGCAAGCAGGTGGCACCAGGCTGGCCAAGGCAGGTGCAAACAGGACCCCCTCCATCACCCTGCCTGTCACCCCACGGATCGTTTCTGATCACTGGCAAGGCCTACGGACCCTACCCATGCACGAATTTCATGCACTGGGCCTCTAGTTTATAATATGCTGCTTGGCATCAAGAGATGACCTTATGGCAGACCCATCAGCACCCACAGTTCTTTGGCTGTCCCCACACTTAGACCATAATCTTGGGTTCCCCAACTTAAAGTCACATTGAGGAAGTACTCATGTGCTTGAGACTCTGCACTCAGAGACTTTTGCAAACCTCATCTCAACCAGTTCTCACCAGGAACCTATGGGTAGACAGTATTTCCTCCTTGTGGTGGGGAAATTTAGATTCTGAGAAGTTAAGCAATTTGCCCAAGTTCTTGACCAATAGTTCAAGATTTGTATCATGTCTTCTAACTATATATTTGATACTCTTGGTTCACTGTTAACACATGCTGACTCCTCTGGGAAATGCCTTAAACTCAGCACCCAAGATGTCATAAAACAAGAGCGTGTTAGAGATGTAAGAAATCCTGAATGTCTAGCCCTGTAGTTTGCAAACCACAAACTCGTTGCCCTTGATTCCAAATACACTCTCAGCATCGTCTACAGATGGCCCAGGCCAGAGACTGCTATCCAACGCCCTTCTCCCTCCTCTTCTAAAAAACACCTGGATTATGTGCTCTGGTGAAAATCATATTCTTCACCTCCTTCACAGATGAAGTGGCCTCTAGACATAATAATAAAAGAATAGAACTTTAAGGAAAACTCCTTGCCCTTCCATCACCCTCCCCTCTTCAAGCTGCCAGGAAAAAGTAGTTCCAGCAACCACGGTGGGACCGTGAGGAAAAGGTGGGACAGTTTCAGAGATCTTGGCTATCCACCAGCACCTCTAATTTCTTTCTCTTAAAGCTTTATGGATTTAAGCCACCAGAACTGGAGTTCTGTTTTTAGACACTATAAACAACTCTGAGTGATGCACTGGCTAGACATTAGCATGTGCTGTTCAAATGATTATTTATCCTGGTGTAGTTAGTCAAATTCATACTTACTTCAAAGAGCCCAGCCAGTGTTGCTCAGTTGTTGAGCATTGACCTATGAACCAGGAGGTCATGGTTCGATTCTTGGTCAGGATGCATGCCCAGGTTACAGGCTCAATCTCCAGTGCAGGGGGGAGGGGGACAGTAGGGAGAAAGGGCCATGCAAGAGGCAGCTGATCAATGATTTTCATCATTGATGTTTCTATCTCTCTCCCTCTCCCTCTCTAAAATCAATTAAAATATATTTTTTTAAAACTTACTTGAAAGAGTTGTTGAATAAAAACAGCTTTAGTCCTAGCTGTTTTTCTCAGTGGTTAGAGCATTAGCCTGTGGACCTAAGGGTCCCAGATTCAGTTCTGGTCAAAGACACATACCTTAGTTGTGTCTTTGATTTCATTGATTTATTTCTCTCATAAAGATATTTCTCTCAGTCTTTCCCTCACTTTTCCACTCTTTCTAAAAATCAATGGAAAAAGGAGAGAAAATGCTGGCGGAGTAGACAGATGCGCCTGGAGCTTTGTCGCTGGGCAGAGGGAGAAAGAGCAGCTGAGAGTCGCACTGGGAGTGTTTGTTGGCAAGTTAAGGGTCAGTTATCCTCCAGGAGAAGGCGGGGAACTGCTGGACAGGGCTCTCCCGGTCAGGCAGCCCCAATGCCACGGGCTTTTTGTCCGCCAGAGCCACCAGCGCGAAGGCGGAGACCGTGCCATCTTGCAGAGGGAGGTGGATGTCTGCAGCGGTCTGAAGCCTGTGGCTGGGGACCTGGGGACCCAGAACTCCACTCTCCAATTGGCGCAGACACTCGGTGGAATCAGAGATCCACAGAGGACACGGAAAGGTCAGATTTCGCCTGGGATAAGAGGGAGGTAAATGTCTGCGGAGGTCTGAAAGCTGCGGCTGACGGAGGCACCCACCGAGCAGCCCGGGACCCAGAGCACAGCTTTCCAAGAGGCGCAGACACATGGGCAGCGGATTCGGAGATCCATGTGGTGCACGGAAGGGTCAGATTTCGCCTGGGACAAGGTGAGGTCTCCTACCCCCGCACAACAGAGATGCGCACACTGTGGGAACTGGGCTTCGGGAAAGCTGCCTCTGGAGAGGTCCGCAGAGGTGGGCAGGGCGTGATCCCTAAGTGTGGAGGCAAACTCTCTGAGCTGTTGACAGAGGGGAGCTCTGGAAAACGACTCGTTTTTTTCTGGGGCAGAGGGACAGCCTGGGAGTTATTAAAGTGTCCCTGCTGCAAAATCCCCACAAACTGGCTTTGAGAACCACAGAGTAGCAGGATCTGAGCACAGCCTAGAGAGGTCCTGTGCTTTGTCTCAGAGATCAATTCCAAAACACTGCCACCCAGTGGATGACAAACAAATTGACTCTCGCATAACCACAAAAGAATAAAGAGATTAAAACACCAAGAGGGGAACACAGGGAACAGCAATACCTTCCCTACTGGGAAACAGGAGTGCCAAGCAGAATAATAGTGGAAGTGAAGGACCATTCTATTTTTTTTTTCATTTTTACATATTTTAATTAAAAGACTATTTTTTTCTTTCCACTTCAATTGATTTTACCTTTTTAATTATTACATTCTTGTTTTAAACTAGTATTATTAATTACTACTAGTACTTTACCTTTTTGGAAAAAAACAAGTGTCATTTTGTTTTCTCTTTATTTTATTTCGGGATTAGAGTTCTACATTCTATTTTCATCTTTCCTTTAGAATAATTTTACTCCAACTCAACTCTACCTTTATGCCAACACTTTCTTCCTAACTTTCACCATTTTGTTGTCTTCTTTCTCTTTCCCTTTTCCAACTTTAGATTCTCCCTATTCTTTCTTTTTACCTGGTTAAAATGTCACCCCATTTATATATCTAATTTCAAATCCCCTACTACAAGTCCACACAAACCTCTCTCTTCTTGTCTTCACTAGCCAAAAGGTTATTTTTTCTCTATGTCCTTTTGTTGCTATTTGCCGGAAAAGTGATTATATTGATTTTTTAAAATATTTTGTGAGATTGTTTTAGTTTATTCTACTTGTTTTATTTTGCTTTTTGCTTGCTTTGTTTTTTACCTCTCTTTTCCCTCACCTCCCTCAATACCAGTTGCTGTTTGCAGTTTATATTAATCTCTGGGCACTGCTTGCTGGCCTTTGTTGGGATTAGTGACTGTTCTATTGGAGTTTTCTCCTAACATCTATATTTTGTTCCCCTTTTCTCTCTTATACGCTTTCTTTTACCTCTGACTTTTTTCTCTTCTTCTTATCTTCTGCTTCTTCTCCTTTTTATTTCCTTATTTTATTTTATTTCTTTTGTTCATTTATTTTTTTTCTCGCTCTCCCAATTTGATTTTGGCATTTCTTTCTTTTCCTTTTTCCTCATTTTCGTCCTCTTCTTTCTCTATTTACCTCTAATTTATCTTTCATTGGTGGTCACCTTATTTGTGACTAGTAACATCTTGAATACATTTCTACTCAGTGCCTTGTTTCTTGTACCTGGTTGTGTTGTAGTTTGTTACTTTCAATCAATGTAGAATAGAAAACTACATAACCAGACAACCGGAGAAGAAAGACCATGGGCAGAAAAAGAAACAGCCCACATAAGACAGAAAGGCAGATTTCACCAGAAAAGGAAGTAAACGAAATAGAAGCAGAAATAAGCCTGCCACAGAAAGAGTTCAGAGAAATGATCATAAGGTGGATGAAAACAATGGAAGACAAAATCGACAATCTGAGAAAGAGCCAAGAGGAAATGGAGAAGACCCAAGAAGAGATGAAGAAGCAGCAAGAAGAAATGCAGAAGAACCTAGGAGAGGTGCAGAATAAACAAGAAGAAATGAAAAATGACATCACTGCTATAAAGAACTCAATAGAAAGCATCAAAAGTAGACTAGAAGAAGCAGAGGACCATGAGCTAGAAGACACGGTAGGAAAAAATACCCAACTACAGCACCTTATAGAAAAAAAGGTTAAAAAGCAGGAGGAGAGCCTAAGGGAACTTTGGGATAACATAAAACAAAACAACATCCGCATAATTGGGATTCCAGAAAGAGTGGAAACTGAACAAGAATTACAGAACGTGTTTGAAGAAATAATGACAGAAAATTTCCCCAGTATAGGAAAGAAAAAACCAAATCAAATCCAAGAAGCTCAGAGTCCCAAGCAAAATTAACCCCAACAAACCAACACCAAGGCACATTATAATTAAATTGGCAAACACCAACGACAAAGTAAGAATCTTAAAAGCAGCCAGAGAAAAACAGAAAGTTACCTACAAAGGAACCCCCATAAGACTAGCTACTGACTTCTCAACAGAAACTCATCAGGCCAGAAGGGAATGGAATGAAATATACAAAGTCATGCAAAGAAAGGATCTGAATCCAAGAATACTGTACCCTGCAAGACTCTCAATCAAAATTGAAAGTGAAATCAAAAGCTTCACAGACAAAAAAGGACTAAGTGAATATATTGCCACCAAACCAGCAATGCAAGAAATGTTAAAGGGTCTGCTGTAATAAAAAGAAAGAGGAAGCGAAGAAGGACCTCAGGGGTAAGGACTAAAAATGGCAACAGATAAGTACTTATCAATAATAACTTTAAATGTAAATGGATTAAATGCTCCAATCAAAAGACATAGGGGACCCAATTGGATAAGAAAACATGATCCATATATCTGCTGTCTGCAAGAAACCCACCTCAGGAAAAGAGATGCACACAGATTGAGAGTGAAAGGATGGAAGATGGTATTTCAGGCAAATGGAAATGAGAAAAAAGCTGGGGTTGCAATACTTATATCTGACAAATTAGATCTCAAAGTGAAGGACATAACAAGAGATAAAGAAGATCACTTCCTAATACTAAAGGGAACAATCCAACAAGAAGAAATAACTCTGGTAAACATATATGCACCCAATATAGGAGCACCTAAGTACATTAAAAAACTCTTGGAGGATATTAACGGAGAGATTGACAGTAATACAATCATAGTAGGAGACTTTAATACCCCACTGTCACCATTGAACAAATCCTCTTAACAAAAAATCAGCAAAGAAACATCAATCCTAAACGACTCACTAGACCAGATGGAATTAATTGACATCTTCAGAACATTTCACCCCAAAGCCACAGCATATACATTCTTCCCCAGTGCACATGGGTCATTTTCAAAGATAGATCATATGTTGGGTCAGAAGAAAAGTCTCTTAGAATTCAAGAAGATAGAAATCATATCGAGCATTTTCTCAGACCACAGTGGCATAAAACTGGAAATCAACTATAATAAAAACAATAGAAAGAAATCAAACACATGGAGACTAAACAGCATGCTATTAAACAACAACTGGGTAACCAGAGAGAACAAGGAAGAAATAAAAAATATCATGGCAACAAATGACAATGACAACACAACAATCCAAAATTTATGGGACACAGTGAAAGCAGTCTTGAGAGGGAAGTTCATAGCCCTACAAGCCTACTGCAAAAAACAGGAAACAATGGTAATAAATTACCTAAACCTAGAACTCAAAGAGCTAGAACGAGAGCAACAAGAAAAGCCCAGGGTACTCAGAAGGAAGGAAACAGTGAAGATCAGAGCGGAGATAAACAACTTGGAGACCAAAGAAACAATTCAAAAGATCAATAAAACAAAGAACTGGTTCTTTGAAAGGATAAACAAGATTTCTATCCTCTAGCCAGGCTCACCAAGAAGCAAAGAGAGAAGACCAAAATAAACAAAATCAGAAATGAAAGATGAGAAATAACAACAGACCCTGTGGAAATACAAAGGATTGTTAAAAAATACTATGAACAACTCTATTCCAACAAATTGGACAACCTGCAAGAAATGGACATTTCCCTAGAAAAATATAACCTTCCAAAACTCAGTCAGGAAGATTCTAAACATCTCAATAGGCCAATAACTATGGAAGAAATTGAAGCAGTCATCAAAAAGCTTCCAGCAAATAAAAGCCCGGGACCAGGTGCCTACACAGGAGAGTTTTACCAAACATTCAAGGAAGAATTAAATCCTATCCTCCTCAGACTATTCAAAAACATTCAAGAAGAAGGAACACTTCCAAACACCTTCTATGAAGCCAGCATCACCCTAATACCAAAACCAGATAAAGACAACACAATGAAAGAGAATTAGAGGCCAATATCTCTCATGAACATAGATGCCAAAATCCCAGCAAATCGGACCCAGCAGTACATCAGAAAGATCATACATCATGACCAAGCAGGATTCATCCCAGGAATGCAGGGATGGTACAATATCCACAAATCAATAAATGTGATACATCACATAAACAAATTGAGAGATAAAAATCACATAGTCATATCAATTGACGCAGAAAGAGCATTTGACAAAATCCAACACCCTTTCTTGATAAAAACTCTCAGCAAAGTGGGAATAGAAGGATCATACCTCAACATCATAAAAGACATATATGATAAACCCACAGCTAACATCATGCTCAGTGGGCAAAAACTAAAAGCATTTCCCCTAAGAACAGGAACAAGACAGGGATGCCCACTCTCACCTCTCCTATTCGACATAGTACTGCAAGTATTAGCCATTGCAATTAGACAGGAAGAAAAAGTAAAAGGCATCCAAATTGGAAAAGAAGAAGTAAAGCTGTCCTTATTTGCAGATGACATGATATTGTACATAAAAAACCCAAAGGACTCTATTCTAAAATTAGTTGACTTAATGAATGCATTTGGCAATGTAGCAGGATACAAAATTAATGCTAAGAAGTCTGTGGCATTTCTATACACTAATAGTTAAATTACAGAAAGAGAAACTAAAAAAGCAACCCCATTTACCATCGCACCAAAAAAATTAAGATACCTAGGAATAAACCTAACTAAAGAGGTAAAAGACCTATATGCAGAAAACTATAGGACGACAGAGAATCCAAGATGGCGGCATAGGTAAACACCTACACTGCTGCCTTGCACAACAATTTCAAAACTACAACTAAAAGACAGAACGGACATCATCCAGAACCACAGGAAACCTGCCCTAGTGTAAGTTCTACATCTAGAAGGAGAGAGAGGGGCTCACAGAAACCCAGAGGAGCTGCAAAAAGCTGAGGTACAGCGACGGACGAGCTGAGAGAGTGAGCTGGCTTTCTCTGGCAGGAGGGAAACGGAAACTCCCAACGGCATTGAACCCCTTATCTTACGACACTAAACCCCAGATCCAGCCGAAACTCATATGGGGGAGTTTGGACTGTGAAAAGGGAGAGGTGCACGGAAATTTAGGGGAGTTGCAAAAGATCGGAGGTCTGGTAGCGCTCGGAGCTGCGCAAAGGACAGATTACTGATTGTGGCGCTGAATTTGTCGAGTGGGCGGGAGACAGACTCTCCCTACTGTGCCACTTCTGAGTCCACTGGGCCCCTGTTTCGGGCGAAACCCTGGAGACCTAGACTAGTGTGGTCCTAGTGCACAGGGGAGCTGGAAAGGCAGTGGTCTAGAGGCAGTGCAGGCCCGTGCACACAAGGACCGCTCCAGCGATTACCCAGTCACGTGAGACTCAGGGGCCCTGGAGGGCGGGACCCACTGGAAGGCAAGGCCGTCCCTTAAGCCCTGAGACTCCACCCATCCCAAGCTCAACAGGGGCTTCTTCAGTTTTGCAAGTCTGGTATCATAAGGCTGAATTCAACACAGAAGTTTCCCCGACATCATGAAAATGCCGAGACAAGAAAAGGGATCACAAACAAAAGAAATGGAGGGGGGAAAACGACTGGATATAGAGTTCAAAACCACGCTTATAAGGTTTTCCAAGAATATGCTAGAAAATTTGGATAAAGTTAGCGAGAGCCAAGAGGAGATGAAAAAGGACCAACTAGATATGCAAAAGAGCCAACTAGAGATGGAAAAGGTCCAACTAAAGATAATAAAGGACCAACTAGAAATTAAACATACACTGACTGAAATAAAAAATATTATACAGAGACCTAATAGGAGACTAGCAGAAGGCAAGAAGCAAGTCAAAAATTTGAAATATAAAGAAGCAGAAAAGATTCAACTGGAAAATCAAGAAGAGAAAAGAATCCAAAAATGTGATGATAATGTAAGGAGGCTCTGGGACAGCTTCAAGCATACCAACATCAGAATTGTGGGGGTGCCAGAAGAGAGACAGCAAGATACTGAAAACCTATTTAAAGAAATGATGACTGAAAACTTCCCACATCTGGTAAAAGAAATAGACTTACAAGTCCAGGAAGCACACAGAACCCCATATAAAAGGAATCCAAAGAGGACCACACCAAGACACATCATAATTAAAATACCAAGAGCAAAAGACAAAGAGAGAATATTAAAAGCAGCAAGAGAAAAACAGTTCATTACCTACAAGGGAGCACCCACATGACTGTCAGCTGATTTCTCAACAGAAACAATGCAGGCCAGACGGGAGTGGCAAGAAATATTCAACGTGATAAATAGCAAGAACCTACAACCAAGAATAATCTATCCAGCAAAGCTAACATTCAGAATTGAAGGGCAGATAAAGAGCTTCACAGAGAACAAAAAGCTAAAGGAGTTCATCAACTCCAAACCAGTATTATATGAAATGCTGAAAGGTACTCTTTTAGAAGAGGAAGAAGAAAAAGGTAAAAGCCAAAAATTTATGAACAACAAATACATATCTATCAATAAGTGAATCTAAAAATTAAGTGAATTAAAAATTTGATCAACAGAATAAACTGGTGACTATAATAGAATCAGGAGCACAGAAAGGGAGTGGACTGATAATTCTCAGGGGGAGAGGGGTGAGGGGTGTACAGGGAGAGATTGGACAAAAATCATACACCTATGGATGAGATCAATGGGAGGGTGCTAAGGGCAGAGGTAGGGGTGGGAGCTGGGTGGAGTGGTGCTATGGAGGGGAAAAAAGAGAAACTAATGTAATAATCTGAATAATAAAGATTTAATTTTAAAAAAAGAAAAAAAGAAAGAAAACTACAGGACACTGAAAACAGAGATAGAGAAAGATGTTAACAGATGGAAGAGCATACCATGCTCATGGATTGGGAGAATCAACATCATTAAAATGTCTATACTACCCAAAGCAATCTACAGATTCAACGCACTACCCATTAAAATACCAACGACATATTTCACAGACCTAGAAAGAATTCTTCATAAATTCATCTGGAACAAAAAAAGACCATGAATAGCTACAGCAATTCTGAGAAAGAAGAATAAAGTGGTGGGATCTCAATACCAGATTTCAAGCTATTCTACAAAGCAACTTTTCTCAAAACAGCCTGGTACTGGCACAAGAACAGACATATAGACCAATGGGATAGAATAGAGAACCCAGATATCCACCCAAACCACTATCTTCAACTAATATTTGACAAAGGAGGCATGAACATTCAATGGAGCCAAGATAGCCTCTTCAATAAATGGTGTTGGGAAAATTGAACAGATACATGCAAAAAAAATGAAACTGGACCACCAACTTACACCAAATACAAAAATAAACTCAAAATGGATACAGGACTTAAACATTAGAAGGGAAACCATAAAAATACTAGAGGAATCCACAGGCAGCACAATCTCAGATATATGCCGAAAGAACTTCTTCACTGATACTGCTCCAAAGGCAATGGAAGCTAAAGAAAAAATAAACAAATGGGACTACATCAAAATAAAAAGCTTTTGCACAGCAAAAGAAACCATCAACAAAACAACAAGAAAGATCACTGTATGGGAGAACATATTTGCAAATGTTATCACTGATAAAGGTTTAATCTCCAAAATCTACAGCCAACTTATACAACTTAATAAAAGGAAGATGAACGATCCAATAAAAAAATGGGCAACGGACCTAAATAGATCATTTTCAAAAGACGACAGAAGGAAGGCCAAGAGACACATGAAAACATGTTCAAAGTCATTAATCATCCGAGAGATGCAAATCAAAATGACAATGCGATACCATCTTACACCTGTCAGAATAGCAATAATCAACAAATCAACAAACGACAAGTGTTGGCGAGGATGCGGAGAAAAAGGAACCCTTGTGCACTGTTGGTAGGAATGCAGACTGGTGCAGCCACTGTGGAGAACAGTATGGAGTTTCCTCAAAAAACTGAAAATCGATCTCCCATTTGACCCTGTAATCCCACTCTTAGGAATTTATCCTAAGAAATTACAAACACCAATCAGAAAGGATTTATGCACCCCTATGTTCATAGCAGCACAATTTACAATAGCCACAATTTGGAAACAGCCTAGGTGCCCATCAGCAGATGAGTGGATCAGAAAACTGTGGTACATCTACACAATGGAATTCTATGCTGCCATTAAAAAGAAGGAATTCTTACCATTTGCAGCAACCTGGTTGGAACTGGAGAGCCTTAAAGCCAGTCAATGAAGGAGAAGCATCACATGATCGCACTCATTGGGGGATAATAAAGAACATTATAAACTGATGAACAAAAGGATAAGTACAGAGACAGTAAAGCTTCAAACAGACTGTGAAATTACAGCAGGAAGATTAAAGTTAGGTGAGGTAGATAAGAGATCAATCAAAGGACTTATATGCAATGCATATAAGCATAACCAATGAACATAGACACTGGGGAGTTGGGGTATGCCTGGGAGGGAGGGGGGGGTAATGGGGAGATATGTATAAAAATTAATAAAAATTTTAAAAAAATTAATTAAAAATTAAAAAAAACTAAAAATGGATCTCCCATTTGACTCTGTAATCCCACTCTTAGGAATTTATCCTAAGAAATCACAAACACCAATCAGAAAGGATTTATGCACCCCTATGTTCATAGCAGCACAATTTACAATCGCTACAATTTGGAAACAGCCTGGGTGCCCGTCAGCAGATGAGTGGATCAGAAAACTGTAGTACATCTACACAATGGAATTCTATGCTGCCATTAAAAAGAAGGAATTCTTATCATTTGCAGCAACCTGGTTGGAAATGGAGAGCCTTATGCTTAGTGAAATAAGCCAGTCAATGAAGGAGAAGCATCACATGATCTCACTCATTCATAGATAATAAAGAACATTATAAACGGATGAACAAAAAGATAGATACAGAGACAGTAAAGCTTCAAACAGACTGTGAAATTACAGCAGGAAGATTAAAGTTAGGTGAGGTAGTTAAGAGATCAATCAAAGGACTTGTATGCAATGCATATAAGCACAACCAATGAACATAGACACTGGGGGGTTGGGGTATGCCTGGGAGGGAGGGGGGCAATGGGGAAATATGTATAAAAAATTAATAAAAATTAAAAATTAAAAAAAATAAGTAAATAAAATAAAAATCAATGGAAAAATATCCTTGGGTGAGGATTTTTAAAAAATAGCTTTTAGATATATATTTTCTCCACAGGAAGTGACAGTAGTGTAATTGCTAATATAAAGGAGTGTAAATGTTTTTCTTTTAACTAATAAGGCTGAAAGTCACTAGTCTAATTTGATCCTTAAAGGGACTCCTTCAGGTAAATTCTCTGGACTTGTGATGTAGTTCTCTTGCTAGTATCCAGCTGAAAGTTTGTTGGACTGCTGTTGCAGACAGACTCTCTAGCAAGAGCTGATAAAAACTGAGGGCTCTTCTTAAAGAAAGTCAGCACTCTTCCCAAAAACCAAATGCTTCAAAGTGCAGGCTGACCAACTAAAGGTTAGGGTATATCCTTAAGTTATATCCAGTCACACATTAGAGAAAACATTCCAGTCAACTTCATGCATAAAGACCAGCACATTGAATGTTTATGAGGAAAGAAGGAAGGAAGGGGAGAGGGAGGGAGTAATGGAGAGGAGGGAAAAAGAGAGGGGAGGGAGGGAGAAAGGGAGGAAGGGAGGAAGGAAGGACGGAAGGAAGGAAGGAAGGAGGAAGGAAGGAAGAAGCAATGGGTAGTAATAAAAAGAGACAAACCAACAATACTTCTATGAACTAGAAGTCTGAGGCAAAATTTCCCTCATGTTTTATAATTGTCTTGAGACTGGAAAGAGGCCCCTCATTTCAGAGGTAAAATTGTGAATTTGAAAGCAATTAAATATAGTAATTTCTCACCTAACTATAGAATTGAATGTTCAAATAATTTAGTATTAATTGACTGTGAAAATGCATGGCATTTTATAGGCCTTAAATTTCTTGCTTGTATTTAATGATTTATTAATTATAAATGACATGTTATATTTCAGTTTGTCTTTCTGTTATTTTCATTAGGGTAAGCCCTCAACAATTTCAAGTTCAGGTAGATGACAAGTCTGTAAAAAAAATTATGTAATTTGCTTTAAAAAAAAGCGCAAATTTTATTCCAGTTTTGTTAATTCAGTAATACAATTTAATAGCTAATAAAGTGAGGTTCAAGTGTATGTAATATCAAATTCATATAAACAAGCATTTGTAATCTGAAGAACTAGTTTGTCCTACTACTTATAAGTTCTATAATATCCTTGAATATTTTTTTTATCCGTTGCCAACCTAAATTTTGTTTACATTAGTATTTTTCATAGGTTTTTATTGATTTCAGAGAAAGTAAAGAAGAGGGAAAGAGAGAATCATCAATCAGCTGCCTCCTGCAGGACCCCTACTGGGAATGTAGCCCACAACCCAAGCATGTGCCTAGACAGAGAATCAAATTGTGAACTCCTGGCTCATGGATTGACCTTCAACCACTGAGCCACACCAACTGAGTTACACTAGTATTTTTAATTGAATCCTCTCCCTGCCAAATAGAAAACAATAAGCCTTTAAAAATACTATTATTGTTAATTATTATTTAGTAAAATAATTATAAATTAGGGAAGCTTGACTATATGAAGTTTTACTTTTAAATGACTACAATGCTAGTATTCTCATATTTAAAGAAAATTTGAATTGTCCTTTTTGAATAAATAAAGTCAAAATTATTGCTGATATTTGTGTGTAAGTCAATAGGATCCTTCAAGTTTAAAACTCACCTCCTCAAAGTATCCTTTCTTACCAACTCTCACTCCACACTTTGCTCTTTCTGTAAAGCCCATTAAAAATAACTATAGAAGGACTTGTGAAATGGCCATATACACACAAACACACAAGCACACACATGCAGGGTCAAAAAAAAAGCAACAAAAGAGGAGGAGGTCCTGGCGGAGGAGGTGGGTCATGGCAGGGGAAGGTAGTTGGGGGCAATAAGACTGGCAGGAAGAAGTGGTTAGGGGCAATCATGCAGGCAGGCCGGCAGGTGAGTGATTAGGAGCCAATGGTCCCAGATTGTGAGAGGGATATCTGACCGGCAGTTAGACATCCCCTGAGGGGGTCCCAGATTGGAGAGGGTGCAGGCCAGGCTGTTGTTTGTTCCCTACTGAGAACACATCCTTGAGCAACCCTCAGAAGCAGGAACAGCAGGGTCCAGGGTCTTGGAGATGATGACTAACCCTGTGCATGAATTTTGTGCACCAGGCCACTAGTTTTATATATATAATGGTTTAATTATCATTTAATTGACTGTCCCAATTTTTAGCCTGACAATTTGAGGGATAGAGAGCTAGAAACATCAATGAGAGAGAAACATCAATTAGCTGCCTCCTGCACGCCCCCTACTGGTGATGTGCCTGCAACCAACATACATGCCCTTGACCAGAATTGAACCTGGGACCTTTCAGTCCACAGGCTGACACTCTATCCACTGAGCCAAACTGGTTTCGGCAAAGATGAAATTTTAAATGTAACCTTTCCCAGCCCAGTGGGACATCAGAAAGCTTATTTTAAAAGCTTAAAGTTGAAACAAATATGCTTGCGCAGTTCAGCACTCAAGTGTTTGGAAGTATACAAGATGCAAAGGTCTGTCAAAAAAATGACATGACTGCCCTCATACTGGCCTCTCTGAGACTCTCTAGAGCTTACTAGCACCTCATGGTCTGCATTTGTCCTTGCATTTCAAATCCACTTTCCATGTTCTTTCTCTTGACTTGTGCCCCAGTCAAAGCTCCTTATAAAGATATGGTTTTGGCTTTTGCATCTTCAGTAAGAGTTCGGATGGAAATGGTTGGGCTGTGGGTGGCTTGGGCTCCAGGCATTCCTGGCTAGACAAGTTATTAGCATTCATAGCAGCCTTATAATTTCCGGGGCTCTGAGACAACTTGGTTGTCTTCTACACAGAGTTATTTTGTTGGTTTCTGATACCCTTCACACTGGCTCTATGACTGATCATTTTACAAATGCCCTTGTCCTCCTTCAGTCTTCCTGTAGCCAAGAATGCCCCAGACCTATTTGTATGAACTAGATGCATAAAAGACATCCCAGTGGCTGCTTAGTCATCATCTCCAAGACCCAGAACCCTGCTGTTCCTGCTTCTAAGGGTCACTCAGGGATGTATTTTCAGTAGGGAACAAACAATAGGAATCCTGGAGGGTTCAGATCCATAGAAGCTATGAAAAGGGTGTTCCAACTTCGATCCAGCTGAGAAGCCATACTCTAACTCAAGCAGAAAGGCAGACATGTAGACTCCTTGTCCCCCTTGTGGTGAGGAATGAAAGTATGGAGGGTCAGTGAGAGCTGTGGGGGAAATGGAGGAGGAAAGAAAAAAATACAGACCTTTTTTTCTTTTTGCCAAGTGAAAACAACACTATGAAAATTCATCTTTTAGAATTTTAAAGTCAGTTGCTAAATAGTCCAAAACATTTGAACCTGCAGCTCATTATTTCCTGGGTATCTGAGACAGTCTGTTTCCTCGTGATGGTGAATACGGAGAGCACAGCCTGGTGGGTCTGGCTTCTTAAGCACTGTGGAGAGCACAGAACCACACAGATGAAAAGCTAGAAATGTCTTTATGATGATAAAGAACATCTGACTAGGAGAGCCTTATGGAAATCCTCATGTCCTACTAACTCAAGAAAAAATTTTCTCCATGAAAGCTCCTAAAGTGAACAACTCAAGCTCACTAAAACAATACATAATCAAGAATATATTGTGTAGCTAAGTAGGAAGCTGGACTTAATACCTTTTAAATTAAATCTTGATATGAAGAGCACTGTTAAAAATAACTTCAAAAGTATTGGGGGAATATACCTCAGAATTCAGCATACACCAGGACTAAAGCATTTAAAAGTCAAGTTTGGAGAGTCCCAGGAGTTCATCTCCTTCACACCCGTTGTATGATATCCTGACAAGTTGCCACCCAACTTCAAGCTGATGACTGCAAGTATTGGGAAGGTCTGCTCTTATTTACCAATGTTAGTACTCCTGGTCCCTTATTTTAGGATGCTAACTTGGAAGAGTTTACCAAGGAGCAAGGGGTGGCCAATAGCGCTGAGCTGTCTTTTCCCTTGGCAGACTTCTCTCATTTTCAGTTGTGCACATTGCCAAACGTCTCACACTATTAAGAGGCCATTTCTAAAAATGCTAGGAAATAATCAGCATCGTCAATGAATTTAGAGAATGAAGACTGCTTGCATGTCAAAAAATGGCTCTGCAACTCTATAACTGCAGAATTGCAACAGCAACAACAAAAAAAGTAAAATGTGTCAAGTTACAAACTCATTCTTGTAATAAAGAGCAGAGAAGATGTAGTGGGTGAGAGGAAGGAAGGAGATCTGGGCACACAAAGCCTACCCATTTGCCAGGAAATGGTTTTATGTTTTAAGAATGGAGGTGAGTGGTATACATGAAACCAGATCTCAGTGTGAGGTGTCTGCTTAAGTAAATCCTATCTTTGATGCACTCTCCTCTTAGCCAATACTTTCCTCAGGGAGACAAAAGTCGAAAAGCCATGCTCAGAGTTACTAGGCCATTACAAGAGAGGAGAATGCACAGGGAAGAGTAGGAGTGGTGTAGAGAGGGCCCAGACCAAGCAGCCTCTAATTCCCTGGCTGAGTTACTGTACAATTAACCATGTGATACTCAGGCTGAAACAAATTTCTGGGTGATTACCTTACAGCAGGAAAGACCAGCTTTGTGGTATGTCAGATTCTTTTATTATTTGAAATGTGGTCCTAGGAGAAGTCTACCGAGGGGTGTCAGAGAATATAGATGCAGGCAGATGAGCAGAAATTACGCAGGTAAGGGAAATTTGCTTTTTTCTGATATCATTGTCATTCTTCATGAATCTTAAAGAACTAGCTCCATGAACTAAATCAAAGTCAAAAGCAGCTACCTTTGGGAGAATCCAATATGGCGGCATAGGTAAACACCTACACTGCTGCCTCGCACAACAATTTCAAAACTACAACTAAAAGACAGAACGGACATCATCCGGAACCACAGGAAAGCTGACTGAGTGGAAGTTCTACAACTAGAGGGAAAGAGAGGGGCTCACAGAGACTCAGAGGAGCTGCAAAAAGCTGAGGTATGGAGACGCGGGCTCGTGGAGAGAGCGGGTGCCGGAGTACCTGGCTGGTTTCCTCTGGCAGGAGGGAAATGGAGACTCTCAAAGGCATTGAACCCCTTATCTTACAACACTAAACCCCAGATCCAGCCGAAACTCATACGAGGGGTGTTTGGACTGTGAAAAGGGAGAGTGCATGGAAATTTAGGGGAGTCGCAAAAGATCAAAGTCCTGGTGGCGCTCACGGCACTGCGCACAGGACAGACTACTGATTGTGCCGCTGGCTTTCGCAAGTGGGTGGGAGACAGACCCTCCCAACTGTGCAACTTCTGCCTCCACTAAGCCCCTGTTTTGGGCGAAACCCTGGGGACCTAGTCTCATGTGGTGCTGGTGCGCAGGGGAGCCGGAGGGGCAGTGGTCTAGAGGCACTGCGGGTGCTTGGACACAAGGACCGCTCCAGCGATTACCCAGTCACGTGAGACTCAGGGGCCATGGAGGGCGGGGCCGACTGGAAGGCAAGGCGGTCACTTAAGCCCTGAGACTCCACCCCTCCCAAGCTCAACAGAGGCTTCTTCGGTTTTGCAAGTCTGGTATCATAAGGCTGAATCCAACACAGAAGTTCTCCCGACATAGTGAAAATGCCGAGACGAGGGAAGGGATTACAAACAAAAGAAATGGAGGAGAAAAAAACGACTGGATATAGAGTTCAAAACCATGCTTATAAGGTTTTTCAAGAATATGCTAGAAAAGTTGGATAAATTTAGTGAGACCAAAGAGGAGATGAAAAAGGACATACTAGAGACACTGACTGAAATAAAAAATATTATACAGAGTCCTAACAGCAGACTAGAGGATGGCAAGAATCAAGTCAAAAATTTGAAATATAAAGAAGCACAAAACATTCAACTGGAAAAGCAAGAGAAAAGAATCCAAAAATGTGAAGATAATGTAAGGAGCCTCTGGGACAGCTTCAAGCATACCAACATCAGAATTGTGGGGGTGCCAGAGAAGAGAGACAGCAAGATACTGAAAACCTATTTAAAGAAATAATGACTGAAAACTTCCCATATCTGGTAAAAGAAATAGACTTACAAGTCCAGGAAGCACACAGAACCCCATATAAAAGGAATCCAAAGAGGACCACACCAAGACACATCATAATTAAAATACCAAGAGCAAAAGACAAAGAGAGAATATTAAAAGCAGCAAGAGAAAAACAGTTCATTACCTACAAGGGAGCACCCATATGACTGTCAGCTGATTTCTCAACAGAAACGATGCAGGCCAGACGGGAATGGCAAGAAATATTCAATGTGATGAATAGCAAGAACCTACAACCAAGAATACTCTATCCAGCAAAGCTATCATTCAGAATTGAAGGGCAGATAAAGAGCTTCACAGAGAAGAAAAAGCTAAAGGAATTCATCAACTCCAAAACCAGTATTATATGAAATGCTGAAAGGTACTCTTTTAGAAGAGGAAGAAGAAAAAGGTAAAAGCCAAAAAATTATGAACAACAAATACATATCTATCAACAAGTGAATCTAAAAATTAAGTGAATTAAAAATTTGATCAACAGAATAAACTGGTGAATATAATAGAATCAGGAGCACAGAAAGGGAGTAGACTGATAATTCTCAGGGGGACAAAAATCACAAAGCATCAAACAGACTGTGAAATTACAGCAGAAAAATTAAAGTTAGGTGAGGTAGATAAGTGATCAATCAAAGGACTTGTATGCATGCATATAAGCATAACCAATGATCACAGACACTGGGGGCTTGGGGTATGCCTGGGAGGGAGGGGGGCAATGGGGAGATATGTATGAAAAATTAATAAAAATTAATAAAAAGAAAAGAAAAGCAGCTACCCTTTAAAATAGAATAGAACTCCTACCTGCCTCAAGCACAAAACTTTGGCAGCAACTACTCTAAGAGTCCATCCCCAAGGAGGAAGTGAGACACTGGAAAGCCCGACAGGGATTTCAGGATATGAATGGACTTTTAGAAGGGTGGAGGCAGGCCAGGCAGGGAGAAATAGAAACCTCCCAGAGTCTCAGCGGTACAGCTGAGGATGGTTGTTCTAAGTCCCCCAAGGATGGTTGTTCTAAGAAAGCTAAAGTCAGTGTTTCCAAAATTTCAGAAAGCCTAAGAATCACTGGGGGTTGTATTTAAATGTGAAGATCAGAAATTTGATCTCATAGGTCTGGAGGTAGCTCAGAAGTCAAATAAATAGTAATACGGTTGGTTCATATCTGTTGTTATTATTGTTGTTGGTAGTGGTAGTTTATATGTTGTTGTTGTTGTCTGTTGTTGTTATTGTTGTTGTTGGTTCATATCTGTTGTTGTTGTTCTGTTGTTGTTGGTGGTTCATATCTGTTGTTGTTCTGTTGTTGTTATTGTTGTTGTTGGTTGATATCTGTTGGTGGTGGTGGTGGTGGTTCATATCTGTTGTTGTTGTTGTTGTTGTTGGTTCATATCTGTTGTTGTTATTGTTCTGTTGTTCTTATTGTTGTTGTTGGTTGATATCTGTTCTTGGTGGTGGTGGTTCATATCTGTTGTTGTTGTTGTTGTTGTTGTTGTTGTTATCTAGCACTTTCTAAGGACTTAGAATGGCCCAGCACTGCCTTTATTTAATCTACCTCAACCTTACTTAGAAGGGTTCATTTTTCTTCCATTCTACATACAAGTAAACCAAAGCATGGAAAGGTTAAGAAACAAGTCCAGCCCTAACCGGTTTGGCTCAGTGGATAGAGCATCAGCTTGCGGACTAAAGGGTCACAGGTTTGATTCTGATCAAAGGCATGTACCTTGGCTGCGGACATATCCCCAGTAGGTGTGTGCAGGAGGCAGCTGATCGATGTTTCTCCCTCATGGTTATTTTTACCTCTATATCCCTCCCCTTCCTCTCTGTAAAAAAGCAATAAAATATATTTTTTTAAAAATTATGAGTCCAAGGTCACTTGAGTAGTAAGTGGCAGAGCTGATATCTCAATTTTTAAAGGTGACCCATGTTCCACAATTTGCAAAACAAAGTCCCAAGAAGTGGTGTCAGACATTGGGTAGCAAAATAGTTGGGGTAGTGAAAACTTACTATTTCTGCAGAGTAAGAGGTTAGCACCTCACCCTCTGGATGGGCCACTTCTATGTCTTTAACTCATTATGTATTCCTTGAAGAAATAGTTTTTGTTGTTGCTGTTTTAAGTTTGATACTGCCCACCTTCAGGAGGTTCCACTTCTTTTATTGGGCTTTTGGTGGCTTTGAGCCTATCTACTGCTCCATCCTTCTGCCACTTCCCTTTTACCTCTGCCTCCCGGGCTCTGCTCACTGGTGCACTCTCTTCTAGCTGTGGCTTTCCTTACTGCCCCTCCCCCGCCCCAATTGGCTTCCTCACTCTCATCAGGCCTGGTTCTACTGAGACTCCAGGAGATATCAGCTGAGGCTGAGGCTGGGAACCAATTCAGGGTCCACATAATGCATTTCTCTTCTGTTGTGGTTATCACCATGGCCAAAAGTCCTCTGTACCTGGCAAGTTTCTCTTCACCAATGCAGAAATACAGTCAATTCATGTCTGCTTTCTCCTGATTTTCAAATTAACTCCTCACACTCTCATCTCCCAATCAGATTCCACTTCCTCCACTGAGAAGAGGAAGCTGGACAGTGCCCACTATCTGGGGTCTCAGGTCTCTGCTGCTCTGACTTCTGCTGCTGTCTCACCAGTGGGCCGCTGCAGTGCCTGACATTACAAGGACATCTTTGCAGGTCTTTAACCGTGTGCCCAAGCAATGGGTCACCTGTGCTCCCACTCCCTTTTGTGGAATAGCCCAGCTGCACTCACACCTGGCTCCCCACTTTCTAGCTCATAGCCATAGACACAGAACACCTTCTGGGCAGTAACTCACAAGCCACATACTGTTTCTGCACAAATAAAAATGCAGGACAGCCCTAGCCGGTTTGGCTCAGTAGATGGAGCATCTACCTGCAGACTGAAGGGTCCCAGGTTTGATTCGGGTCAAGGGCACATGCCTGGATTGTGCGCTCAATACCCAGTGCGGCATGTGCAGGGGGCAGCCAATTGATTCTCTCTCACATTGATGTTTCTATCTCTCTCTCCCTCTCTTCCTCTCTGAAATCAATAAAAATATATTAAAAATAAAACAAGCAACAACAACAAAAATGCAGATTGCCCAGTAAAATTTGAATATCAAAAAGCAATGAGTAACTTTCTGGTATAAGTGTGTCCCAAGTATTACATGAACATATTTATACTAAAAATAATACATTGTTCACATTTCACTTGGCAGCCCTTCCCATGCCTACCCCCCTGCAGTCCAGGGCAGATACCCTGGAGAAGAGTCTCCTCCAGCCTCCGGTGGGTAATTTCCAGACTAGACTTCAGCTCATAGATTCATTCAATGTCTTTGAATCTCACTGGGGAGAAAGTGAAGACCTCTTTTTTTTTTTTCTTTCCAGGAGGCTCCTCCTCAAGGACATTTTTCAACATTTACATAGAAAAACTGTTGGGAAAAATTTTTTTAACAAACTACACAGGATCATGTTTTAAAAAAATATCCTGGAAGCAGTTTCTGTGATATTTTTCATGTATGTAACCCAAAAGGGTCAATTGAGCAATTTCTCCCAGCAAAAACACTGGACTCAAGACCACTTTTTACCTCCTCCTGGAGGGATGTACAGTTGGCAATCTACAAATGCTAGCTTTTCTCCTCTTTAAAGCACCACCTCACTGGGAAACCCACTGCTCTTCTGCTACAAATGCATTATCTGGAATCTTCTTAATCAATGTCAGTAGTTGGACAAGGAGAAATGGCAGCTCCCTAAGGAAAAAAGCCTGCATCCCCACAAGATGCCCACATTTGGTGTAAGGCCCACACACTGAATGCAAAAGCTCTTCCAGGGGCAAATGAGCCATAAGCCACTTGTGCTCCCTGGGCCAAACCCAAGGAAGGGATGTTGTTTTCTTCCCCTTGGAGCAATCAGGATGGCAGCCCACAGGGCATTCAGAAGGATGTCCCCATGAACCCACTGCCCTAGAGAGTGCACACCTTTGTAAATCATGCACAAAGCTACTTTGCCAGGTTGGAGTGACCCTCTCATCCTAGAAGGATTGTCCTAGGCAGGGGAAGAAAGGATGGGGAAACAGAGCCAAGAGTTAAGTCTCAAAAACCCAGTTTTCCTTAATTGCAGCATTGAATAAAGGGCCCTAAACACCTACCAGAGCAGGTCCCCATGTGGATAAAGGCTCTGGGTTCACTTAGGAGACTAATTTTCAGGCTACATTCTCTTACTCAGCACTTTTAGTCAAAATAATCAGTCTAGTGTCTGAGGAGGGAGAGGGAATGAATGGGGCAGTGTAAGAACTCCTTGCTGCTAATGAAATATTTAGAAATCTGGGACTGGGATGTCCTGTACCTCTTAGTACAGAGAAGATGCTTACCGTGACCCCCGCACCCAGGGTGCTTTTTATTTTATTTGCAAGAAGAAAAAATAGAATTTATGTACCTTAAAAAAATATAAAGTGAAAAATTATTCATTAGCACAGCAAAGACCTATTTCCAGGAAACAGGTTTTTTTTTAAAAAAATTCTTGACGTCCTGAGGTTAAACCAGGAGGTGTCGTGACTTTGTAAGTGAGCAATGAAAGGGCCTCTGTGTCCAGGTGCAGGGTCGGCTGGCCTCACTTCATATTTGAAAGGAGGCTGGTTAAAGTCCTGGTTGTAGTCCAAAAATACCCTGGCAGTTAGCATCCTGCATTAAAATTTATAACCCATGAAACGCCTTTTCTTACAGGAAAGTTAATTCAGGCTGGATAGCTTGGGGAAAAAAAAACATACACACAACAGTATTTAAAAGGGGTAGTCATCAGAAGTAGTTATATGGAAAACTAGAGGTAAGTAATGCTTTTTGCTCTCACTAAACATACTAAAAATAATACAGCAATAGTAATTTCAGAAGGAAGGGAAATGGCACAATTTCTAAGATGTCCCAGGAATGAGCCAGGGAACTACCAGAATAAACTTTTAGGGGTGACAAAATAAAAGTAGGGATATTAGCAAGAAATCAGACTTGTCAAAGGGATGGAAGCAGACTATCCTTCCATATCTCCACCCAGGGGCAGCTATGAGGTGCCACTCTTTCTTATTGTAGCCAGGCAGGTATGAAAGGACATGAGCCTCTAAGCCATAGCCCCTGGCTGCTCTGCCCCTCTCTCTCTGCCTTGTCCCTCCTTCACTGCCCTGGTGATGAAACCTTATTGAGCATGTGTCTCCTCTGCTGCTCTGGCTCTATTCTTGCTCATCCTTCAGGTGCAAACAGAAACATCACTTGTTCAAAGCAG
The DNA here is from genome assembly GCA_011751065.1 of Lasiurus cinereus. NCBI lineage: Eukaryota > Metazoa > Chordata > Mammalia > Chiroptera > Vespertilionidae > Lasiurus > Lasiurus cinereus. Next base: position 24,309,896 of record JAAGEH010000392.1, on the reverse strand, counting down.
CCCTTCTTAATCCCTACACATTAAGTGCAACCTTGCATCTGTTCTTCTCTTAACCTTCAGCACTCTTTTCCATTGCCTGGCTTCTCTGTAAGAGCGGGGGCAAGGGGAGACTGTTTCTTTTATTCATCACTATATCCAACCTCCCCCACCCACCCATTGGATGCTCAATAAATATTGATGAAATACAGTGGTACCTCAAGATACGAGTGCCCTAACATACGAGATTTTTGAGATACGAGCCATCGAGCGAGTGATTTTTGTTTTGAAATACGAGCAACACTTGAGATAGGAGTAATCCCGCAGATCAGCCAGCTGCACACCACCCACCAGTTCACGGTGACTCGAACGTCTCATAGTGTCCCACGCCTCAAGGTTACGTAACGAATTAAACTCGTATCTCGAGGTACCACTGTAAATAAATGCCAGACTTTGTGATTCCACTTTCATATACCTATTTTATCTTTTATTCTAAAGAACTTGGAGACTTGACTCCAAAGTTAGAATTATAAGGGAATTGGGAGGGGGAAAAAGAAAGGGGGTAGAGAGAATGGCAGCAAGCAGAAGGATAACACTAAAATAGATGGTCAAAGCATTATTCCTTCTACAAGGCTGTGAGGTTATCTACAGGCAACTCAGCTGAGGGCCTGTGGGATGACTCCATTTGCACATAAACCTGAGTGAGAGTGGAGAAAGCTCTAAACAGCATCCTCTGCAGGCTTGTTCCAGGAATTCAGCCCGGAGCAATGTGCTCTTTGAAAGTCACAGTCTACAAGAATCACACTTGAATGTACCCAGTCTTGCTTTCTTTCTGATTCATATAATTAGACATCTTAACCTCGACTAAATGATAAGTGAGAAACAGTAGCAATCATTTACTGCTAATGGTAGCTCCTGTTTATTGAGTCCTTACTTTGTACAAGAGTAGTGCTAAGCATTTGATATATAGTCTCTATGGATTCTGTACACAGCCCACATGACAGTGATATTATGCATCCCATCTTTCAAATATCTTTTTAGCAAGCCACAGGAATTGATGTAGGTCCTACAGCTAATCATGATAGGAACTGTAAATTCCATTTCTTTGGCCACATCTATATAGCCTTTCGGATACCTGGGCACTCAGGAAGTACCTAATAAATCTTTTCCATTTAGCCTGAGCAGATTGATGCAAGTTCTTGTATTTCTAGTCACCACAGTTCTCACCTTGGCCCACATGGACAGCCCAAGTCTCTGAGCTGGACCCTGATCTCGACAGAGTGATCCCAGGAACGCTATGCTGTTCCAGCCCTTGCTGAGTAAACCCTGAAGCCACTGGAGTCTAGGGAGAGTATGAGATCAGCATCCTGGGAGGTTAGCTGAGTCTCTTGATAATACAGTAAAACTGAAACTCTACAAGATTTTGCAAGAATGGCCAAAGAGACCACACTGGTGCTTCATCTGTACTGAGAGCAACCTCATATTGCAGAGAGTTTGGGCTCCACTCTATCTACTCTTGGCTGTTCCTCCCAAACATTCTTTCAGTCCAACCTTCCTTGACCCTTTGTCCCCATCTCTTTGTGGATATATTTAGGGCTAAGAACACTGGGGTTGGATTTCATTCAATTTCACAAGTAGATTCAAGAAAGGTTTATTTTACTATAATTGTTCAGAGGCAGGTCCTCCTACTTGGGCTTGCAAAACGATGCTCAGCTCAATTCTTCTTTGAATCTTTGTACTCTGCCCTTCTTCTTTTAAAAGTATTTAAAGCTATTTATTTTATCCTGCATGAATCCTCTTTGGCTACTTCAACTACATATCATATCTCTTTTATCAAAGTGTGAAAGAAGTCAGCCTTCTCTCTGGGAAAGTTTTTGATTTTACTAAGTATGAAAGAACAAATGTTTAATTCCACAAAGCATTTTTGTTTTAGTCTTGATGCAATTGATGCAAAAATAAAAGAGTTATTGCATAAAATTAAGTATACACATAAAAACTATAGTTACCACCATTTTTTATGACTTACTAATCTCTAGAGATCAAAGAAACCTCAGTGACAAAACAAGCAATAGAAGAGAAAATAAACTCAATAATATCAGTTGATTCATGTAGTATTGACTCAAAACAACATGTGTATTATTATATCAGCTAATACGTGTGTGTTATTATCAGCTTTATTGTTAGACAAGCAACCGCAAGTGGTCACAAGACTAAGTTACTATCTTAATTATAGGGAATAATGAGTATTCATCCTCTAAAGAAAGCAAATATTTCAAATTTTCATGTATGTATTTTTTTATACTCTAATCAACCCCCAGCACTATTATAACATCACATTCTTAGATGCCAATTTTCATCTCCTGATCTGAGCATATTTAAGGACAAAAGAAGGAAAATAATAGTAATCAAATGGCTTTATTAGAACAGTGCTAACCACACTTCTGATGAGAATCCCCTGGAACTGGCAGTCAAGATGGCAGAACGGGTAAACATTGTGCTCACCTCCTCTTATGACCTGCCTGGACTCACGCTGCTAACTCTCCTAAATGGTTCACAAACCCCAAATAAACAGCCCTATAGCTCTTCCTAAGTGGCCCCAATTGAGGCACTAGTAACAACTGGCCTCAGTTCCCAGTTTGGCCTCTACCTGATGCCCCTAAGTCTAGAACAAGTGGCATCTATCTGCAGATCACTCTGTAGCTCCTCCTAGGTGGCTCCAGGCCAGGCAAAGGCAAGAGCCTAATTTTACCAGCACCAGAATGCCACCCAAGAAGCCTCAGAATCAACATATCTAGTGGCCAGCTTCAGACTACACCAGAGTACCACCCAACCAACACTACAAACAACATACCCAAAGGGTAGAGTCAGCAAGCACCAGAGCAACACTAAAATAAATCCTGCTGAGCAAGTCCAGCCCCTGCACAACTCATTCTCTGTAGTCATGGCCACTTCTCATAACCAGTCAGGCTGAGAGTCAATCTCTCACATGACATTACAACAGGAATCAAGGCTCAACTACACTAGAAAGGCACATACAACCCACACAAAAAAAAACACAAAAAAGGACCCAGTTTAGGTGAGTAGGGAGACTGCACCACTGGGCCCCACTGAATAACTATGCTGCCAAGATGGGGAGACAAACAGATTTGCATAATGTATAGAAACATATAACAACCAAAATGAAGAGACAAAGACACACATGCCAAATAAAAGACTAGGACAAAACTTAAGAAAAAGAACTAAACAAAATTGAGACAAACAAGTAATTAAATGCAGAATTCAAAACAGTGGTTAAAAGAATGCCCAATAAATTTAGAGGAAGAGTAGATGAACTTTATGAGAATTCAACAAACAAATGGGAAAGTTTAAAAAGCAGATAGAAAACATAAAAGAAGAACCAGTCAAAAATAAAGAATATAATAAATGAAATGAAGAATATAATAAATGAAATGAAGAATGTATTAGATGAAATCAATATCAGATTAGATGAAACAGAGGATCTATTCAGTGGTTTGGAAGACAAGGTAGCATAAAACCCCATTTTGAACAGCAAAAAGAAAAAATAATTTTAAAAATGAGGATAGTTTAAAGGACCTCTGGGACAGCAGCAAGCATAACAACATTCACATCATAGGGGTGTCAGAAGGAAAGAGAGAGAACAAAGGATTAAAAACCTATTTGAAAAAATAATTACAGAAAAATTCCCTAACCTGGCCAAGGAAATACACATAGAAGTCCCAGGAAGCACAGAAAGTCTGAAACAAGATGAACCCAAAAAATCCCACACTGAGACACATAATAATTAAAATGCCAGAGGTTAAAGACAAAGATGAAATCTTAAAAGCAGTAAGAGAAAAGCAGTTTCTTACCTACAAGGGAGCTCCCAGAAGATTGTCTGATGATTTCTTAGCAGAAACTTTCTAGGCCAGAAGGGATTGATTGATGAAAAGTAAGGACCTACCATCAAGATTACTATATCCAGAAAGACGTGCATTTAGAATCAAAGGAGAGATTAAAGCCTTCTCAGACAAATAAAAGCTAAATGAGTTCATCATCACCAAGCCACTATTATAAAAAATGTTAAAGGGACTTTTTAAAAAATGTTCAAAAATATGAACTCTTTCTGTTGCAAAAAAAAAAAATTCTCACTGACAAAGGCAAATACAGAATAGAAGTAGTGGATACACTAACACTGTAACTAGTCAAAGGTTAAAAGGCAAAAATATGAAGATCATGTATAATTGCAACAGTAAATTAAGGAATATACAAAGACAAAAATAAATTTAAAAAAATAACAACAAAAACATAAATGTGGAGGGAGTGATAAAATGGTAATGAGTCTAGAATGTGTTCAGTCTTAAGGGACCATCTGCTTTAAAAGACTCCAAAACCATAGGTTGGTATACATGAAGCACATTGCAACCACAAACAAAAAATCTACAAGAAATAAAGAGAAAGAAATCCAAACACAACATTACAGAAAGTCATCAACATACAAGAGAAGAGAGCAAGAGAATAATAAACAAGGAACAACTTCAAATATAACCAAAAAACAATTAATAAAATGGCAAGAACTGGAGAATCAAAAATGGTGGCATAGGTAAATACCTACACTGCTGCCTCGCACAACAATTTCAAAACTACAACTAAAAGACAGAACGGACATCATCCAGAACCACAGGAAAGCTAACTGAGTGGAAATTCTACAACTAGAGGAAAAGAGAGGGCTCACAGAGACCCAGAGGAGCTGCAAAAAGCTGAGGTACAGAGACGCCTACATGAAGAGAGTGAGTGACGGCGAACCTGGCTGGCTTTCTCTGGCGGGAGGGAAACAGAGACTCTCAACGGCATTGAACTCCTTATCCTATGACACTAAACCCCAGATCCAGCCAAAACTCATACAGGGGGAGTTTGGACTGTGAAAAGGGAGAAGTGTATGGAAATTTAGGGGAGTCGCAAAAGACCAGAGGTTGGGTGGCATGCATGGCACTGCGCCACAGAGGACAGACTGCTGATTGTGCCGCTGGCTTTCACGAGTGGGCAGGAGACAGACCCTCCCAACTGTGCCACTTCTAACTTCATTAAACCCCAGTTTCGGGCAAAACCCTGGGGACCCAGACTCGTGTGGTCCCGTAGCACAGGAGAGCCGGAAAGGCACTGCGAGAGCGCGCGCACACACAGGGACCGCTCCAGCGACTACCCAGTCATGTGAGACTCAGAGGCCATGGAGGGTGGGCCGACTGGAAGGCAAGGCAGTCCCTTAAGCCCTGAGACTCCACCCATCCCAAGCTCAACAGAGAGGCTTTTGCGGTTTTTCAAGTCTGGTATCATAAGGCTGAATCCAACACAGAAGTTCTCCTGGCATAGTGAAAATGCCGAGACAAGGGGAGGGATCACAAACAAAAGAAATAGAGAAAAACAAACGACTGGATATAGAGTTCAAAACCACCCTTATAAGGTTTTTCAAGAATATGCTAGAAAAGTTAGATAAAGTTAGCGAGTCCCAAGAGGAGATGCAAAAGAACCAACTAGAGATGCAAAAGATCCAACTAGAGATGATAAAGGACCAAATAGAAATTAAACATACACTGACTGAAATAAAAAAATATTATACAGAGACCTAATAGCAGACTAGCAGAAGGCAAGAAGCAAGTCAAAAATTTGAAATATAAAGAAGCAGAAAACACTCAACTGGAAAATCAAGAAGAGAAAAGAATCCAAAATTGTGAGGATAATGTAAGGAGCCTCTGGGACAGTTTCAAGCGTACCAACATCAGAATTGTGGGGTGCCAGAAGAGAGAGAGCAAGATACTGAAAACCTATTTAAAGAAATAATAACTGAAAACTTCCCACATCTGGTAAAAGAAATAGACTTACAAGTCCAGGAAGCACACAGAACCCCATATAAAAGGAATCCAAAGAGGACTACACCAAGACACATCATCATTAAAATACCAAGAGCAAAAGACAAAGAGAATATTAAAAGCAGCAAGAGAAAAACAGTTCATTACCTACAAGGGAGCACCCATATGACTGTCAGCTGATTTCTCAACAGAAAGGATGTAGGCCAGACGGGAGTGGCAAGAAATATTCAACGTGATGAATAGCAAGAACCTACAACCAAGAATAATCTATGCAGCAAAGCTATCATTCAGAATTGAAGGGCAGATAAAGAGCTTCACAGAGAAGAAAAAGCTAAAGGAGTTCATCAATTCCAAACCAGTATTATATGAAATGCTGAAAGGTACTCTTTTAGAAGAGGAAGAAGAAAAAGGTAAAAGATAAAAAATTATGAACAACAAATACATATCTATCAACAAGTAAATCTAAAAATTAAGTGAATTAAAAATTTGATCAACAGAATAGACTGGTGAATATACTAGAATCAGGAGCACAGAAAGGGAGTGGACTGATAATTCTCAGGGGGAAAGGGGAGGGGGATACAGGGAGAGACTGGACAAAAATCATACACCTATGGACTCATCAATTGGGGGGGAATGTAAGGGTAGAGGGAGGGGTGGGAGTGGGGTGGAGGGGAGCTATGGAGGGGAAAAAAGAGAGACAAATGTAATAATCTGAATAAAGATTTAATTAAAAAATAAAATAAATAAAATGGCAAGAACTATCTATCAATGATTACTTTAAATGTAAATGGATTAAATATTCCAATCAAAAGACAAATGGGTAAAGAAGTGGTATACATATACAATGGAATACTACTTGGTCTTAAAAAATGATGAAATCTTACCATTTAGGACAGCATGGGTGAACACAGAAAGTATTATGCTAAGTGAAATAAGTCACACAGAGAAAGAGAAATGCCATATAATTTCACTTATATGTGGAATTTAAAAAACAGAATAAACAAATAAGTGAAACAGAAACAGACTCATAGATTTACAGAACAAACTGATGGTTACCAGAAGGGAAGTAGCTGGAGGGCTGAGTGAAAAAGATGAAGGCATTAGTAAGTACTAATTGTTAGTTACAGAATAGTCATAGGGATGTAAAGTACAGCTTAGGACAAATCTTATATAATAAAAGCCTAATATGCTAAGTGTCCAGTCATCCATTCAACCAATCAAAGCGTAATATGCTAAGGATATGAAAGGTCATTCAACCATTCATTCATGATGACATGCACTGACCACCAGGGGACAGATACTCCAACTGGTAGGTTAGCTTGCTGCTGGGGTCCAGCCTATTGGCACTGAGCGGGACAGTACAGACTTGCCATGGAGCCCTCCCACAGCCCCTTCCTAGCTGGCCAACCTGCTGTGTCCCTCTCCAGTCTGGATTGCACAATGGTGAGGTCCCATGACCTGGTCTGCACCCTCTCAAAATCTGGGACTCAAAATCTGGGACTCCTCAGAGGATGTTGGAGAGCCAGTTTGGCCCGATGCCGCAGGCCAGGCTTGAGGGACCCCCACTGGTGCACAAATTCATGCACCAGGCCTCTAGTAGTCAATAATGTTGTAATAACTATGTGTGATGTCAGGTAGGGGTAAGACGTATTTGGGGGATCACTTCATAAGTTATAAAAGTGTCTAACTGCTATGCTATACACCTGAACTAATATAATGTTGAATATCAATTTTAATTGAAACATGGAAAATAAAATTAAAAATAACAATAAAATAAAAGCTATCATTAATCCCTCCCCCCCAAAAAAAATAAACAAAAAAAATGAACAAACAAAACAGAAATAAACTTCTAAATACAGAAAACATTTTGGTAGTTGCCAGATAGGAGGGGATTTGGGGAATGAATGAAAAGGGGAAGGGACTAAGATATACAAATTTCCAATTATAAAAACAGTCACAGAGATGCAAAGTACAACATAGGAAATTTATTCAATAATACATGGTAAGGCAAAAGTACATTTACAGTTGTGAGTACGTGAAAGAGTTTATTCTTGTGTTGTTAGTTATTAATTTTTTGTATTATTTTCCATACAAATAACTGAAAACCTACTTTTGCCCACCCTATATTGTACTGCATATGGTTTCAGATGGGTAGTAGACTTATGTAGAAGATCACCTAATATCTAATGACTATATTGTATTTTTAAAACTAATATAATATTTGTATGTCAATTGTAATTGAAAACTAAAAAAATTTTTTTTTGTGAATTCCCTAGAGGGTTATTAAAAACATAGATTTCTGGGCTCCATTCATGGAGATTCTGCTTCCATAGTTTATTGGGTGTAGGGGACTCCCTCCATGATTCTCAACTTCAGGAAAGTTTGAGAAACACTGCCTTAGCACAGTAGTTCTCATCCCAGATAAACAAAGGTCAGAGTCACATATAAAGTCAAGATCATTTACCCAATGTGAGTGGCAAACTCACAGCTACCAGTGATCTTCCCACTTAACCCTGGAACCTTCTTAATTTAAAGTTATCCTAAAACTAGCAAGAGTAGAATGCAAAGGATTCAGCTACTCTGTAAGATATGTTCTCATTTTTACATACTAGAAGCACCTGCAGAAGTAACTGAGTTGCAAGTTAGATTCTCTCGTACTATATTTCTTTACTCAGTAAATATGTGGCTTTCATATAAACTGCTTTCTGCCTTGTTGACAAGAGCAGACCAAGGAATTTCCATGACATAGCATCTCAAACACAGGGCCACCACCTTCAGTTGGGTGAGAATCTGCATGGCACAACATATCTCTGAGAATCAGTGTGGTCCTCACAGGAAAGGCAGGTCACGCCCGATTTTCACGTGATCTCTCACCCTTCTTTATCTCACTGGCCACAGTACAAGTTCTGCATTTTGTCTGCCTGGGAAATCTAATGGAAAGAACTATTATTAGACATATTTATTTTACCAAGGAAAATATGCTCTGAAAATGTTCAAAAAAGGATTTGGAATGTTGCCTGTTTCCCAAGGATCAGCCTGAGAGACCCATGGGAGAACACATACACACACATATATTCTGGACATGGATATATATATATATATATATATATATATATATATACACACACACACACACACATACACACACACACACACTTAGGTAAACGCATTCAAAATTGTAGTAGTAAATGTCTAGTTCTCTTTCAGCAATTTTTTTACAGCAAGCTTTAATTGACCTTCATCTTTCAATTGCAGAAGGTAACAAATATTCTAGAGTTTCTCAAACCTTAATGTGCACAATAACCATCCAAGAATCTTTTGAAATGCAATTTCTATTCTGTAGGACTGGGTGGGACCAGGTGGTGCTGATGAGTCACTGACCACTCTCAGAGTAAAAGATTCTCATTGTTAGTGAATGACCACCATCATCACATATAAAATAGCAACTGTCAAAGATTAGAACATAAAAAAAGCAAGCAAACATATAAAAACTGTGTTAAAGTTAACTCATTCTTTCTTATAACTCATTTCAAAAGGGACTTCAGAATCTATGAATGCCTCTTGGCTAGTCATTCAACTTTATTAGAGCCATTTCAGAGTGTAAGTTGATAGGCAAATTTTGATGTGAAAGAAAGAAGTAACAGATTGCCTTGTTCTTCGGAAGGGAGCAGAAAGCACCCAGAGCTACTGCAGGTATCTCTTATTGAGAACAATTTAATATATGGGTCAATTAAGAAAGCTGTGGTACATCAGATCACACCAACCTCTCTAAATTGATTCTGTCAGTCTAGAAATGATTACGATTTCATTCAAGTCAGCCTCCTGGAACTCTGGGGGGAAATGTCCAACACGAAAATTACTCCAAATAACTATTTGGAGACTGGTCCTACTCATTACTCTGTTTAAATATTTGAAACAAGTATATTAACAATAATGTTCACTTCTAAGACTAAAATATGAAATGTGTTAGTAATAACTAGAACACAGATGAAAACTGATTTTTGTAGGACAGTTGTTATGAGGACACAAAGGACACAGGCAGTGATTCTCAGCTTTTTATGGAGAGGCCCAACCATGAAATAAGAACACCAAATCCATCCCTACTAATGGTACAGGGTGTTTAAATGGGGTACTTAAAGGATGATGTAGTCAATGCAAATTCAGATATCAGATTAGGATCAACTATGAAGAGATTTGAAACTGATCTTGAAGAATAGAAAGGGTTTCAAAAGGCATAAAACTGGAACAAGAATAAGGACAAGGGTGGTGAAAAGTAAAATGTGGGAACAGAAATTAAATTTGCTAACAGATTAACTAATTCAATTTTCCCAATTATCCTTTAAAATTGCACTTGTACAAAATTTTCATAAACCAACACTGAGGCTCAGATTAAGTGATGAAGGCCACACAGCTGGTAAGAGCCCCCACAAAGACTTGAATCCGGGTCTGTTTGATACCAAAGTCAATAACTGGTCCTCTGTCAACAAACCAGCATTCTGCAGGGCATATCTTAGGCACCCTAAGATGTGAATATACATCAGGAAACAGAAGAGTTCAGTGGTCAAATAAATTTGAAAGTTCTTATGATAAATACTAATGCTAATAATTTTCCCAGTAAATGTAATAAGTTAACATTTATTAAATGTTTCTCATGTGTGTGGTTAAAAATGGTTTTGCTTTTGTCACTTGAACAGGGAGAACTCTCAGAGCCTTTAAAGTTTTTAATATTTTTATTGATTTTTAAGAGAGAGAGAAACACTGATGTGAGAGAAACATTGATCGGTTGCTTCCCATATGTTACCCTGACCAAGGATCAAACCTTAAACCTAGGTATATGCCCTGACCAGGAATCAAACCCACAACCTTTCAGTGTGCAGGACAATGCTCCAACCAACTGAGCCACACATGCCAGGGCAGAGCTTTTAATACTTTAACATGCATTGATAATTTTCAATATTATGTGTTGAGCAATAATATTAATAATTCCATATAAGATGGTGCTGATCATGCGAGCACATATTAAAGTAGAATAATTGGAAATAGATCAATAAGCTTCAACTATAAGTCATTATCTTCTGGTGGGCAAGTTTAAGTGTTAGACATTATGCCTGATAACTTCCCATTCTTTCCTTTATCCCCAGTTAATTTTATTACAATACTAGAAGCCTGGTACATAAAATTTGTTCATGGGGGCGGGGAGTGGGGGTCCTTCAGCCCAGCCTGCTCCCTCTCCAATCTGGGACTTATTGAGGGATATAGGATTGGGCCTAAATGGACAGTCGGACATCCTTCTCACAATCCAGGACTGCTGGCTCCCAACTGCTTACCTGCCTGCCTTCCTGATTGCCCCTAACTGTTGCTGCCTGCCAGCCTGATCACTCCCTAACCACTCCCCTGCCAGCCTGATTGATGCCTAACTGCTCCCTTGCCAGCCTGTTTGCCCTCCCCTGCAGACCTGAGTCCCTCCCAACTGCCCTTCCCTGCAGGCCTGGTCACCCCCAACTTACCTCCTTCTGCTGCCCTGGTCACTTCTAATGCCCTCCCTTGAAGGCCTGGCCCCTCCCAACTTCCCTCCCTTGCTGGCCTGATGGCCCACAACTGCCCTCCCTTGCAGGCCTGGTCCCTGCCAACTGCCCTCCCCTGCTGGCCTTCTTGTGGTGGCCATCTTGTGTCCACATGTGGGCAGGATCTTTTGACCACATGGGGGCAGCCATCTTGTGTGTTAGAGTGATAGTCAATATGCATATTACTCTGGGGCCAGCTGATTTGCCCTGAAGGGTGTCCTGGATCAGGGTGAGTGTTCCCTTGGGGCAAGGGGTGGCCTGGGCGAGGGGCTTGTGATGATTTGCAGGCCGGCCACACCCCCCCGTGACCCAAGCAGAGGCCCTGGTATCTGGGATTTATTTATCTCCTATAATTGAAACTTTGTTGCCTTAAGCACAGGCCAGGGTGTGCAGAAAGCTTGGCTTCCTCCACCACCAGGGGCAACCTAAGCCTCCCTGCTGCTCTCTCTGTGGCCTTAGCCATCTTGGTTGGCTCAATTTGCATACTCACTTTGATTGGCTTTTGGGCGTGGCTGGTGGGTGTGGCTTATGGGTGTAGTGGAGGTGTGGTCAATTTGCATATTACTCTTTTATTAGATAGGATACAATTCTGTAATAAATTATGTGTGGCCATCTGAGCTCAGGACCAGGAATGGTTCTCAGGGAATGAGGACAGGAAGTTGGGAGGTGGAAATGTAGCTTCTCCTGTGGTATCCAACAGCTGGGAAAGTCAGTTCTGATTGTCCACCACTTGAAATATTGAGACAAAGTTTCTGGGCAGGACACCAGTGGGATTTCTCCCACCCACTCTGTCATGACAGTGATAGCAATTGTTGCAATTTGTGAGTTTATAAATCTTTGTAAACTGCATCAAGCTTGAACAAACCACTCATTGTCCAATTCCCATGGCATGTTGAGTAATGTGTTCAATAAAATAATAGTCTCTGCCTTCTCTCGTGTTCTACTAAGATCATATGGCCAAATCCTCTGTATATCATATAAGATGATCCCACCATTAAGCATTTCAACCTTTTCATTTTTAAAGCCCTGTTCCTATTACCCTGTGTGTAGTTGGGCATCTTGAATGAGCATTAGTGCTGAACTGGATGCAATGCCTTTCTCTCTCTGAAGAGAAGATAACTCATCTTATCTGTACACATCCTTAAGTGACAGTGAGAGAAACAAACCCATTTTGCCATCATCCCAGTGGGAATGAAAAGGAGACACCTGAGAAAACTTTCAAGGTGCCACACACAGAATTTAGTGTCTGATGTCCAATAGGATGTGACAGGGAATAGAAAGGGTCAATATTGCAGGAGGACGAGGTGCCAAGATTGCTAAGGTTTCCAGTTTAGTCGCTGTAAAATAAGAAAGGAAATTCGGGGTGGAAATATATTAAAGGAAAAGAGTCCTTCAGGAAACTGGACCTGTGGGGCACAGCAGGAAAGAGACAAGGCCACCAAAGATGCTCAGTATCACCTAAAGCTTCCTATTTGGTTTACGGAGCACTTTCTCCATGCCAAGCACAATGTTAACTGGATTATACAACAGTCCTGTAGGGTCAGTATCATTAGCCCCAGATGGGGAACTGGGCTGAGAGAGGCTCGATACTGTGCTCAATGTCCTAAAGATAGCAGGAGGCAGATATGAAATTCAATCTGTAGGCTCACACTGAATTTACCAGACAGTAAAAAATGTCTCACATTGTAACTTCTAATTATTATGTAAACAGTGTATGCAAACCACCCAAACACCTGATCTATCTTTAGTGAAAAGTCAATTCCATTTAAAAGTCAAGACATAATTATGGTTAATAAAGTATGGGAAATATAAAAACTGTATAACAAAAAAAAATTAAGTATTTTTGAGCATGCTGACAAACAGCACTTAGTTTATAATCTCCCAAACTTATTATATGTTTTAAATAATCATCAGGACCCGTGTATTCTTTCTGTGTTCATGAACCAATAGCTGAGAGAAGGTGCTGACTGCAGACCCATGACACTGATTCCAACAATTACGTTTCCCCTGAAGAGCTTGGATTTCACCAGAGGGCTGCAGAAACTTTCATGACTTCTGCCCACTAGAGGTCACTGTTACCTCATGGTCCTAGAACCAAGCCTCAGTTTGCCTTGAAAAATGAATTAGCTCCTGTTACCCATTAGTCTGCCTGTGTTTACATCTTTGTGCCTAGAGTCTGTATTAATTTACTCGATAAAGAATTGGAACAAAGAGTCAAAACAACCATCAAATGTAAACTATGTTTCAGATCACATGAAGATAATACAAACTGTCCTTAGAAAATTCATCAGAGATAATTTGTCTTCAAATTTAAATTTAAAACATTTTGTTTTAAAAATTACATTCTAGTTAAATTTTCTATAGATAAGCTGAATTATCTGTATCATGTGTTGGGCAAACTAATCCATTCAAAAAATAATAACATGGTATATAGTTGTATAACTTTGGGCAAGTTCCTGACATCACTAAGCCTCAGTTTACTTAGCTATAAAAAAAAGAGGTGATGATTATACCAAATTCATGAGGCCGTTCTGAGGATTAACTGAAGTTCTTGCTGTGTGCAAAGTGCTTGTCCCAGTGCCTGGAACAATCAACAAACATAAATGTCAGAAATTGTTAGTATTATCTACGGAACCCAGCAGGGTACTGCCTGCAAGGTTTAAACAAGTTCATATTTGTAAAATCTTAGCACAGGATCTGGCACACAGCAAGGACCATTTATGTGTTTGTTAAATAAGTAAATATATCCTGTTTAAATCATAAATAGGTAAAATGCAAAAACAGCCTAAAAAATGTTAAAACTTACTCATACCATAATATCAATTCAACATGCTCATTCTAAGAGGTGGGGTAGATAAGAGATCAACCAAAGGACTTGTATGCATGCATATAAGCATAACCAATGAACACAAGACACTGGTGGGTTGGGGTATGCCTGGGAGGAGGGGGACAATGGGAAGATATGTATACATGTAACACAATAAAAAATAAATAAAAAATAAAAAACATGCTCATTCTAGAAGGTTGGGAAGAAGTGAGACCTAACACTTGTAATTACCCATTTTTAAATTTCTAAATAATAAGAATTTTCCAAGTAGTTTAAAGAAAGACCTTAACATAAAATACCTCTATAAATACATAGAGCTGCAGACTGAAAAAGCCTTTTGCAACCCAAATGTATCTCCTATGTTTATCCTTTAAGTAAATGATCATGTTTTATCAGATTCTACCTCTTTTTGAGACTGTCAGTGACCTTTGTAAATGAAATTTCTTCCATCTTTAAGTTCCAAGCATCTGCCCTGAAAACCTGTGTTATATTTTGCAATAATTATGGGAGAATCCCAGCAGGTCCAACACTGTCCTTTGTGCAGCAAGGTGCTCAGCAATTCTTTATTGAGTAAATTAATACAGAATCTAGGCACTAAGATTAAAATGAATATTTACACTGATATAGTCTGATTAAGTACATTTTTGTTCTGCTTCATCAAAGACATTCTTAAGCAAGACTGGTTCTTTAAAAACAAATACTTTGAACGTCTGCTGGTGAAAAATTGCTAGGATTACTGACTAATGCACTTTGGTGCTGCTGCTATATTTTATGCTGAGGTGCTAGCAGTTTTACCCACTACTGCCTGTTCTTCATCAGTATAAATGTCAAGGCAGGAAAAAAGGCCAAAATATTAGAATTATTTAAAAATAGTTTTGATCTTGCAGACATTTGAAAGAGCCTTACATCTTACTCCCCTGAGGATCCAGGGACCTCACTTTGAGAATTACTGGTCTAGTGGATGATGTCTCAGCAAAAGATAGCCCTGGCCAATGGAGATTCACCAAGTGAGTGTTGTGCTTCCCTGTCCCAGGTTCTCCTCTCTTGGGCAATTTGGGAAAACACCAAAAGCTGGAGTTCCTTGGGTTCAGGCTAGAGTTGGTGATGACACTTTCTGAGGCCATACTTATGAGACTCTCAAGCTCTCTCCCGAGAACTGAAGGAGCTGGAGTGATTAAGAGCAGTGCTAAGGTCTTTGGCAGATTCTGGGAGATTTAGAAGCCCTAAACCAAATCTTCACCTCTGCTGTTTCTTCCTCCTTTATCCCCTGTGTTCTGGGAGCATCCAGAAGACTACAGATATTCTAGACTCAAAATTATCCAACTTGGAAATGGGCCAGTAGAACTGACAGGTGCTCTGAAACAGGGCCCTGTGCTGATAGCTATTTTTTTAAATGTATTTTTATTGATTTCAGAAAGGAAGAGAAATGAAGAGAGAGAGTGAGAGAACCATTGAATGGCTGCCTCCTGAACTTCCCCCTACTGGGGATTAAGCCCAAAACCCATAAAACCCAGGCATGTGCCCAAACTGAGAACTGAACCTATGACCACCTGATTCATAGGTCACCTAGTTCAGGTCAACCACTGAACCATGCTGGCCAGAAAAGAGAGTACTATTATCAAACATTTATATTATACAGAAGGTAAAGTCCTTTCCCAAGAATACACACACACACACACACACACACACACACACACACTCAAATACCTTATGAATTAAAATCTTGTATTTATAACTAACTAGAGACCTGGTGCACAAAATTCATACATAGGAGTGGGGGGTGACCTTCAGCCCAGCCTACATTTTCTCCAATCTGGGACCCCTCAAGGGATATCCAACTGCCCATTTAGGCCTGATCCTATCAGGCAGTCGGACATCCCTCTCACAATCCAGGACTTCTGGCTCCCAACTGCTCACCTGCCTGCCTTCCTGATTGCCCCTAACTGATTCTGCCTGCCAGCCAGATCATCCCTAACCACTCCCCTCCCAGCCTGATTGATGCCTAACTGCTCCTCTACCAGCCTGTTTGCCCCTAACTGCCCTTCCCTGGTCTCTCCCAACTGCTCTCCCCTGCAGGCCTAGTCACCCCTAAATGCCTTCCCCTGTAGGCTTGATCACCCCCAACTGCTCTCCCTTGCAGGCTTGGTCCCTCCCAATTGTCCTCCCCTGCTGGCCATCTTGTGGTAGCCATCTTGTGTCCACATGGGGCAGTCATCTTATGTGTTGGAGTGATGGTCAATCTGCATATTACTCTTTTATTAGATAGAATAGAGGCCTGGTACATGGGTGGGGGCCCGCTGGGTGTCACATATCAGGGTGGGGTTTCCTTAGGGCGTGGGGTGGCCTGGGCGAGGGGCCTGTGGTGATTTGCAGGCTGGCCATGCCTCCTGGTGACCCAAGCCGAGGCCCTGGTATCTGGGATTTATTTATCTTCTACCATTGAAACTTTGTAGCCTGGATCAGAGCTAAGTCTTCTGCTCACTCTGGGGTGGCAGCCATTTCTGTTGGAATTTATTTATCTTCTATAATTGAAATTTTGTAGCCTTAAGCAGAGGCCTGGGCCAGCCAGGGTGTATGGAAAGCTTGACTTCCTCCATCGTTGGGGCCACCCAAGCCTCCCTCCTGCTCTCTCTGTGGGTGTAGCCATCTTGGTTGGGTTAATTTGCATACTCACTCTTGATTGGCTGGTGGGCATGGCTTGTGGGTGTAGCAGAGGTATAGTCAATTTGCACATTACTCTTTTATTAGATAGGATTTGTTAGTTACCCCTTATCCTAATAGCTCAGATAAGCATTGAATTGTATAAAAAGTGTAAGAACAAGAACTTTACATCCTTGTTCACTGCTCACATTTGGAATGCAAAAACTAGAAGTTAAAGGTTAACTAGACAAATCAGAAGTTTGGCTCTCACACCTCTTGTTTCTAGCCTGCTCACTGCCTTTATTTAGGTTTCCTGACATCTGACCACTGAAGGAGCATTAAACGTGAGCCTTGCCAGCTTCCAAACTGAAGTCTTGGGGAAATTATTCTTAGAGGAGGAGCCTGGGTAGAGTGAAGAAATAGGATGTTACTACCTAGAAAAAGGTGGTGCCAAGGCAGAAGGTCAGCAAGCTTGGCTGATGGTCAGCCACCCTGCAAGGTGGGCTGGCTGATCTGGAATCTGCCCTGATCTGTGCTGGCCCTCCATGGGAAAAGGCCAGTGGGGAACCTTGGCAGTGACTAGGCCAAGTACTGCCAACCTCTTTGTGAAGAAACCTGGCTCTAACCAAAGAAAACATGGAAAGAGCATCAGACAATGTGGTTGGAAGACAATTCTAAGTTTAGGATAGTCCCTTGATGTCACAAATAGTGAGCAAGTTCATTTGATCTCTCTTGGACTTTAAGTTCCCCCTACAGAAAAGGATTTGGCTGAGCTGACCTCCACAGTCTCTCAAGGCTGTGCCCCTAATGTTCCTAACCTTTGAGCCACAGCCTACATGCAGAGCACAGGCCTGTGGTGTCCACTCGTTATGAAAATACCACAACAACCATGCCCAAGAGAATCTCTGACTGCGTGAAGCCACGAGCCATGGATTATATGATAGTTTGTCATTTTCCACCTGTCATTTTTACACAATCAATGGATAGCAAATCAAATATTCTTCCCTAATTAAAAGTTGTAAATGAGGTGGAAGTGCTACTGGGACCCCGATGAGAGCCAGCACTCACCCATATGCCACTGAAAATTCCAGGGGACAGGCCTCAACCAGTGTGAATGGTGCCAGCTGGATCAGAAGCCCAATGGGTGAACAGCTCTGAGATCACCATCCAGCAGTGGTCAGCTTGGCAATGTGACCTCATTGGAGTTTCTCTCCTTCCCTATTTCATACTCCTCAGGCCCCAACACCTATGCCATAAAGTTAGTTCCCAAAACAATACATCAACAACACATGCCCTTGTTTCAGCTCTGCTTTCTGATAGGCCCTCAAAAGCGACCACAGGGAGAACTCTGGTCCAAGCACATAAAAAGCACTAAACAAACTTTACCTGCTATTGATTTTCTAAATGTCTGCTATCTAAAAGCAAGACTTCAGTTCTCTCTTCTCTCCACTGCTGACTGCTCCTCAATTTCTCTGGTCTTGGTTATTGTTGCTACAGGGTAGGCAGAAAATGAGAAATGAAGTTGGAAGTGCCAAATGGCACAGGTCAGAGATCTGGAAACTGCTTCCACAAGCTGACTTGGGAAAACCTCATTGCTAGGGATCTGGGGTTAACTCACACACCATTTTTAAAATTCACATGTGTTATTGCATATTTGAACATTTAGAATAAGCATATCAAAACCATGGCTACACTCTGTTATTGATTCTGCTCATTTTTTAAATGACTTGGTATATGGAAATAATTAATAGGAGTAAAATAAGTATGCAGATTAGTCAAAGTCATGGAGGTGGTATGTGAAAAATGAAAGTCTGAGAAACACTAATAGATAAATGTTCTCTTTACAACTACCGTGTTTAGGTAAGTCAATAGGGACATTCAGGAATTTTGTTCTCACGTATATTATATACATTTTCTTATTTAGGAACACAGACTTGATTTGCAATATTTATATTTTGTACTATATTGCTTTAACTTGTAGAAAGAGAAAATAAGATATGCTTTCTTATATTACCCACAAATAATAGAACTAGCAAGAATTTTAATTATTCTGAGAACCTGAACTGACACAAATATAAGTATGACTTACTGCTATGTTTGGGACAGCATGGGCAGGTATCTTACCCAGTATATTGGACAAACCTTTCAGCTGTTTTGTGTTCTAAATGGATACAGAGCACATTAATATCACAAAGAGGATTCTCTGATAAACAACTTTTTAAAACTGCTATGCTTATAAAAGTTTCTAAGCCCATATTTCTGAATAATTTTTAGCAGTGGGAAAAAGTACAGGATATGTTGTAGAATCTGATTACAAAGACATTTTTTTTAACAGTTAAAATTTTTCAAAACTTTTTTAAATCTACACCAACAACACTCCTAATTAGACCATATATCTTGCTAACCTTTTCATTGGGAAATAATTTGAGGGCTACAATCTCATAGTTTAGGTGAATAACATTCTAGCATTTCTCATTCAAACATTATGAATGCTGGGGCACCAGTGAAAACACATTCCTAATCACGATGTTAGGTCAGATCTAAAGAGATTTACAATGTTTTATGATGTCTAATTTAAATAAAAGAAATCCATTCATGTCTATCCATTCTTTTCCCATCTCTCTTACTTTGTCCCCTAGGACAACAGACCAGGTGATAAACCATTCCAAGGTTTGGCAATTCTTCTGAAAGTGAACTTAAGGATCCCAGAGATGCTTACTGTGTCAGGATCCCCTGCAAAGTCTGAGACATCCAGAAAGCCTGAATCCAGGACCCTCAGTCCTCTAAACACCACCAAGATGCTGAGTTGGTAGTTTCTTGTTAAATAAGGTATAAGTAAGACATTTATATACAAGGAGGAGCAAAAGGTTTATATGGAAAAAAATACCATAATTAGTAAATAAAGTTACAAGAATAAATTCTGTGTTTCACATACTCACAACTGTAAATCTACTTTTGCCCCCCCCCCTTATATAGGCATAGAAAAATATTACTCAACTGCTTGGGGGAGGGAAAAATTTTAACTGTAAATCATGCATTCTCAATGGGGGTAACATCACCTGCCAAAGGGGTAAAAATGATTCTTTAAGAGGGGTAAAAAAATGTATTCTTTTTATGTATAAAACACAGATATATCTTTAAAACCTAAATAGATATACAATATATCTATGGTATTAAGATTTCATAGGAGGTGTTCAATTAGGGGGGGAAAGCCAAAAGTCTCTGGAAGTGAAGTAGATGATAACGGGAAAAGCTCAGGACCACCACTATAAATTCACTTCCTGTAGGAACAGTGATTCAGACTGTCTTCTGTAGCATCTCCTAAACTTTTATATTGTTCTAAAAATAACTTATTCTGTGTTAACTGATAAAAATGAATTAAATATGTGGAAAGGGCTGCTTTTCCAGATGCAATACTGTCTCTTGGAAAGTGCTAATATCCTTAGAATCTGAATTATTTTTCTTCTTTCCTAGTTCTACTCTTTTCCTGGCTGGAATCCATTCCTGAAATTGCTATGGTATCAAGTGAAAGGCATCATGGGGCAAGGGTTCAAGGGAATAGCACAGAAGGCCGTGCTGAAGAGCTTCCTCAGCACAGCGTTCACTCTTCAGAAAGTGCTCTTGCCATAGACTTCTTAACAAGGGAAAGGAAGTTTTGCTTTTATGCCATTTGATTTTCTAATTGCTATATAAGTAGGAGAATGAAGAAATGCTGACGTAATTTTTAGCTCCCACAAGCAAAAACAGGTCGCCAACTTTAACATGCCCCAGGAATAGCTGCTTTGAGGTTCCCAAAAGGCAGTGCAAGTATTGGCATGCAATCCATCCTCTTTGGCAAACACGGCTCCCTGACTGAAAACATTTAAACAAGAGTAAAACAGATCTGTCTTAGTTGAAAGTGGTAATACTACCTGTGTGTTCTCAGGAGCAGGAGCCTGTCTGTAACCTCCCTGTGTCATCCCAGACCGCAGCACACGCCAGAGTAAGGAAGATGAGATGAGGCACACACTACCTACAATCCAGACATCTTTCCTTCTAAGTGGTAGGTCCATTCTCTGGGAGTGGTTATAAAGAAGTCACTTGGCTTATACGTTCCTTGCCTTCCCTCTTTCCCACTCTAGCACCAGCACATGTCCCAGCACTGGGTTGTTAGCTATCTGCTCTGAGGAGTAGGCAGTGTGAGATCAGAGAGAGTGCTTGCAGGGTCCTGCAATAGATTTTCCAGTTACACAATCCACAGATAATCGCCTCTTTAAAAGGAAAAATATGATGGTCTGTGTAACAGATCTGAAACAGGTGCAGGGTCAGAGAGAGACCTGTGGTGACAATTGACACCAAAGAGAAGGAGCTTGTGCCCAGTTCAAAGAGATTAGCAAGACAGAAATTGGCATCTGCCTGGATGTCTCAGCCACCCCCAGGCAGCTTCCTCCTGCCCCAAAGGGTGAGAAGTAAAGAAGTGGGGTGGGGAAATGTAACTTTGAAAAATTATGAAACTTCCAACCTTATTGACAATACTTGAGATCTAAGTTTTAATCTTTATGAATGCCACTGATGATACATTTTCATAGCAGTTAGTCAGGAAATGCCACCTACTATTAAAAGCACCAACTGCAATCCCAAATAGGCAGATCCAGGTTTTGCTCCAACCCACTCTATCCTATTCACATTCTGTTAATAAATGTTTTCTTTTGTTTGTTTGTTTGATCTTCGGAGCATTTGTACCAGGCATTTAAGTATTCCCAAAGCTGTGACATTCTGCCTCTGTTAGGGTCATCCCTATTCTATGCTCCCTGCTGCCACCCCCTCCCACCCTCAACAGCTTCACCTTACTTCCCTGGTCAGGACCACGCTATTTGGATAGAGGTAAGTCACTAGGGGTATACAGGAAGGTGGGGGAAATCAAAGAACAAGGAGGTGAGTGTGGATAGTCTTGGGCATAAAATATAGAGGTATGTATAGCAAATAGGGGAAGCAGGCAGAACCCAATGGGAAAATGGAACTCTAGTTGCCTAAAAAATTATCTGGCTCTTTTGTCTCTTATTAAGCAAACTAGAAGCCCAGTACACGAAATCTGTGCACTCGAGGGGTAAGGGATTCCTCAGCCTGGCCTGTGCCCTCTCATAGTCCGGGAGTCCTCCAACATCCCCCAAGGGGTCCCAGATTGTGAGAGAGTGCAGGCCAGGCCAAGGGACTCCACAGGTGCACAACTGGGACCAGGGAGGAATGTAGGAAGTTGGCCAGCTGGGGAGGGACCTGGAGGGCTCCAGGGCATATCCAGCCTGTCTTGCTGAGTCCCAAATGGCCAGACCCTAGTAGCAAGGTAACCTACTAGTTGGAATGTCTGCCCCCTGGTGGTCAGTGTAGCATACTAGAGGACCAGTACATGAAATTCTTGCGCTTGTGGGCTTGGCAGGGCAGTTCGGGAGTCCTGGGACCGGGAGGGGGGAGGGCGGGGGGATGTCTGACTGTTAGACCTTCTCATGGTGGTAGAAGCTGCTGCACCCACCAGCTGTGAGCCTGGCTCCTGGCTGAGTGGTGCTCCCTCTCTGGGAGCACACTGACCACCAGAGGGAAGCTCCTGTGTTAAGAGTCTGCCCCCTGGTGATCAGTGCGCATCATAGTAACCGGTCATTCCACTGTTAGGGCGATTTGCATATTAGCCTTTTATTATATAGGATTTTGCTTTGATTGGTTGAATGGACAACCAGACAACCAGACACTTAGCTTTTATTATGTGGGATAATGTGCACATGTATTTGTATTAGACAGTAAATTAGATCTGAGGGAAATGCAGAATGGGGCTATTCACACAAGAAATAGAGAAGTAACAGAAGGAGAAACCCTAGTTTTGATTGTATAAAAGTAATACTAATTAGCATTATGAGTCATTTATCACTTATGAATTCATGGTATATATACACAGCTATGAAACTCATCACTCATATGTGGCAAATTAATTTCTTTTAAGTTTTACTTTGATTGCACATTTAGATCTAGTTTATTTTGGCATATCTGTTAAAAGTTTATAATTTCTACACTATTTAAGTGATCTTGAACACCCATTAAATACCATAGAATGAGAAAAGTAATTAAAAACAGGATAAAAAGGAACATAGAAAAATAAAATGAACAAAACATGCTATAAAGGAGGATATGTAGAATTTAGTAAATTCAACAAAATATAGAGGAATTGAAAGAAGATAGTTTAAAATAAATCCAGTGGAGGAAATATAAATGAAATAGAAAAACCTGATTAACAGCAAGAAAAGAAAAATAATCTGAACTTTACCAAACCATGTTAACAAATATAAGTTGTTAAATTTACAGATAATTTGCTCTATTGAGACTGGAGAGTAAAGACTTTTCTAGAAAGAATTGTACTCCAAACTTTCCAAAACACAGCTTCCACATTACAGTATCTGAAAGCCAGAGTACATTCTTTCCAGTGCACCACGGTGAAGATTTTTACTATAATTAGCAGTGCTAATCTTCTCAAAGGGAGAAGGGATAAAAGAGAAAGGAGAATAGGTGGAGAAAATTACGGCTTAAAAAAAAATAATCCCTGGAGAGAAGTGTTCTTTATTGTGACCCCAACAGAATATGGAAACATGTCAATCTGGCTCTGTCTACATACCCAAAGACATCTGAGCTGCTGGAATGCCCTGCTTTATATACTCATTGCCAAGGCCTCTAGCTACCCTGGAATGAATATGAGGCTCAGGAGGCAGGAGCCTCCAGCACAGGGGCCTTGGCAGCCACAGAAAGGAGAAAAGCTCTGAGCCTCATATTCTTGTACCCATCTGTCCTTCACCAGGCAAGAGAGAGAGACAGGGAAATTTACTACTGAGATTTCTGGGTCCTTCACCATTTACAAAGAAGCTGAATGGGACATAGGGAGCTACTAGCTATTCCTCCACACCTTCTGCACAGCACTGACTACAGGACCCAACCAGAAGGCTCAGGTTACATAAAGGACATCAGATCAATCATGAAGGATGTTCTCTTAAGGTTTCTGAGGAATGACATTCCCAGTCTTTCCCTCAAAATATCATAGCCCTAGCCAGGTGGCTTAGTTGGCTGGAGCATCTTCCTGTGCACCAAAAGGTGGCAAGTGTCCACTCAGGACACATACCTAGATTGCAAGTTTGATTCCCAGTTAGAGAGCATTTGGGAAGCAACCAATCAATGTTTCTCTATCATATCAATGTTTTTCTCTCTCTCCCTTGCTCTCTCAAATCAATAAAAACATGTCCTGGGATAAGGAGTAAATATGTATATTTGGAGTATTTGACTACCAAGTCATTTGATTTCTAATATTCTGAAGAATTTCATCACAAAACAATTCTTCCTTAAAATGTCCATGTTTTAACTTAGCACCATTCCCTCTGAAGACATCATAGAAATTATATCAGAATGTGGAAAAAACAGTACTGTGAAAGTAATTAAATTCATATAAATTACTAAGACAGTTGGTAATTTCAAAGTTATCTGAGAAGAATATTTTGTCCTCTCTGCATACAGAAATGAATGAACAGAGAAAGAAATCCTTCTGTTTGTTTGGCTGTAAACAGCCCTCATGAGGAAGCCTTTCTCATTTGAAATTTCACCTGTGGAAATTTTTTCTTGGTGTATAACTGAACAAGACATGAGCTCATAGGGCAAGTAGAGATCTCAGAAAACCTAAGTTTTTACGTCACTCACTTCTTCTCTCCAGTACATTTTATCATTCTGTATTCACTTATAGTAAAGATTCCTCTGCCCTTTATACCTAACAGATCTATTTCATTCTGTTGCTCATTAAAAATGGCCTTCCTGTCTGAATAGTGTTTTGCAGAAATAGTTGGACAAAGAAAGAGGTTTCCCAAACCTGCTTAATAAGAGTCAGTTGTTCTGATTTTTAAGAACAATAACTTCTAGCCCTCAGCCAGAAAACGAATTGCACTTAAATAGATCTGTTTCTCCCACAAACATTTTTTGGTGCCTATTATGTGCCAGTTACTGGGAAAGCACTTGAGAATGCAAAGTGATATGAGTTCCCCATCCTTGAGAAGTGACACTAGAGAAAGGTGACAAACACATTCAGAACAATTGTTTGTGCTGAAATAAAGGCACAGGCAACAGGCTGTGAGACCCATGCGGGGGCAGGAGCTGCCTGTCTATGGATGGATGACTGGGAACTAACTGAGCTAAGCTAGGGGATGGGATTGTTGCTAGCTAACGTGTAGTAAATGCTTAGCATGGTGGCAGTATGCTAAGTGCTTTTTATCCATTATCACACTTAATTTCCACAACTGTTATCATCCCACTACCCAGATAAGGTGGAATTTAGTAACTTGTTGAAGGTCAAGCAGCCATAATGGGCCCAGGGCCCATGTACTGCACAGATGAAGACAGAGCATGCCATTGGGCAAGGCCTGCTTATCCCTGCTGCTGACCATCAGTGGCAAAAGTTCTACCACCTATCTTGGGAGATTAATGTCTTGAGGAAATTGACAACTTCTGTACAGCAATTGTACCCATTGCAGTGCTTCTCAAAATTTCATATCCAACTTCATGCTTTTAAATGATCCTTCTTAAGCAATGTGTGTTTTCATATTAAGAAATGTGTGTTTCCATAAATTCGCTTTCATAACTTCAAAGCCACTAACTATAATGTAGCCTGCGGGTAGAGATGCATAATCAAAGGCTTCTTAAACTTCTCAAACTCAGTTGTTTACTTTAGAAATCATAGTCCTCAGTAAAACAAAATTAGAGCTTTCCTATTTAAAAATGTTCTCTGATTCTACACTCAAGTGACAAAATAGAATTTGAAAGAGGTCTGATGAATGACTATATTGATGTATGTAAGAAAAGATAAGGTAGCTGTAACTGGTTTGGCTCAGTGGATAGAGTGTCAGCCTGTGGACTGAAGGATCCCAGGTTCGATTCCGGTCAAGAGCATGTGCACTGGTTGTGGGCACATTCCCAGAGAGGGCGTGCAGGAGGCGGCTGATCGGCTGATCGATGTCTCTCTTTCATCTTTGTTTCTAACTCTCTATCCCTCTCCCTTCCTCTCTGTAAAAAAATCAATAAAATATATTTTAAAAAATAATAAAGTAGAACTAAGACTTTTCAGGAGACTAAATTAGCATACAATTACCTCGTTATTTCCAGATCTTGAATCCTGTTCACTAGAACTTTCTCCTAGAAAACACTTCATGTTTTCAACCTTTCCACTGAAAAAAGGTCGTTTTCTCCAGACCGTTGCTGTTGTAACACTTGATTTCCTCCAGCCTCTTCACTTTTAACATCTTGGTGGTGAGTCTGATGAAGTGACTGTCTGGAGTGTTGTGTTCATCTCCCTCTGTACCTGATTTCTAAATCAATATGCAATTGTGACTTTTGATTGCAACTTCCTCCTGACTGCAAAGAAAGGAAACAGAGTTCTCATCACTTATTCACTTATTTGACTTCTGGGAAAATGACAGAGAAAATTTTTAAGTTTCTTCTGTTTAAATTGGAGGGAGGATCCAAAAACAGAAGAAAATGCTAATATTAGTATTGAGTTTCAATGATGGAACTTTAAAAGAAAGAAGTTTTTTCACCACATTTTCCTACCAAAGCAAACAGTAAGAAGCAACCTTAAGTTTCACTGGGCAACAATATTTTCCTCACTGCATAAAATAATATTTATATCAAGTGGCCAGTTTAAATACAGAATACAAGTGTCTTTGTATTTCATTGGGATTGAAAGTTTTGCTCCTCCCAGCCATAGTATGAAGGGCTTCCTGTGGGAAGGTCTCACATGCTTCCCCTGGGAATTTAGCCCCCTCTGGGGAATGGTCTCCACCAAATGCATACTTTCCAGAGCCCTGCTCTGCCTACACTTTAAAATGTTCAGTGTTTATTTTTCAAAATTAATTTGTTTCCTTCTAGCCCTCCCATGTAGATAAGATATCTGCCCACATACCTCTTTCTTCATCTTCATTAACAGCTCGGTACCAAGGAGTTCAAATCCTTTCCTTATAAATTAGGTCCTACACATAATACTGCTTTGATATTAGAGATCTACATGCATGCATGCATGCATGCATCTATACATCCCTTGATTATATAGTGGGGAAGGGTATGATTTGAATTGGTGGCAAGTTCCCAACACTAACTTCTGAGGCTCTTGCTGGAGTTTTTCTGAAAATTTCTTCTTCCAGCTTTTTGTCAATTTAAGAGAATCTGTTTTTATCTTGATAAACTTCATCTTTCATTTTCTTAACTCATATAGTAAAATTATACCTTGAGTTTCAAATTATTTAAAATCCAGTGCTCTACAATATTCAACTTAGCTACGTGAAGACCTTACATACAGACACACTAAAATATAAACAGTAGCAACCACAACTCTATGAAATATGTTATAGACCACTATTAGAATTCGTTCAAATTGCCCTGAAAAAAAACTCATTATTAAAATGAGGAGAGAAATACATGACTATTTGTAAGGCAAATTATGACTAAAATATAATAGGTCATTGCAAATGTTACTCAAAATGAGTCAGAAACACACATAAAAATTAACATATGAAAATAAAAGGAAAAAAAGGACATCTGTAATACTTTCAACAATAAAGATAATTTTTTTAAAAGCTTAAGTCCAAGGTATAATAATTTTGAAAAAAATTAAATGTTAATCTCTACCTGGAGTTTGGTACAACTTGTTATTTAAGACAACATGGAGAGAAAGAAAAGAGATTTGAGAGGCTGTAATAAATTTTTTTTAAATAGAGTAATTACCATTTATAGGGGGTTTTGAGTACTCCCAAGTGTAGAGTATGAGTTCCAGCAGGTAAAGGGAAGTTTTTCAAAGATCAAAATGACTACATGGTTTTCTGGTATAAGCCTTCACTGTCGGTCAGCATAAACCTTCCGAAAAGACAGCCTCCAATATGAAAATAAGTATCCTCTCTCTCAAACGCCACTTTGAGCCCCTGTTTAAACTAATATGGTTCTTGATCTCATGTTACTCAGCTGTTGCCTTCTTAGTCAGATGGGGAGTATATTAATTTTAGACACCAGGCTTGGATAAAATATCACCTTCACCTTTCCCTCTCATCAGTGTGGCAACATGCTCAGAATTATAAAACTGCATTTGTCTTTGATGATCATACGTCCAGATATTCTGGCTCTTTTAGACTCATGATTATATAACTGCTCATTCTCAGCCAGGAGAATCCCACAGACACCTTTGTTTACCCATCTTACCCTGTGAACATGTCCAACTAGAATAGATCTTCTGAAAGCACTTAGCCAGTTTTAATTTTTTTTCTTTAAAAAAATCTTTATTGTTGAGAGTATTACAGATGTCCCCCTTTTCCCCTCCATTGCCCCCCTCAATTGGTTCCCACTCGGCCCCAAGCCTTTACCATCCTATTGTCTGTGTCTATAGGTAATGCACATATGCATGTAAGTGCTTTGGTTAATCTTTTTCTGTGTCCCTTACCCCCTTTCCCTCTGAGATTCGTCACTCTGTCCCATGGTCCCATGCCTCTTGTTCTATTTTATTCTTCAGTTTTATTTGTTCATTACATTTCTTGTTCATTTATTTTAATTTTTAGATTCAACTATTTATATATATTTATTGCCATTTTATTGTTCATATTTTTTGTCTTTCTTCTTATTATTAACTGCTTTTCTCTTGCTTTTAACATTCTCTGTCTTTAGCCTTGGCATTTTAATTATGAAGTGCCTTGGTATGAGCCTCTTTGGGTTCCTCTTGTTTGGGACTCTGCACTTTCTGGATTTGTAAGTCTTTCATTCACCAGGTAGGGGAAGTTTTCCTTCAAATAGAGTTTCAATATCTTGTTCTCTCTTCCCCTCCTGACACTCTATTAATTCTGATGTTGGTATGCTTGAAGTTGTCCCAGAGGCTCCTTACACTATCTTCATATTTTTGGATTATTTTTTCTTTTTGCTCTTCAGATTGGGTGTTTTTTTGCTCCTCCATAATTTACAGGGATTCAACAGTAGAGGATTTTGAGAATCAAATCAATGATTTACATTCCAAATCATTGATTTGATTCTCAAAATCCTCTACTCTACTGTTGAATCCCTGTAAATTATTCTTTCAGTTAGTGTATACTTAATTTCTGAATGGTCCTTTTTCATATCTTTGAAGTTCTCCCTAAGATCCTTGAAAGTCTCACTAAGTCCCTTGATGCTCTCATTAAGATCCTTGAACTCTGTATCTAGTGGTTTGCTTGCTTCCATTTCATTTAGTTCTTTTTCTGGAGATTTCTTCTGTTTTGTTTTGTTTTCATTTGTGACCTGTTTTTTTGTCACCACATTTTGGCTACTTCTCTGTTTTTTTTCCTATGTATTAGGTAGAGCTGCTATGTCTCTTGGAATTGGTAGAGTGGCCTGTATAGATGTCCTGTAGGGCCCAGTGTCTTAGCCTCCCTTGTCATCTGAGTTGGACACTCTAGGTGTGCCCCTGTCTTGTAGTTGAGGCTTGATTGCTGTTGGTGTCACTGAGAGAAATTTTCCTCCAGGCCAATGGCTGTGAGTACCAGCTATGATTATACTGGAAGAACTGCTGTACAGGAAGTACCTTTCTGGAACAGGACTTGGTTCAGTGGGGCTTTGGTGCTTACTGAGTCTGCCTCTTGAATGTGTTGCTGGTAGACGTGTAAATTTGTAATACAATATGGTCTGAAACTGTCCACCAGGTGCACTAGCTCTGGGGCCTCCATGTAGGTGCAAAGTCAGCCACCATCTGGGGCCACCTGGCAGGAGCCACTTGGGTTAGGCCCAAAAGTGCCCAGGTGAGGCCAAGCTGTCTTGGGCCTCTTATTGATAGGTTTAGGGCATGCTGACACCAGCTGCTGCTTGCTTGAGAGATTTTAGGAAAGCCTGAAGCCTGAGCCAGAACAGGCCATTCATATGGAAAAGCCCCTGCAAACAGCTTGGGTGGGGCTGCAAATTGGATGGGGCAGGATTTCAGGGAATTCAGGGTGGACCAAGGAGTGTGGGCCATGTTGATGGAAACTCAGATATGGCTGCTAGTTAGCTCTGTGATGTTGGAGGTCTGAGCACAAGAACAATGACCCCTGTAAGTACCCCCATCTGAGAGAAAGCCTCCCCAAGTTCTTGCTCCTACACCAGATAATCCAGCTCCTTCTCGTATGTTCCTGGGTCTCCCTAAGCCGTTGCCTCAGTGCTGGAGCTCAGAGGAAGCAAGTCTGTGTAAGATGGTATGCTGGCCCTTTAAATGGAATTGCCTGGATCTCCAGTAGCCTCCATGTCACTCAGCCACAATCCCCACTGGTTTTTATAGGCCAAAGTTACAGGCACTTCTCTTCACAGCTCTGGAACTCTGGGGTTGGGGTCTGGTATGGGGCTGAGACCCCTTACTCCTCATAGGAGGTGTCTGTAGCAGAGATATTTCTCCCAATTTGAAAAGCACCATACATGGGTGTTGGACCAGACAGTTCCAAGTTTCTGCCCCTTCTACTAGTATCTTTGTGCTTTCTTCTTTAGTTCTCTAGTTGTAGGCCTTCTAGCCAGCCAGGTTTCAGGTGGTCCTGAATGATGGTTGTTCTGCATTTTAGTTGTAATTCTGATATGGTTGTGGGAGGCAGGGAGTAGTGGCACTTACTATTCTCTCAAGCTGATATGGCGGTGGCGGCGGCTCCTGGTCCGGCTCTGTCCCTTCGCCAAAACTAGCCCGATCGGACTGAGACTCGTGGAGCAGAGAGATGTCATCCGAAATGGGGGATTTGAGGCAGTTCCCCATCTTCCGAGGCTAGGGTGTGTGATTTGTGCACTGTCCTGAGTCTTCCCAATTTTAATTTTTTAATCCTTAAAATTATTGGCAATATCTCCAAATATTTGCAACTCTAGGGAAAGGTTGAAAGTGCAGGCATACAGGGAGTTACAAAGAACAGGAACAGTTTTCCATCACAGGCTAAGAAAAGAAAATCCAGCCAAATAAACTGCCTGTCTGATTTTAACAGTAGTGCATTCCTAGCTTTATTTAAAACCTAGATTGCTTAGAAAATACAAGTAATACAGATAATCCTATCATTTCTCAAGGTCCCAGTGATTTTTCCCCTCTTTTTTTTGGAGCCTTTTCTGATTCCTCCAGTCCCCACTTTAACCCCCTTGTGCTCTCTTGCTTTTCAAAAAAGAAAAACAAAATTCTTATTTTTAATTCATATGAATGATGTATTCTATATAAAATAAAAATACATGTTTTCACTTAGACAATAAACAGTAATTTGGAACCATCTAGTAAATCCTATCTTCCCTAAACGGAGGACACTTATGAGTAAATGATTTTCATTTTGCATTTTACATCTAACCAGAGGGTATAACCAGATGGTAAATAGCTTATATCAATGTACTCAGGGAGACTGATAACAGAAATCCAATTAGTGCCGAAACCGGTTTGGCTTGGTGGATAGAGCGTTGGCCTGCAGACTGAAAGGTCCCAGGTTCGATTCCGGTTAAGGGCATGTACCTTGGTTGCGGGCATAGCTGATGGATGTTTCTCTCTCATCGATGTTTCTAACTCTCTCTCCCTTCCTCTCTGTAAAAAATCAATAAAATATATTAAAAAAAAAGAAAAAAAGAAATCCAATTAGTGTCATTTACTGATCATACCCAAGGACAAATTCAGTAAGAGAATAAACCTAATTTTGATTAATCCTTTTCTAGTCTATTAAAAGGGAAAAGATCTGGGTAGAATTTTGTTTTTCTATGCAGGAAGCAAAAGTTCTATAAATTATTAAAATGGTTATGTTTCATATTAATCAGGTATTTAAAAATATTTTAATCATGAAATTGAAGTTTACTAGCTCATGTTTGTGACTAATACTCTTTGATATATCATCTTTTGGAAAAATAAGTTGAACAATCCTTCCAGGGTTTGAATTTTAAGAAACTTTTCTTCACCTAAAATTGACTTTAGATCATTCCACTCTGGATGGAATGCCTCAAGTATTTGTATTCTCTTCCATGAAGGAAAATTTTCTGCTTTATCATAATAATAACCATATTATGCTTTTATTTATTTATTTTTATTATGCTTTTATTTATAGCTCTAATTGCTATTTTTGAAAATTGTGTTTTGCAAAAAAAGACAAGATTCCATGTCATTTGCAAGTATTGCTGATTCTTAAACTTTCCGTTTTTCAGGAAGCATTTTTAATGCAAATTTGATAAATTATATATATTCTCCCCACCTGTCCCTCCAGTATTTGGCAATTCTTAATAAGTGGCAAATTTTTTTTTTGCATGAATTCAATAAGACCTGTTTCCAGTTATAGCTATATTAACCAAGATAAGCTGATAATATGCCTGCTTATAGCAGCCATGGCTTCACCACATTTTTCAGAACTTGGTCCATCCAGCATTCCACGAAATCCCTTACAATCCACAAAGGCAGGCCATCATACTACCCTGCTACCCTGAAGGGTATGCTAGTAAAACAAAAAAGGAGGGGAATATGGGACTCAAAGATTCTTCTATAATACTATCTAAAGCACACTTTAATTTTTAAAATCTGAATGGTCATTTTCAATCTTCTGTAGAATAGTTATTTACCTCAATAATCTCACCTCAGAAACCACAAGTCTTATGGTGAAATGAGGACACTAATAACTGGATGGGACCCAATGAATTATTAACATGAGGAAGAGGATATGCATATGTTTCTACCCCCATAGGGCCATTGTGGGTTCCAGCTCACCAGATTAAACCCTATCATGGCATGATACGGGACCAACCCTCTTCCAGAAATGAAGAATCTGAGCCTGGAAACTCTGTAGCACTGAACATTGCACTTTCCCTGGACTCAAAGGGTCCTCAAAATAATCTGGGAAAGCTGAAACCAATTTGGCTGGGTGGATAGAGTGTCGGTCTGCGGACTGGAAGGTCCCAGATTCAAATCCGGTCAAGGGCATGTACCTTGGTTGCAGGCACGTCTCCAGTGGGGGGTGTGCAAGAGGCAGCTGATCGATGTCTCTCATCGGTGATTCTAACTCTCTATCCCTCTCCCTTCAAATCTGTAAAAAAATCAATAACATATATTTAAAAAATAATAACCTGGGGATGATGATGAAGCTGATGGCAGAGGCTGGGCAATTATTGGAGCATACTAACACTCCACACATTCCAGGTAACTAACCATTGTTCGCTCTCTCTCTCTCTCTCTCTCTCTCTCTCTCTCTCTCTCTCTCTCTAATAGTCTGTAAAATCAGAACTGGAGCAGTAAATGTGCTTTTCGGACCCCGACATTCCAAAGCAGAAAGTTCATCTCCTTCTGTCTTCTACATTCAGCAAAACAAAAAAAGGGGAAGATGTTGAGAGCACATGGGACTTGATTGGAAAGTTGTAAGGTAGACATTCTGAGAAAAGGGAAGTGTGTGGAAGGCTGCCTGATCTGTTTATCAGAATTCTGACTTAGGGGAGATTTAGAGGAGTGTCAAAGGTGGTGCCCCTAATTATTCCTTGACCTTTCCTAACAAGTTTGTGCACATGCAGATCCCTGGGTGTTTACTGGAATCCTTATGCTTAATTCTTGGATTCCCTTGCCTACAGGACAATGTAAATACTGTGTCCTTTCAAGATTACTCACCTCACTGATTATATCTAAAGATAAAAAAAATTCCAATAAAAGCTCAAGGAGGCAGGCAATTGAGGCTGCCTGGCTTCTTCAGCCAGGCCATTCCTTAGTCCTCTCTCCCATAGTGAAACTGTGTTGGACATGAGGGAGCCGCTGGTCAGCCCTGGCAAAAATAATAAAGGAATTGAAGAAGAGACAAATGTTCTGATATCAACTGAGTGTCCTGCAACTCAATTCATTTCTGACATAAAGTTAGTGTCATACTTTACAGATTAAGGGCAAAGTCCCTCATAAGACTTCCCTCACACCAGCATCAAGTCTTAGGGACTAGCTGCACTCCTGATCAACTGGCTACGAATTTGGGGGTTTCTACAATCTCCTAAAGTTTGATAATTTACTGGAATTAATCACATAAATCACTGAAAACACACTAGTTATGATTAGTTTTTAAATAATGGATACACATAACATCTGAGAAGGTCCCAGATACAGAGCTGCCAAGCCCTCTCCCCTGAAGATAAGGCTCATCATTCTCCCTTCACATATGTGTTCACCAACCAAGAAGCTTCACTGAGCTTAGTGTTTTTATTGGGGTTTCACTAAGTAGGCAGATTGGTTAAATCACTGGATATGTGATGGAACTCAAACTCCAACCCCCTCTTCTACTCCCCAGAGATGGCTGGCCTGATGTTCCAACCCTCTTATTATATGGTTGTTCTTTCTGGTGATCATTCTGAAGCTACCCAGGGACTAACTAGGAGTAACCTCATTGGCATAATAAAGACTCTTCTACTATTCAGGAAATTCCAAAGGTTTTTAACTCTGTCAAGAACCAGAGAAAAGTTCAGATATGTTCTTTTTACACAACAGGTATCAATTGAAAATCACCTAAAACTATTAAAAGTTGTCCCCAAAAGGTGAAATATTAAAAAACTAGTAGCCTGGTGCATGAAATTTATGCACAGGGTGGGGGATGTCCCTCAGTCTGGCCTGCACCCTCTCCAATCTGGGACCCCTTGAAGGATATCTTACTGCCCATTTACAGAGATCAGGCCTAAACTGGCAGTCGGACATCCCTCTCGAAATCCATTACTGCTGGCTCCTAACTGCCCGCCTGCCTACCTGCCTGATTGCCCCTAACTACTCTCCATGCCAGCTTGCTCATCCCCAACTGCCCCCCCTCCTGCCAGTCTGCTTGCTCCCAACTGCCCCCCCTGCTGGCCTGCTCACTCCAAACTGTCCCCCCTGCTGTCCTGATCACCCCCAATGGCCACCCCCACCTATCAGATCACCCACAACTGCCGTCCCATCCTGGCCTGATCACCCAAAACTGCCCTCCCCTCTTGGTCTCTAACAACCTCTACCTCAGCCCCACCACCATGGCTTTGTCCAAAAGAATGTCTGGAAGGTCTCCCAGTCCAATTAGCATATTACCCTTTTATTAGTATAGAGACCTGGTGTGTGGTTGTCGGCCAGCTGGTTTGCCCTTAAAGGTGTCCTGGATCAGGGTGGGGGTTTCCTTGGGGTATGGGGTGGCTTAGGTGAGGGGCCTGTGGTGGTTTGCAGGCTGTCCACACCTCCATGGGGTGAGGGTCCCTGCTGGGGTTGTGTGGCCAGCCTGGGTGAGGAACTGAGGGCTGTTTTCAAGCTGGCCACACCTCCTTCAGGGTAGGGGTTACTGTTGGGGTGCCTGGACAACCTGGGTGAGGGCTGATAGCTGTTTGCAGGCTGGCCACACCCCCTGACAACCCAGGCACCCAACCACTGCTTGAGTAGTGGCCAGGGTGGGCTGGAAGCCTGGGTTGCTCCCGGAAACCAAGGCCACCAGCCACTCCTTCAGCGGCAGCCAGGGTGGGTGGGAAGCTTGGCTTCCTCTGTTACCGGGGGCAACCCAAGATTCCTACTAGCTCCAGCTCCATGGTTGCTGCCATCTTTGTTGGGTTAATTTGCATACTCACTTCTGATTGGCTGGTGGGCATAGCAGAGGGATGGTCAATTTGCATGTTTCTTTTATTAGTGTAGATTAATAAAAATCAATGCATTTCTTTTAAACCAATAAAGCCAGTAAGAAAATAGACCAATTGAAAGGTCTTATTACAATATCAAGGAAATATATACAGTTTATTAGAATAATGTGCTACAGATTTCAAAGGACATAGGGGAAAGTCAGGAAGAGAAAGGAGCAGGAGGTTGGATTAGGAGAGAGAAATCACAAAGCAGGAAGAACAGATGACCATAAGGCTAACTTTTACAATGGTGACTAAACATGTCAGGGATGTGCATTATGGTGGGACTAACTAGACTCAAATTGTCCAATATATTTCAACATACCTTGGGTATTAATATGAGGGTACAAGATGATGCCTGGAAGTTTTATAATCCCAGGAAAAATTATATACCTGTTGGCACCAGGTGTTAGACTAGTGGAGGAAGATGGGGCCTCGGTTCAACAACCAGGGTACTTGAGTTCTAAGAATGAATTCAGAGCCAAGACTCAAACTAGAGAAAGTTTATTTTTAATGTCGCAGAGGTAGAAGAAATGGGCTTAGGAAACAAGTTACAAAAATAAGAGAGGGCCCTTAGAGCTTAGGAGAAAGAGAGGCAAGGAAAACATGCCTGGGGAAAGGTGTGGGTGTGCTCCATAGAGAGGGCTACACAGGGTCCTTCTCTTGAGGGTATTTATTTGTAGGTCTCAGGGGAGGATCTCAATAGAATATTCATTACCTTTCCAAATATGTTCTTTCAGAGTCAGGATCTCTGTTGATTAGTCAGCATCAGGGTGCTCATTGGGCATTGCAACTGGTCCTGAGGTTAGCCATGCCTTCACTTGTCTAGTTTTGTTGCTTTTCTGGGCCTGGAGCTGAAACACAACTGAAGCCTAGATGCATGTGAAAGATAGGGAAATTGTGCCTGGGGAAGTGAGGCATTGTCCTGGGAGCTTAATGCTTAAGGGGTCTCTGGGCCCCTTGTTCTTTCCCGTCTAAGGGATTCCAACCCAGGACTAGCAACATACAGGGGTGGAAAGATCAGGGGAGGGTCCGAACTACATGGCTATTAATATGAAAGGCCAGGGGCATCTAAACCATCAATATTCTAGGGTAGAAAATGTCACTCTGGGAGCAAGGTCTCAGCCCAGTTTTGCCCACTGCTATGTCTGTAGGGTTCTATCCTGGTGATTTTCTATACCTGGCTGATGGTTCTTGCTCGACTCAACTCATGTCTATTTAACTGCCACATATCTGCACTTAAGTATTGAAGCCAGGCTGAGACTTTTATTGTGGCCACTGAACAAAGGGCTTATTGAGACTCCCACTGAATACATCATTCTTATTCTGAGTCTAGGGAAGGACGACAGAGAAGATGGTTACACCACCCAAAGCAAACTGCCAATCAGCTGAAAACAATTAAACAGTGAGGTATTAAACGAGAAAATTTAAATAGGTTTTACTGCTTTATATTGACCTAATTTCCTGTGACTTTATAATGAAGTTTAAGTTTATTTGTATTTGCTCATTTTAAAAGGAAGTTTAAATTTGGTTAGAGAAGCTGGTATGGTTTATTCATTTTGTTTTCTACCACTACCATCTAGTGGAGGGAACTTTGAACTATTGGCAAAATGAGCTAAGACTCACAAATAAAATGATAATCAAAGGCACTATACAAAAAACATTTGCATTTATAAGGTCATTTAATTTCCTTTTTTAGATTTGAAAACTGAGCCTAAAGAATTAAGAATCTTGCCCAAGGTCTCTCTGTAGCCAACTCAAACCCAGATTCTTGAAGTCCAAGCTTAGTGCTATTTTGACCTCATCCTATCTAATAAAGAGGGAACATGCAAATTGACTGTCATACCATATCAAGATGGCTATATCCACAGCAGAGGTGGGGATCCCATAATACAAGATGGTTGCGCCCACAGCAGAAGCCGAGTTCCTGTAATGAGCCTTAACAAGCAATCAGTAGGGACCTGAGGCTGTGTGGTGCTGGGCCAGGGCAGGGGACCTGAGTCTGTGCCCCCCACTTGGTGGGGCTTGACAGGGGACTTCAAGCCACACCCCAGCATCACTAGTCTATATATATAAAAAGCCTGACCCAGCGCCAGGCTGAGAAACCTTAGGTTGAATCCACCGCCTGACGGAGCTTGACAGGAGACCTCAGGCTGCACCCCCCCACCTACCAAGGCTTGACAAGAGACCTCAGGTCATGACTCCCTCCCAGGCATCAGGCCAGGAAACCTGAGACTTCCCCCAACTCCCAACAGGGCTTGATGGGGCTAGGATTGGCTGGATCTGGATCTAGCCCAATGGGTATGGGGCCAGCTGGGCCTGAGTCTTGCATGATTTTGAGGTGCACGTTTGTGGGTGGGGACTGGTCTCTGGTTCCCATGGTGCACCCCAGATTCTGACAGGAGGAAGATTTTCATATACATTTTACTAATTTTCTTTCATCTCAGATACTTCAATTATAGAGAAAGGGCAAATAGCAATATTAAAATATTTCCTCTAATTAATTCCCTTTTAATGTGCATCAATTTCATGCAACAGGTCACTAGTCTATATATGTAAAAAGCCAGCATAACACCAGAAAGACCGAACAACTTGGTCAAACACTGACCATCAGGGGGTAGATGCTCAATGCAGGAGCTACCCTCTGATGGTGTGCTCTCCCACAGCAGGAGAGCCACTCAGCTAGAAGCAGGGCACAGGAGCTCTCCTGCCTCTGGCAGGCACAATCTCCAGCAAACAGACTGCAGTCCCAATGCCTGGATGGTGGGGATGTAGCCGGAATGACAGATCAGCCTTCGCCAGCCCCTGGAACTCTCCCTTCAGACCCTGTGGCTGCACCACACCCTTACTGCATCCTCTGGGTCTTCGGATGCAGGCCCTGGAAAAACCCACAGAAGCACTTCACAAACGTACTGCCTGGGCAGGCCCCCATCTCAAGAGCAAGTGCTGGTGAAGTCCAGCCCAATGACCAACACCCACGTGTGTTTGCAGGCGAGCCCTTCACAACTTCCACCTACCACCCGGTCCCATCTCCCGGAAAGGTCTGAAACCTGGCACCAAATACCCACTCCTGGACCTCTGCAGAGCACTGGTCAGCTTCAGTGGTGGAGGGCACCGGAAGGTGCTGGCCTGATCTGCTCAGCTTAGGCATCCCCACACTTGGGCTGGGAGTTGCATGGAAAAATCACCCCCTATACTCTGCAGGTACAATCTACTGC
This sequence comes from Lasiurus cinereus, assembly GCA_011751065.1. Taxonomy (NCBI): domain Eukaryota; kingdom Metazoa; phylum Chordata; class Mammalia; order Chiroptera; family Vespertilionidae; genus Lasiurus; species Lasiurus cinereus. The sequence goes on along the minus strand of JAAGEH010000392.1, from coordinate 24,271,204 downwards.
TAACAAATGCAGCATGGAACATTTGTGCATGACTGGGATGACCTTGATACTGACGCTGGCCCCCTGGAACTCCCCCTCAGGCATCAAGGCTATTACTGTGTTCCTTTGGATGTGGAACTGAAATATTAAGAAAGTACCTTACCTGGGACTGCGATCCACTTATCCTCCTTACTTCCTACCACCCACAGCTGCCACTTTTAAGCTGGACTAGTCCCCACCTCTCCTCCAGAGAGAGTCCTGGAAAAAGTGAGAAAATCTCAATCTGATGAGCGGGTCTCCCATGGGTATCCACTGCATCCGGGCTTCCTCTGGGCTCCCACATTCCCCACAGATCCCCAGTGGCTCCTTCGGGTAGGCAGGCCTACAGATGGCAGCTCCTGTGGTGTGGATGGCTACCTCGCCCCTTACCCCTTCCATCTCTCCCCCACTCTCGTGGTGCTGGTACCTGGCCCAGGGACGCCCACTGCTCAGCCAGAAATTGCTGAAAGGCAAGCCTACAAGTACAATCTCTGGGGAACAGATGAAGAGCAGACACTCAGAGTAACCAGGATGAGCCTGATATCACTGCCAGGTTCCTAGAATTCTGCCTCTGGCATACAGATAAAATCTCATCCCAGAGCTACAGAGGGAGACAGCAATATAAAAATAACCACAAGGTGGCGACTAAAAAATCAGGGTAAAAGTCAGAGAGATGGCTCTAAAGCAGTGGTTCTCAACCTTCATAAGGCCGCGACCCTTGCATACAGTTCCTCATGTGGTGGTGACCCGAAACCATGAAATTTTGCTACTGTTATGCATCATGATGTAAATATCTGCATTTTCCAATGGTCTTAGGCGACCCCTGTGAAAGGGTCGTTCGACCCTCAAAGGGGTCACGACCCACAGGTTGAGAACTGCTGCTCTAAAGGGTGGGGGCCTGGGAGAGAAAGCACCCCCTCCCTCCAAGATACCCAACTTTGTATTGTTCACCTCTGAGCATCTCTTACCTGGCTCTGAGAAGTAGAAAGCATTCAGCACTGCCCAAGGTGTTCACTGGGGACCTCCTGGTTGGCAAGGCTCAACCCTGGTCACAGAAGGGACATTTGGAAATGTTTTTTCAGGAAACTGCAGAGAGGAGGACAGACTCCCCATGCAACCTCCTGGTGGCTCAGGGAATGTGGAAACTCCCCAGGGCACGTGGCCACAGGCTCCCAGTTTCCTTTTGATGTGCACGAATCCATGCACCGGGGCACTAGTAGTATATATATTTTTGAAAATACATATTAGGTAACAATAAAAACATAGAATCATATTTATATATGCGTAAGTACACAGTAAAATATTTAAATAAATTTAAAAAGACTGAAATAGGGTGCTAAAATATTAACAATGATGGTCTCTGAGTAGATTTTCCACAATAAATATGTATCATTTCTAAAGAAAAAAAAATGTTGTAACGGAACGAGTCCCCACAAGACAGACCACAAAGACCAACCGAATTCAAACAGGCCTAAGTTTATTACAGACTCGAATCTGGGCTCCAACCTGAGCTGACGCCGCAGCCTGGCTTCTTTTCCCATCGGAGTGCCTGAGTTAGGGCATCAGCTCGGCCCTTTGGGCAGAGGTCCCATGTCCTAGGGCTTGCGCCCAGATGACAGAGTCTAGGGTGACTACGGCAGACAAGTACTGTGGGTGCAAGTGGGGAGCATCATCACTGTACCCTCCAAGCAAGAGAGGTCCCTGAATAGCTGGCTTCCCTGGCCCACAGCTGGGATGGAGCCTTTGGATTCTTGATGGCCATGCTTGCTGCACTGTAACTCCAGGTTTGACGATGGCCACCTTCAGGGACTCGCTGCCCAGGTCCACAGACTTCACTGCCAGCATGTCACTCAGTGCCAACAGGTTCGCCAAGAGCACAGCTATCAAGGCCCAACCAGCTCGCCTCATCTGCCCTGCCTGTAAAAGTCCAGGACGTGAAGGTTGTAAAACAGCGCTGCATAGAGATGCTTGGTGGTGAAGCTCAGGCAATACACCAGACTGCTCAGGGGTGTCGATGTCAGCGGGAAGGCGTGTAGGCAGGCCCTTTGGCACCGGTCCCACAGTCGTACAACCCCGTAGTAGGAGGCACCTGTGGCCAGCAAGTGGTTCCCATCTGTCTGCAAGCAGTACAGGGTGCTGTCGTGGGGCTCCTCCCACTCCATGACACACTTCCTGACGCTGGCTCGGAGGTCCCAGTATCGAACATAGGTGTCATAGCCACAGGACAGGAACATGACATACATGAGGTCCAGCACCCCAGCCCCTGGGGGAAAGTCACTGCCCAAGTGCATCATCAGCTGCCCACTGTTGAGGTCCCAGATTCTCAGGGGTGAGAAGTGCCCACAAGCCGCTAAGCACTGGCCAAGCCGGCCTGAGGCCAAAGACCATACCTTGGCCGTTCTGTCCCTGGAGCAGCTCACGATGATGCCTCCTTTGCAATCCACACAGTTCACCAGCTGTTGGCAATCGTCCCAGGTGGGTTGATGGGTACTTCCGGCACAGCAAACCCAGCTCACCAGAATTAGCCAACATCACTCACTCACTGGCCTGGCCCCGGGCAGCCTCTCCTGGGCCCACAGAGCAGAGAACCAGCATCAGCTGGTGTTTTTCAAACCAACTGAGAACCCTCACCCTCAGAGTGACAATTTAATAGATCGCATGTTGGCTCCTCTGGTAGAACTTACTTCTCTGGATGAAGCGAGCAAGAAAGGAGAGTTCTGGTTCTTCCAGTTGTATACTTCCAGGTCACCCTATCTTCCCTGGGCATCATGGCGGTGCGTCGGGGATTGCCACGCAGGGTTTAAAGACGATGTCATGTCAGGCGGGGCCGGGCTGCCCGGGACTTGCATGGTAAGAGCACCGACAAAGGGGCAGTCCCTCTTTTTATACCGATTCTGCCTTCCTCTATTGGCTCATAGATGCTGACTCGGCAATCTCTAATTGGTTCTCAGGCAGCAAGGGACCAGCTAACCCAGGAGGTTCCTAGTAAGGCTGCTTGACCTAGTTAGCCTAACAAACTCAGGTCAGGTGTTGTGGTCTGGCCGAAGATAATAGGCTCAAGATTGCAGTTAATCAGAGGCAGGTTCACACTTTTAACCCTGATTCTGAACCTTCCCCTCCCCCTTCTTTAATAGTTTGCAGGCCTGGCTTTAGGTGAGGAAGTGTTGCAAGCCTAGCCTTAAGGGAATTCCTCAGTAGTTCCCATTTTAATCGCTACAAATGTAAGCTTCACATTTATTAACAGAAAAGACATTCAACAAATTTCACAATTGTTCAGTTACTGTCATTCACTTTAACATATTTTGCTTGTGTTCATGATGACCAAATTTCAATATGTTTCTATTAATGTTTAAAATAATGTATATTACATTTCCATATTTAGCAATACTTTCTTTCACAATCTGTTTTGAGACCAGCCTTAGAACGTAAAGGACAGTGGAATAGGCCACACCAAAATGTCCCTTTAGTATAAGGGTTATTTTGAGTTAAAGGCAGTTCAGAAGCAGCAGATAGTTCTCTACTCTCTCCCAATTTACTTAAAAGCAGGACATACATTGTAAAGACGCCCAACCCCACTCCCTTCTCAGAAAGGCCAGAAACAAAACCTTTTAACCCAGATGAATCTACGTAACAAACTAACCTGTATCTTTCCTTAGTTTCCTTATATATTTACTTTCCTGCAAAACGAAAATGAGGTACTCTCTCACACCTGTCAGAATGGCTACCATTAACAAATGACAAATGTTGGTGAGGATGTTTAATTACAAGCTCTGCGCTCTTCCCATCGCTCTGCCCTGCCCCCACGCCAGGTCAGCTCCGGGTGTGGAAAACCGCTTTCCAGGGCACAGTCTAGGGGCATTTCAAGGGACACCGCTCAGGTTTCCTGGTCTTTGAAGATGCGCGGAAAGGTGCCGATTTGTTTACCACACGCTCGTGCGCACGCGCAGTCCGCTGGCCTCGTAGCCCTCCCTGGCGGCTCGCAGGCCGGCCAGAAGTGGGTGCGCCGACTACAATTCCCGAAAGGCAACGGGACACGCATCTCGTTTGCAGCTGCGGAAAAATGGGTGCGGAGGACTCTTCGCGATGCGAAGCGCGGACGCTGCAGGAGGCCGGCTGAGGGCGGGCCGGCCCGGGCAGCTTCGGGCGCGAAGCATGAGCGGCGCCCTCCCCCGGCCGGCTCGCTTTCTGCCACCTCCCCGAGCTTGGGTCGCGCGGTGCGGGGCCTAGGGGCGGGCATCGCGAGCCTTGGGCGTGCGTAAGGGCGCTGCGAGCGCGCCAGCGAGGGCAGCCGCCGCCATGGAGGTGAGCGGGCCGGAAGACGACCCCTTTCTGTCGCAGCTGCACCAGGTGCAGTGCCCCGTGTGCCAGCAAATGATGCCCGCTGCGCACATCAACTCACATCTGGACCGCTGTCTGCTGCTCAACCCCGCGGGGCACGCGGAGCCTCCGGCCGGGCCGCATGGACCCAGGGAGCGGCCCAAAGGGCTCTCGCCGCCCGGCACCAAGAGGCGGCGGCTCTCCGAGAGCTCGGCGCTGAAGCAGCCGGCCACCCCGACGGCGGCGGAGAGCAGCGAGGGCGAGGGCGAGGAGGGCGACGACGGCGGCGAGACCGAGAGCCGGGAGAGTTACGATGCGCCGCCCACGCCCAGCGGCGCCCGCCTCATCCCTGACTTCCCGGTGGCCCGCTCCAGCAGCCCCGCGAGGAAAGGCTCCGGGAAGAGGCCAGCTGCTGCGGCCGCCGCGGCGGGGAGCGCGTCTCCGCGGAGCTGGGACGAGGCGGAGGCGCCTGAGGAGGAAGAAGCTGTGGGCGATGGCGATGGGGACGCAGATGCCGAAGGCGAGGACGACCCAGGCCACTGGGAAGCCGCCGCCGCCGCCGCCGCCGCCGCCGCCTTCGGGGCCAGCGGTGGGGGCCGCGCGCACTCCAGGGCGCTGGCGGCCGAGGAGATCCGGCAGATGCTGGAGGGTAAGCCGCTGGCCGACAAGATGCGCCCCGACACGCTGCAGGACTACGTCGGGCAGAGCAGAGCTGTGGGGCAGGAGACCCTGCTCAGGTCTCTCTTGGAGACGAATGAAATCCCCTCGATCATCCTTTGGGGGCCGCCGGGCTGCGGCAAGGTGAGTGCCGCCTTGCCGGAGAGGTTTCGAGCCTGGATCTCCACGCGGGCGTGCATCTAAGGGCTCGAGAGGCGCGGCGTCGGTCGGCCCCGAAGAGCCGCGGGTCTTGGGACAGGTAGTCTCTGAGCCCGGGCGGTGCCTGCCCCACAGGTGTTGTGATGGATGTGAAAAAGGCATACCCACCTAGATTCATAAGACATGTTTTCTGTCGTTTTCAAAATGAGAATTGGGTGAATTCATAAATTTACAAGAATATATGGACTGTTATTCTACTTTGGTGTTCCAACACCACATTAATGACCAAATTCTTAAGGAAACAGCATGCTTCAAATTGCAGAGGATCGTTTGTATGTTACATTTCTAGGTATACGGAATCAGTTTTTTAAAATTTTAATTCCTATGTGCTTTCTATCCTTTTCTCTAGCTGTTAACTTATTTTATTAAATTGATTTGCATTTATCTTTGAAACTATTTAACAAAACTAGTATGAACACTTTGCCCTGTGCAAGTCATTTTCATCTAGAATTTCCATAACTGCCTTCGTAATGCCATGTATTTAGAGGAAAAAAACGGTGCTGTATTTTGGTGTCCAGTTCTATATACCTTGTTAGGGATTGCCACAAGTCCAAAGTAGGACAGTTAGGATATTGGTGTCTAGAAAACATATCATTGGAAGAGTGCTTGAAAAATAGTGGAATGTTAAGACAGGGGGAGAGGGGGAAGAGTAGGTTGGGGTGTTTAAATATGTGATTTAAAAAAAAAAAATCCATAGGGAGAGGAATGAGCACTAGTGCATGAAAGGTAACATTTAGGTTGAGAGTAAAGGGGCTCTCAGAGCTTTCATGTTCAGACTCCATAGTATACCAGAACTTTTATGATTTTTCACCATTTTTCTTTCCAGTTTCATCTCTCACAACTTAATCTCATCTCCCTTTACCCCAGTTCCTGAAATGCATGCTCCTTTTGTTGCCTTGTTTGCATTCATACTTTCCCTTTGGCCAGATATAAATTAGATGTAACACAAATAATATATTACCATGGTGGTGGATTTAGTTGTTACTCCTTTTAGGGGATTGAGCAGTAGCAGTTCTATTAATTGTCCATGAGTCTTAACATCATGAGAATGGCTGATCAACTGTTGATGGTCTCAAGCATGACAAGAAAAGTCCCCAGGGAGATGATGAATAGGGTGAACTCAGAAGATGTAGGCCAAAACATTTAGCAGGCTATATTCCTCAACATAGTGGTTGGTGATTAGTCACAAGAATATGTATATGTGGCTTGGGAGCCAATAGGCTGGAATTTGCTGAAGAAGCAACCTCGTATCTATTGGTGATCTACAACTTTTTAGAAATTAAAGTGCCAACCTTTCCATTCAGGGGCAAATTTAACTCTCAGGTTAAACAATCTTCTCTTTTGCTTTATCCCCATCCATATTACTGTATTGCTAACAATAATGTTAATAAGCATATGCAAATTTGTAGAGTACCATTCAGTGCCAGGCACTGAGCAGTATTTTCCTTGGATCTCCATTGTTTTCTGGTAAGTACTGACATGCTCAGAGTGCTGTTTCACCTCCTCCCAAAATAGACATTCAGAAGTATCATGGAGTCATACTAAATGCTAGCTAGTTGTCATTGGTCTCTCAGTGCAAAGGCTAACTCTCCTCTCCTACGCTGCAAAAGATTCCAGTTGTGGAATTGATGGAGTCTGTGGTCCCTGCACTTCATTCATTTACACACCTAGTCCTTCAGCAATAATGTTTTGGCTGGAAGAGATCACAGCTGTCACCCAGGCTCTACTAAGTCAAAACAGCTGTTCTTTTTACTAGGATTCCAAAGATCTTAGACTCTTCCCTCCCCCCCCCACAAAAAAAAAAAAAGGAATCAAATGGGGTTAGGTACAAAGGAAGAAAAATCAGGATTAGTTAGCCTAAGGCTTAGCTACTTTCCTGTTTAATCCATGACTTTACATTTCTGATATGTGCTATGGTATTTTAGATTGTGTCTATGCTGCTAAATATTTTTCAGAGGTCAAGTTGCTTGGTATATGCTTATGTTGATTGTATTTATACCCATGGGTGCTTTTTTCTCTGTGTCTGATAAGCTTTTCAAACTGTGTGTCATCTTTTCTAGACCACGTTGGCTCACATCATTGCCAACAACAGCAAGAAACATAGCATAAGATTTGTGACTTTATCTGCAACAAATGCCAAGACAAATGATGTACGAGATGTCATAAAACAAGCTCAAAATGAAAAAAGCTTTTTCAAAAGGAAAACCATACTTTTTATCGATGAGATTCATCGGTTTAATAAATCTCAGCAGGTATATTAACTTTTCTACCTTTTGTTCATTGTAAACATTAATTATATAGAATATAAAGTATGTGAGATCACTTTGAAAAGCATTGAGCACTATTCAAATGCTAATGACTGTTGTTACCTTTATTAACAGTCTACAAAGAAGCACAGGTTGCCAACCCATCTCTTTAGTTAAACTTTTTTACCTGATTTGACTCTATTACTAAATAGACCCTTAGAGTTTTAAGTGATGTTAGCACTACGGATTTCATATTGGATCATTGACTCACCTTGGCATTTCCCATTAGCAGCACCTGGTAGTTACATATTCACTGACATATATATATATATGTGTGTGTGTGTTTGTGTGTGTGTGTGTATAATATGTATATGTACTAAGTTTATTAGGAAGAATAACAATATGTCTTGAGTCCCCGCAGTGGAAGAAGATTTTGAAAATACTGTTTTTGTGTTCTCTTAGACTTTTGTAATTATATAGCTGCTATATTTAAGCTATTTCAGTTTGGTTTTGGGATAGAAGATACTTTTCTAAGTAAAATAATTTATATTGAAACTAGAGTAGAATTCTACTTTGAGTTATTCTACCAGCAAGAGACTGGACTTGGGCATTAGTATTCCAGAAGATGTGTTTTAGGCTTAAAAAAGCATTAGTTGTGTTCTCTTGCTCTTACATCCATATTCAATATTCAATGACTATAAAGCTGTTATTCCTGAAATCAAAATTAGGAAAAGTAAGGAATGGTTGGCCAACTTACATAAGACTTTGCAGATTGTCGCTTACTGGAATCAATGTCTTCTGCTTTCCTCCCATGATTAGGATACGTTCCTTCCTCACGTGGAATGTGGGACAATCACTCTAATTGGGGCTACCACGGAAAACCCTTCTTTCCAAGTCAATGCTGCTCTTCTGAGTCGCTGTAGGGTTATTGTTCTTGAGAAGCTTCCAGTAGAGGCAATGGTGACTATTTTAATGCGAGCAATCAACTCACTGGGCATCCACGTCCTGGATTCCAGCCGTCCCACAGACCCTCTGAGCCACAGCAGCAACAGCAGTTCTGAGTAAGTTGACTGCAGTATCCTGGAGTAACACACCTCCCAGAGAATCCCCTGGCAGGGGTCCAGAAAGGGCTGGACAGCAGTAGGGAGAGAATGGGGACAGAGAAGAAATGTTAAGCAAGTAATGAAAACAGAAGAGAAGGGAGTGCAAGTATATCTCTGCAAATATTTTCTTTCTTTTAAGATGTTTTATAGTTTATAATGGCTGTATCTATAATTCTTCGAGCTTTAACATTGCTTTGCCCATTATTTTAGTTTTGGGGTGTTTCCTTTGTGCTTAGAGATTTGGTTCTTTACCTACCACACTTTTAAGTCTTGCAAAACTATGGGAAGCCTTACTGATTATTTTCTTTTGTGGAATAGATTTAATTTATAATTTTTTAGAGATTTATAATCAGAATCCCATTTTTTTCTTGAAGTTTACTTCTTTAAAAATTTAAGTAAAAATTAATGTAAATGGTATCATAAAGTCATTTAATTCATTTTAGAATGATTTTTACATTCTCTAAAGTCAGACTCAATTTCATGGAAGTAAAGTGATTTTAACTGAAAAGACACATTAGAGGCTGTTCCTTTCCTCTCGGTAATCTAGAGCTGTATATGAGTGCTATGTGAGGTCCTTAGTTCACAGGTCCTATATCATGGATAATCAATTAGATTACTTCAGTTACAGATTTTCATTTCGTAATTTTAGACTGTATTCTTCAGATGTCCCTGATCCATTTGTCAGTTGAAATATTGCAGTGGAACTTAATCTGGTGTAATGAGAGGCTAATACCTGCCTCTTCATGCTGGGGACCCCACAGCTGCTCTTGCTTGCCCTGGGGCCAAGTTCTGGAGCCACTCTTCTGTGAGGATTAAGTACAAGACATAGGCTCAGGGTTTAGGTTTCAACAGTCTCTCCCTATTTGTCTGGCCTCTCCCATTTGCTCCTGTCTCAGATATAAGAAGGAATTATGCTATATCTCATGAAAGACCTAAAATATGGCCAAGGACTCCCAAGTGGAACAAAATCACATCATTTTAGAGTATAGTTGTGATTGGATAGCCATCAGAATTATGACCAAGAAGATATATGGAACTGCTGGTATTAGTCAGGTGTTCTCAGACTTAGGAGCCCTTTGTATGCTGGGCACTTGTTTTTCCCTCTCCCAATCACTGTCATGACGATACTTAATGAAATGAGAACAGAAGAGCCATGGAGCTCATCTTAAAAAAGGTTTCTGCATTTTAACAGGATTTCCATGTCACTTGCATGCACACTAATATCTGAGAGGAATAAGAACTGTATACAAGTGAAACTAAGAACTGTATACAAAAGTGAACCAGTGATCTTTTTCTTTAAAAAACTATTTTTTTATTGATTTTAGAGAAGAAGGGAGAGGGAGATAGAAACATCACTAATGAAAGAGAATCATTGATCAGCTGCCTCCTGCATGCCCCCATACTGGGGATGGAGCCCTGCAACCTGGACATGTGCCCTGCCTGGGAATCGAACCATGACCTCCTGGTTCATAGGTCAGTTTGCAACCAGCAAGACACACCAGCTGGGCAAGCCAGTGAGTCTTAATCTGTTAAAATTGCTTCCAGTCAGAAAACACCTTCTCTCTCCAGTAGATTGTTTACTGCTCCATTACCACTCATTTAGAATTGGTCCTAACTATGACTTTTTTTCATTCTCCTGTTTTTTTTCTTATATCCTTTACCTTCCTGAAAAGACTAGGAAGACAGGAACTTTTCCTTGTTCATAGCCTCAGCACCCAGCATAGCACAGCATATTGAGCATTTGCCCCCTGGTGGTCAGTGCATGTCATAGCTACTGGCCATTTGGCCAGTTTATATATATATATATATATATATATATATATATATATATAGACTAGAGGCCCAATGCACAAAGATTCATGCAAGAATGGACTTTCCTTACCCTGGCTGCTGCAATGCCTTTGCTCCTGCCAGAATCGCCTTTCTGCCTTATCACCCTGCCCAGAGGCCCGGAGCAGCTGGGGTGGTGCAAAATGCCTGTGTCCCACCCAACCCCTGGCAGCTCAGTGCCTGCATATACAAATTAACTCGCCATCTTTGTTGGGTTAATTTGCATACTCCTAATTGGCTGGTAGGCATCACAATACAATTTGCATCTTACTCTTTTATTAGTGTAGTTTGATTTCAGAAAGGAAGGGAGAGAGAGAGAGAGAAACATCAATGATGAGAATAATGATTGGCTGACTCCTGCACTTCCCCTACTGGGGATCAAGCCCACAACCAGGAATTGTGCCCTGACTGGGAATTGAACCATGACCTCCTTGTTCATCCGTCAACACTCAAACACTGGGCCATGTTAGCCAGGCCCATTCTTGATTTTACTTGAGGAATTGTGAATTCTTATGCAGTATATAACTGTATAATATAAATTCTCATTAGCATAAGATGAAAGTGTTCTTTTTTCTGTTCCTCTCCTATATTTAGTCTGAAGGTATAAAAAATGCAACTCCTAAACAGTTATCTTTCACAGTATTTTTAGGGACATGGGCTCATCTTTCTGCTCTACCTGAGCACAGGGCTTCTACCTCAAACCCAAGGTAACTGGTTACTGGAAATCTAGCTGTTATATTTGCACTCCAGATAAGAAAGAACGGCCCCAAAATAGCATATCACCTCCCTCTCACCCTCCAGCTTTGGTGTGACATCTGCAAAATACTACTCTATGTATACTCAGTTGTGTTTTGGTTGTAAAGAGAATGATGGATATAAGTGGTAATTTATTTGAATTATCTATCCCATACTGCCTTTGGTTTGTATGAGTAATCAGTTTTCATGTATTTGCTCTCTAAACATTTTTGTCATTTGGTACAGTAAAGCATGTTATCTGTGCTTTGAGTTAATTTTGGAGGCCAAGAAAAAAATCCATGGTCTATTGTCTGATGAGCTTGCACTGTTGAAAATGAAAGGGTAAACTAGTGTTTACTTGCTGTTTTGAAGAATTGTAAATTCCAGATCATAGGACACGTGCATATTCAAAAACATCCATAAAGAATCAGTTGTTTGTAGGCCAGATAATAGCCCATAAGTTTGTGGACATGAAGAGAGTGATATGGAAGTCTGTAATTGCCGTATATTGTCTAACGAGGCAGAGTTCCAAGAGTTGGTTGAAAGAGATGAAGTGGCTTCTGTCCTGAAGGGAAGGTGTGCTGGCTTGACTTAGAGATGGGGGCTTTTCTGTGATCATCTTGAGAGGAGATCCCAGATAAGGTGGCCCCAAAATGAGGTGGCCCAAAGCAAGGTTGCTGTGAGATTGTTTCTTGGTTCTTTTTGTTTTTAATAAAAGTTTGAACTATTTTGTCTGCCCTTTAAAAATAATCTTTTCTATCATTGAATAGAAAGAATGGTAGAGCAACATAAGCATAGAAGGTACTGGTCAGGAGGAGTTGTGGATTTTACTAATTTTACTTAAAAATGTTTTGATATAAAGAAAAATGTTACATTAATATACATTATTAAATGATGACATAAAAACACTGGCAACTAGAAAGAGATCTTGGGGATGTTGTATTTTCTTTCTGTGGCTGCTATGCCAAATTACCACAAACTGTACCTTAAACGAATAGAAATTTCTTTTCTCACAGTTAGGGAGGCTTGAAATCTGAAATCAGGTTGTTGGAAGGTTCACATTTCCTTCAGAGACTCTTAAGAGAGAGTCCTTCCTTTCAAATCCTGGTGACTTGTGACATTCCTTGGTTTCTGGCAGGATTGCTTCAATCTCTGCCTCCATCTTTACATGGCCTCCTCTGTGTACCACTATACTCCTTTTTACTGTTTTTTTTTTTTTATAAAGACATTTGTCATTTGTCACCCAACTTGAAGAGAATAGCACCAGGTTTTGAAGTCATGTTTAACTACTAAACTATCTCAGATTTTAAAAGGGGTCTGGGTATGAAGTTAAAAGGGTTACTTACTATTTAATATAAATTAAAACTGCTGCTAGTTAGTATTAATATTCTAACCTTTTTCTGTTTCTTTGTGTAAGGGCAACACTGTATTAATTTGTAAATTATTAGGAACTGCAAGATTTCCAGCTGTAATTTAGCAGGAGTGCCTCTTAACTAGATCTACACATCACAATTACCAGGGATGCATCTTGACAAGATGTACTCAGGGTTTGTCCCTGGAGATTTCAGAATCAGTACATGTGTGGTAGATAGATGAGCTGTACTTGGGGAAAATTCTCTGTAATCTGATGCACATTCCTGGTAGAGGACCACTGCATAGCAATTGTTACCCCATCCATGGAATGTTTTACTTTAGTAAAAGAGATTCACAGAATATTGTTTTGTACTTTAGGGAGAGTTTAACTGAGTCTTTTGTTTTGCCATGAAACAACAGGTACGTTTTTAGAATCTCACTCCTTCAACTTAAATATCCAGCCATCTCAATAGAAGCCTTCAGATCCCATGTTATTCACCAGAAAAACAGTGGGCAGAAAGATTCACATCCTTGAAAAAAAGGAAAGAGCTGTCTTTATAGTATGTACAGCATGCTTCCCCCATTCCTGCTAAGTCCAAAACATTTCTCTTCAGTTGGAGAAAATAGACTGTCTTTATTTCTACGTCTATTGACTAGAAATATGAAATTTTCCAAAGCATATATTTCAACCTTTTTTTTTTTCCCTTATTGTGGAACAGTTGAGGATTTGGTGAGGTTTATTTGTTTTTTTTAATCACATTATAACAGTATAATTTACTCTCTTGTTTCTTTTTCTATATTTTGGTATGGGATTGCAGGCACTCTAGCCCCAAAGTAAATTGTGCCTCATTTAATCCTATGGTAACTTTGAAAAGTTCATTCCAAATGGAAAACATTTTATAAGTTTACACTTAAGTTTGAAAATCATGTTAAATTCTCTGGAATTGGAGCACTCTTTCATGATATTTTGTGCAGTAGTTACTGCTTGCTGAGGAGTTTTGCAAATATAAATACAAATATCCCTTATTTCATCATTCTTGGCCTAAGTCCTCTCATCTGGTCTCTCTTAAAATCTCAAGGTATTTTCCCATGTTTTATTACTCCTCAGAACCTAGGTAGTATGAACTAGGGCTCAGGAAACACTGGGTGTAGGTAGAACCCTTTGAACATCCTATAGTGTTCTTAGTAGCACATTTTCACTTGGGGATTTGTTTGATCATCGGAAGAGCCATCAGTAATTGCTTTTATTATTTGACCAGAACTTCTGGAAGATTTATTTATGTTTTTTTTGTTGTTTTTTGAAAAGAGAAACTAACTCATTTTGAACGTTGGGTAAAATTTGGAGTGTGGTTCATATTGAAGGGAGGAGGAATGGAGTGGGAGCTTAGGTGGAAGCACTCAGCTCTGGCTCTATTGTGGCAGCACTCTTATTCTCCATGACCTCAAACCTGATTCACAAAGGTAATGATAGAATAACTTGGATTTTGGTTAAGAGTTTAAAAATTGAAGGAAGGATCCTATTTTCCAGCCACATATATAGTACTTGCCCATTCTCAAAGGCTTTTTCACTGTGTGATATCTGTAAATCTATGAAACAGTCTATGAGTTGTCTTCTCTCATAAGTAAACGGGCCTGCTCACTGATTCTATATGGGAACTCCATGGAAATGGGACAGGATAGTAGACACTAGAGTATTAAAGGCCCCATATTTTTTCTCTGTCCCATGAGCATTCTTGTCTCTATACAAAGGACAAATTCATAGAAAGATTTCTACCAAAATACTAATGTTAAGGTAATATAGCAATAAGTGACTTTTACCCCTATTTTTAAAATCCTATATAATCCTATGTAATAAAAGGCTAACATGCAAATTGTCCCCTCCACCATTTAACTGGAAATTTGACCAGGGGGCAGGGCTGGCTAGCCAACTGTCAGCAATCTCCTCCCCTCAGTGGTCCCACCCCTGACCGCGCACCCCACCCCCTCCCGCCTCCCTCTCCTTGGCCTGCAGTCCCATCTACCCTGATTGGGGCGGGTGGGCCGGACCCCACCTGTGAACAAATTCATGCACGGGGCCTCTGGTCCTATCTAATAAGAGAGTAATATCCAAATTGACTGTCACTCCAGCTCACGAGATGGCTGCCCCCATGTGGACACAAGATGGCCTACAGGGGAGAGCATTTGTGGGCATTCAGGCCAGCAGGGGAGGGCAGTTGGGAGGGATCAAGCCTGCAAGGGAGGACAGTTGGGGGGACCTGGTCAGCAGAAGAGGGCAGTTGGAGACAACCAGGCCTGAAGGGGAGGGGAGTTGAGGCCAGGCCTGCAGAGGAGGGGAGTTGCAGGGAGAACAAGTTAGCAAGGGAGGGCAGTTGGGGGTGACCAGTCCTGTAGGGGAGGGTAGTTGGAAGTGACCAGGCCAGCAGGGGAGAGCAGTTAGGGGTGACCAGGCTGGCAAGGGAGGGAAGTTAGGGGTGATTGGGCCAGCAGGAGAGAGCAGTTGGGGGCAATTGGGCTGGCAGGAGAGCAGTTAGGCGTCAGTCCAGGGTGGCAGGGAAGTGATTAGGGGATGATCACGCTGGCAGGCAGAAGCGGTTAGGAACAATCAGGCAGGCAGGCAAGTGAGTGGTTGGGATCCAGCAGTCCTGGATTGTGAGAGGATGTTCCAGATTGGAGAGAGTGCAGGCTGGATTGAGGGACACTCCCCCATGCATGAGTTTCGTGCACCGGGCCTCTAGCCTACACTAATAAGAGAGTAAAATGCAAATTGACCATACCTTCATGATGACCATCAGCCAATCAGGAGTGAGTATGCAAACCCACAAAAAATGGCGGGTTAATTTGCGTACACAGGCGCCGAGTGGCCAGGGGTGGGATGGGACACAGCATTCCACACTTCGAGCCTCTGGGCAGTGTGGGAAGGCAGAAAGGCAGCTCCAGGCAGGAGCAATAAGGCGGCTCCGGCCAGAGTGAAGACGGTGCCAGTAGCCAGGGGAAGAAAGGCCCATTCTTGCTTGAATCTTCATGCATCAGGCCTCTAGTTTAATATAATGTAGATTTTATAAATAAGTAATATTTAGAGTTCTGACTACATTGTTTTTCAAAAATGTACTTAATTGTTAAGGATGCAGACTATACATAGTATGATCCCACTTTTGTTTTATGGTGGAAGGGTTGGATTGATCAAAAATGAAATTCAACAAAGGCCACAGTAGCTATTGTTATCGCTAGATGGAAAAGATAATAGATTGGGGGGAGGGGAGCTATACTTTCTATATTGTAATTTAAAAGGAAATAAATGTTTTACTCTAAAATTGTGTGAAAATTAGTCTTTTCATTATTGTGCATATATTGAATGTCTGTTCTTTTAGAAACATCAATGAGAAACATCGATCAGCTGCCTCCTGCATACCCCACTGGGGATGTGCCCGCAATCAAGGTACATGCCCTTGACTAGAATCAAACCTGGGACCTTTCAGTCTGCAGGTCGATGCTCTATCCACTGAGCAAAACCAGGCAGGGCCTGGCACAATCTTTCTACATACTTAATACCCACATAGAAGTGAACCCCAGGCCAGAATCTCAGAGACCTGCTTCCAGGTGCTGCTCTGCCCAGCATAACTGGATACCTGGTTTGTTTTTTATGAAATGAGAGAATTGAGCTCTGATCTGGAGCCTTTCAGAACTAGCTTTCTGATGTGTTGCCACCTCTCCCGTGTGGGAAGTAGTCTGACAACACAAGTTGTCAGGATGTGGCCTGCGTGTGCAGCATGTTTTCTGTATATCATAATGAGGCACTAGTGTTTTTGTAGTTTTCACTGTTCTGTAGGATAAAACCATGGAGACTACATGTCCACGGCAACTTCCTAAAACTTCTGTGTCTTTATACCTGCTTCTGTTTATGTGCTTATCCAGTGACTTACCTTCATGACTCAGAGTCAAGTCAGTTTTCATTCTCAACAGTATTTAACCATGTTAACAATGTAAGTTCAAAATAGAGCAGGAATCTTGAACATAAGTTAGCTTTTAGTGACCTTGTTAAGAGTTTGCTAGGAAGTGCTATAGAATGAAAGTTGTGTCATATCAGCGTGACCAAAACTAACGCTGGTTGTGTTGCAGGCCCTCCGTATTCATAGAGGATAAAGCGGTAGACACTCTGGCTTATCTCAGTGATGGGGATGCCCGAATTGGACTGAATGGACTGCAGCTGGCAGTGCTGGCCAGGTTAAGCTCCAGGAAGATGTTTTGTAAAAAGAGTGGGCAAGCCTATTCTCCCAATAGAGTTCTGATCACTGAGAATGATGTGAAGGAAGGCCTCCAGAAATCTCACATTTTATATGACCGAGCAGGTAAATAACTCTGAAATGTGGAAAAAATGAAACTTGAATGAAATAAGTTGAATTCACATACCCTCACTTCTAGGCCTCTGACTTTCATTTGGGTCCAAAGCAAGAATGTGTTTCTCAGTGGGATCTCCAGGTTGGTCATATACCTAAACCTTACACTCAGAGTCTGATTTCAAAGATCCAACTTCCTAAGCGTTCTCAAGGGAGTTGCAGAGCAGAAGCTGTACTGATGAGAGCTGAGAGGGCTTTTGGGGTTTGAAATTGCAGGCTTCAAACTTATCTTTTAAGGTAGTTATTTTTCCATTATTCGCTAATGGCACCTTTTAGAAGACAAGCATTTTTAAAACCCATACATTCAATTAACAGTAATTCTTGAGATAATTTTTAATGGTATTAAATAACAGCAGGACTCTTGAAATAAGTGACTTATTTTATTTAATGAGAATTAAAATTCTTAATTTCTAATGTCTGAACTAAACATTAAGTTTTATTTGGATCTTGATGCTTTTATTTTGAAACAACTTTGAAAATTTTAATTTTGCTTTGTACAGTTACCTGTTATTGTAGAACCATATTTACTGATATCAATTTTGATGCCAGCTCTTATTAAATCTGTGAGTTGGCAATATTAAATATCATAAGCACAGCACATTTGTATCTTTTTATAGACGATGTGGGTGAGGAAGATAGCACACTGTAGACTAGCCTGGATGTTTCAGGCTTGAGTATCTGTGCAATTCTGGATATTACAGTAACAGGAATAGAATTTCCACACCTTGGAAAGCTCTGCTGGAAAGGGAGCTGATGATTGAACATTCCAGAGGTCATGGAGGCTGCACCATGTCTTTAGTAGTATTTCCAGATGCCTTTTGATGTTGGAGAGGACTTCTTATTTGTTAGAGAAGGGTGGAGGAGTTTAAGAAGGACTTTGGTTCTAGGCACTGTCTCCTGGTGAGTGAGCAGCTTGTGACCTTGGGGAAGTGACTGAAGCTCCTCAGCCAGTGGGGACAATGGGGTGAAATGAGGATGAGGTGGCTGACAAGTAGGCAGGACACATCAGAGGCCTTTAACAACAGTCCACTTTACTTTCTGATGTGAATGTGCCTCTCACCAGGTACTTCTCTCATGTCCTGAAGGTCTCCAAAGGCCTTGAATGTCATGAATGCTTGGAAAATCTGAAAAGTAAAGCATTCTGGATATAGAATTTCTCATTGGAAATGTGAACAAAATTAAAAATTTTAAAAGGTAAAAATAGTCCCACATGCTGGACTCTCCATTGTTTGTGGTGGTTCCAGCAACAGTGGTCTTTTTCTCTACTTGGAGGTATCATAAAAGCGACTTTATTTTGATTAGACCAACTAAAACTGACCTTTCATATTTTATCAGTCCATTGCTTAAAAAACAGAAAGCTACCATTTAACATAACAATAGCTAATATTGAACACAGTATTTTATATCCATTGTCTTTGTTTTAATTCTCAAAATAACTAGGAGATAACTTAATATTATCCTCATTTAACAGATGGCAAAACTTGCCTGAATTCACAAAGCAAGTGGTTAAATTCATCCTTAACTCCAGATCTGACTGGTTAGGGGGACTATATCCTTCCCCACTGGCAGTGCTG
Organism: Lasiurus cinereus; assembly: GCA_011751065.1. Taxonomy (NCBI): domain Eukaryota; kingdom Metazoa; phylum Chordata; class Mammalia; order Chiroptera; family Vespertilionidae; genus Lasiurus; species Lasiurus cinereus. The sequence continues at coordinate 24,252,758 of JAAGEH010000392.1, read as the reverse complement.
CCTCCATGTCAGCCCCTCCCCACAGCCACCAGTCTTACTGTTGGAGCATGTCACTCATGTTGCTCACACTCAATTCACATTCACACATACCTACTCATGGACACACACAATGGATATCAGACATATCCAGTCCTGGGATCTTGCTCCTTGGGGATCACCTTCTCTATAACTCATTGCTGCCCTAGGAAGGGCTGGAGCCATGGAAGCCACTGGAGCTCTGTCTTGAGAACCTACACAGTTCACAAGTCTTTCACCCTAACCTGCCCCATGCAATATCTCTGCTCCACAGTGTATTCAGAGACTTACACAATTCAGATCCTAAAACATCAGGCTGCCCCATCAGTAGGATGATTGAAGCCCTGCCCTGGAATTCTGGCTTATACTTTGGGGTCTTTTTTAACTCAGGTGAAACAAAGATCCTTACCCCTCCAGGATTCTAATTATTTCTTTTACTATCTTCTATTATTGTCGGATCCAATAACTAGCTCAGATAATTTTGCATCAGAATGACGAAATTTCCAAGTGAAAACACATTCTCTGCCATGCATTAAGGTCAGAGTTCTGCATAAATAAATATGAAATGTTAATTTATAAGGCAGTATATACAAAAATGAAGCTAGCATAGAATAATCATCTAACACATGTTTCTATAGTGGTTACTTCATACCAGACATTCATTATTTAATACTCACAATCCTGTGAGCTAGCTCATCTTATAATACCCATTTTATAGATGAGAAACCCCAGGAAGTATAGAGGGTCAATCACTTGCCCAGTTACATAGCTCATACATTTGGTGTTCAAACTCAGGCAGCTTGGCTCCAGAGCCCAGGTATTCACCATCTTGCCTTTTGTTGCTGACCCTCAGTAAAGATAGAAGGAAGTGAGTAACCTCTGTGGCAGGGAGGGTCATTGCCTGCTCCTTATACACATCTGTCAGAATGAAGTGGAGGTGGCCGCTCCCTTCTCCATGTCCATGAATCACGCACTGTCTGGCCCCTTGCCATGTCCAGGCTCAGCACTGGAAGGGCTCAGCACAGGGTCAGCCTCCAGAACTGTGAAGGAGGTGGGCAGAACCATGTGGGTTTCACTAGGACACTTCCAGCCAGTCTCCGTGCCGCTGTGATATAGTTGAGGAAGCCCTAGGACAGACAACAACTCAGTTTGTCCACTGAAGTCTGGCAGCTCTGCTGAAACGTGGATCTGCCTTGGTGCTCTGAAAAAGTAGGAGGGGTTCAGTTACTCCCTCAACCCCCATTTGGCCTTCGGTCTTTCGTTGTCTTGTGCTCTTCAACTGAAGGCTGTCACTTTATCAGCAGAGTCCGTTGGCTAGACTTCCCTGAGCCCAGATGCTGTATAATGCAGGTCATGGTCTTGTTGGCCTTGGCTTGAGCACAGACCAGATACTTCTCTGGAAGGACTGTTTCTATTAAGAATAACACTTCTCTCTCAGGAGCAGCATGCCCTCTTCTCAAATTTAGGGAAGAGATGATGGTTAGAAAATAGTGAAATGTGTATAATAGTAAATGTTTAGCCATAATTTTCTCAAATATGTTTTTCTAAAACACATTTGACTAATTTGTTGTCCTGGATAAAAAAAAAAAAAAATGGGTGAGACCAAGTGGTGAGGGAGAAAGGCTGCATGCTTTCAGGGTGAAAGCTATTAGTCCCTGTGTCAGACCTGGGATCCTGCCACATGACATGTGTCCCACACCAGATTCAATGACCACAGGCTTCAGATATCAGAAAGGCAACTGGACATGACACTGAGGAACAAATGGGCTTTAACAGCTGCTCTTGCCACTTAGCTCTTCTTTTTATGGGCTACATCCAGGCCTAGGGTGAATTCTCTTCTAGTTGCCAGTGGGGCACAGAAGCCATAACATCACAATCACCCTCTTCCCACACATGGCTCTAGTATATTCACCAAGGTTTGTGAGGACCACCTTTCACAGTGAATGCCCCTCCCTATACTTACTGTGGGCTCCCCTTCAGTGTAAACAACCACAGGTGTCCAACAGCCTCCTGCTTTGACGGATTGGGCTACCCAGGTTACTGCACAGGCATGCTCCAACTCCTACACTAGTGACATGTGCCCTGACACTAAGCAATGCGGAACAGCCTGCCACAAATGCTCCTCAGCTTTCCTAGGCATTGTGGGAATTTAGGCTTTCCTAAGTCAGCCAGTAAGAGCAACATAGGACTTAATTGGACCCTCCCCTTAGCCCTGAGGAGTCCCTTTTTCCTGCCAGTAACTGAGCAGATGCTTTTTGTGGTGTCCAGGAGAAGAACACTACAACTGCATCTCTGCTCTTCACAAGTCAATGCGGGGCTCAGACCCGAGCGCCTCCCTCTACTGGCTGGCACGCATGCTCGAAGGAGGAGAGGACCCACTGTATGTAGCAAGGAGGCTGGTGAGGTTTGCCAGTGAAGACATAGGTGAGTGTGATAGGAGAGCCCAGAGCCTGGAGCCCATATGAGGGCAGAGTGGGTGGAGGGAGGAAGTGTTGCTGTTTGTACCATGTGGGAGAAAAGAGTGAAGTATGAACTCGATGTATTCCTTGATGTGTGTGTAAGCTTTTGAGTATCTGTGTTTCACCATTCTGTTCCCTCTTCAGTGGTGATTTTCATTACATAAGTATTGAAATCTAAGAAATATTTTAAATTTGCTTTCCAGTCAAGTGTTCAGGTTTTTATTAGATAGCTTCTGAGATAGAAATGGAAGATTCTGGGCACTGTTTAAAGAAGAAGACCAGAAAAACATTTCCTTGATGTCAGTAAAGATTTCATTTTATTTTACTTTTTTTGTTGTTAATCCTCACTGAAGGATATTTTTCCATTGACTTTCTTTTCTTTTTTCTTTTTTCTTTTTTATTTTTTTATTTTTTAGAGAGAGTTGAAGGGAGGGGAAGAGACACGTCGATTGGTTGCCTCCCACACGCATCCCAACCAGAGCTGGGTATTGAGCCTGCAACTGAGGTATGTGCCCTTGATCAAAAACAAACCTGGACCCTTCAGTCTGTGGGTTTTTGCTCTATTCACTGAGCCAAACCAGCTAGGGTGTAACTTTTATTTTTAATGTATCCATCCTTGTGACTATCTTCATGGTCTCCACTCCTTATGTATTATTTTTCCTACTAGATAGAATATAGATTTTATCCCTGAGGAAACAATTTTTGACACCACATAGTAACCATTCAGTAACTATGTCTTGAATAAGCTAATGAGATCAGAGAAAAGTCTGTCCATTCTACTAAGTGTGGAGCAAGGGATTTTTTTGGTCAGCAGTCTACAAGCAGTGACAGTAGACAGATCAGAGTGGGTGTGCATTGTGACTTACATCTTCCTTTCTGTCTGTGTGCAGGTCTGGCAGACCCATCCGCATTACCACAAGCAGTGGCTGCCTACCAGGGCTGTCACTTCATAGGCATGCCTGAATGTGAGGTAACATCTTCAGCTCAGCTCTGTGCAGATCAGCTCCTTTCTCTTATACTGTGTCCCCTTGTGGATTTATATGTATAGGGTATCCCAAAAAATGTATGCATACTTTAACACTTGATAACTCACTTAATCTTCACTCCTTTGTAGGTTTAACTGCTTTGAAATAATTGGTGAAGTCAAACTAATCTTTGAACAAAGTAAAATTATCCTGAAGTGCCACTAGACTTTTTTATTTTTAATGGAGATACATAAAATATTAAGTTTATAGTATAAAACCAGCAACAGTCAATAAATTGAGGGTTCACAAATACTGAATGAAGTTATTCTTAATGTTATCATCAGGGCCTGGACCACAGCAGTCATCAGTTTGAAAACAGACATCTTCATTTCTATAGAGTCTTTTAAATTTTGAAAATCAACTGTAGGTTAATAAACACTGACTTTATAATCATTCAAAGTGTGTATACATTTTGGGAGGGACATCCTTTATCTTCTGCCTTCACCATTAGTTAATGTGTGGGGGCACTGAAGAACTTATTTAATTCCCATTTTATAAGCTTAGACTCGAGAGAGAGGGGATTCTTGGGTGTTGACAGGTCATGGTTTCAAACTATTTCCAGTCGCCTGAGATTCAGAGGAAGTGCTCAGTTTCCTGGAGGCAGAAGGTTGAAGCTGAACAGGAAGTCTGTTCAAGTTCACCCACAAACATACCAGCTTCGTAGTTATGTTTTATGTAATAAGGGTTTTAAGAAAAGCTTCATTTAATAAAAAGTTCTTCAGTATAAAAAAAAGAAAACCACAGGTCTGGTTCAGCCTCTCTCCTCATGTAGGAATTTCTTCTTTCTGTCATAGGTAGTTGTCCAGACAAGAGGCAGAAAGAGGAGTGATAAAACTGTGGTGGGAATCTTCTCAGAGTTAACTAAAGGCATCATAGAGTATTCTGCAAAACAACTTTCTGGTACCTTCATAACAAAATGTTTCCTTTTCATATAGGTGCTTCTGGCCCAGTGTGTAGTCTATTTTGCCAGAGCCCCAAAGTCTATTGAGGTGTACAGTGCCTATAATAACGTCAAAGCCTGCCTGCGGAACCACCAGGGGCCTCTGCCCCCCGTCCCACTGCATCTGAGGAATGCACCAACCCGACTCATGAAGGACCTAGGCTATGGCAAGGGCTACAAATACAATCCCATGTACAGCGAGCCTGTGGACCAGGAATACCTGCCCGAAGAATTGAGAGGAATGGATTTCTTCAAGCAGAGGCGATGCTGACTCTTTGAGGCTATGACAGCAAAAGGATGTTACTTTCTTTTTTTTTTTTTTTTTTTCTTCTTCCTTTTCTTTTTCTTTTTTTTTTTTTTTTTTTTTTTAATAGGAAGGGCCAGAAAGCAAGTAAATGAATTATGAAGTTGGTTTCTTGGTAAAAGTTAAAACGCCCCAACTTTTTGTACCAGAAATTTGAGAGTTTCTTACGTGGTGGCACAGCTACTTCAGCTAAGTGTGTAATGTTGAATTGTATTCATTTGCACTCTGCAGTGGTTATGCGTATGAAAGTGTCTGGCAGCTTGGTGCAATGAATTAATGTTATAAGGAATTATCTATTTTGTCATAGTATTTAAATCATAATTGTCATTTCAGAATTCAGTTCTGTAGGAATTTTTTTCCCTTTAAAAAATGTATATTCTGGGTAGTTTTAATTGTTTAAAAAATATAATTGTGATTTAATACTGCATAGTGTTCTGGGGTATTTTTTTTATATGCAAAGGTCTTATGAGCCAATAAAATTATTTCAAAGTAGTCTTCAGTTCACTCCTGTTTTTCTCACCTTGGATACCTAGGTTCCAACATCTTGTTACCATCACATTGTGGGTAAATACTGTAAAAGAAAAATTATCATAGGTGAAATTGAAAATCTTTGTATTTTTTTGAAATGTTTAATTTCTTTAAGGAATACATATAATTTTAAGTTGCTTATAAAAATCCAGTTGTTCCATTTCTCCTTGCTTCCTCCAGTTTCTTCTTGCAGCTCTGTGTTTCTAAATAATATAGGAATTTCACTTTTGTGTTTCCTAAAGTTAAATGTCTGACATAGAGAACTTAGTTTTCTTTGTGTCTACGCTAATTCTTTTCAAACTCCTTAATAGCTATTTTACACACATTTCTACAGAGATGGCCCCATCAGTAACCCATAGGTTCTGTTTCCGCCCTGGGTGTGATCCCTCCTGGGCATGCCACTTTTGTCTTTCTGAAATGTTGCACAGCTATGTCCTGGTACTTCCTCTGCCTTCTCCTTTATCAGGCTGGAGGGCAGTGTGATGGCACTTGCCAGGCCCTCTGTGTGAACCTCCCTCTTCAGTCTGGACTGGCCATGCTTTAGTACCCACTTTTCTCCTTGCTGTCATCCTGGAAATATCCTTTGGTTGACCTGTACCACATCTGATTGCAGGATCCTGTGCTTAGGTGATGCGCATCCTTATAAGTAGCTTTAAGGCATGGGAGGCAAAATATTTTTAGACTTTGGCAAAATCTTCAGGCTCATCTGATAATTTGGGAATAAATACTAGGTCAGAAATTATTTGTTAGTTGTCTGTCTCTTCCCCACATTGCTGTTGAGAAGTTAGATGACATTCTATTTTATGATCTCTGCAAACTTATAGAATCCTCTTTCTGTTCCTCCTGTTTGGAAAGTTTGGAATAATTTTACTGGTCATTTAGTGGCCCTTTCAATCTGGAAATTTGTGTCTAGTTCTAGGATAGTTTCTTTTTCTTTTTAAATATTCTTATTGATTTCAGAGAGGAAGGGGGAGAGAGAAGGATAGAAACATCAATGATGAAAGAATATTGATTGGCTGCCTCCTCATGCCCCATACTGAGGATCAAACCTGAAACTCCGGGATGTGCCCCTATTGGGAGTCCAACCACGGCTTCTAGTTCATGCTCAACCACTGAGCCATACCAGCCAGGTGGATAGATTATTTTTAATTCAATAATATTAAATGTCTGCCTTATACTGCTCACTCTTGTTGGGAATGTATCAGTGAACAAAAGAGACAAATCCTATGCTCATGAAACAACAGATAGTATAAATGGTATTTTAATATGTCAGTTAAATGCTAAGGAGAAAATAATCAGGATGGCGATAAAAAGGGTTGGAGGTGGTGTGGTTGCAGTTTTATTAGAGTAGCCTAGACAGGCCTCATGAGGAAGGTGGTTATTTGACTCAAGAATTAGAAAACATGAGTGTGCCATTCAGCTATCTACAAGGTCATTCCAGGCAGAGGGAGTAATAAGCACAAAGCTCTGGGAGGAAGGTACCTGGCAGACAGTGTCCAGTAAGAAGACCAGTATGGGAGGGGAGTCAGGAATGATGGGGGTTAGGTTATGTGGAACCATTTTGTTCATGGGAAAATGTTTGGCTTTTACTCATGATTTCTAGCAAAAGAGTGCCACAATGGGACTCGAATTTTATAAGGGTCCCCATTGCTGCCATGTTGAGATAAGGTGGTAGGGAGGGCAGAGGTGGGAAATATGAAATGAGAATTTGTTGATTGAGATAGAGGTGATGGAGGATGAGTGCTGGTAGTGGAGATTGTAAGACATGGTTTGATACAGTAAAATTTGGTGACAGGTGGTATGTAGTGTGAGAAAGAGGACTTAATGGTGGCTGCCATTTACTGAGAATGTAACAGGTAACAGCTTTGGCATGGACTAATTTGAACCCTCAATAACTTAATAAGCAAAATGCTATTATTTACATTTTTAGGGTAAGGACATTGGGCCACAGAAAAGTTTAATCTTTGCTCAGGATCGCCCAACCAGCTGAGGTTTGAAGGTAGGCCATCTGATGTGGAGCCCACATTCTCACCTGTGGATTCTTCTTCCCTCTCTGGTCCTTCTTTTTGTAACTCAGTATTGAGGTTGGCCCTCCCTCAAACCTGGTCTCTGTATATGTTTCCCATTCTCTTAGCTTTTTATTCCACTTTCTGGAAAATTTCCTCAACATTATATTTCATTACTTAATTTTGCCATCATGTTTTAAATTTCCAAGAGTTCACTTTTCTCTTAATGTTTCCTTTGTTGTTGTTTTTGTTACTTATTTTGTGACTACTTATCTCCCTGACAATACATTTGTTTTTCATTTTCTCCCTACATACTCTTCTTTCCTCTCATTGTTTTTTCTATTCATTTTGGTGTCTACCTTACATGTCATTTATTCCTCAGATGTCCAGTAACCCTGGCTGACATGCTTGTATTTAAGCACAAGGAACTGAAAAATGAAGTAGAAGCTCTGGGAGTCTGGGGTGGACTGTGATCCTTGCTGAGCCATTTTTTGGAAACCCTGGAAGACCATGATTTTAGGGCTTTTTTCTTTTGGCTGGTGAGAGCCTCAGAAGAAACTTCTCTTCTGCCAAGTAGGTATGCCTGGCTCCCCACATCCTGGGTGCCACATAGAGAAGGAGGGCAGTCAGCATACAGGAATCAGTGAATGTGGCCCCTTGATTTCTTATAAAATGGTGCCAGGCCCCCAGTTCTGACTGGGGCCAGAGATCCTCCACTAGCCTGGGTAAGAGAGGGTACCTGCCCCTGGCCCAGCCTTGGAGATGTCTGTTCCATTGGTCAGGCAGGTCCTTGGCTTTTTCCATTGAGATCTGCCAAATCAGTTACCACATGCCCATCACCTCCCCAATCTTCAGCATTGTGTTGCCATTACCTCAGTTATTCTCACCACCTTAAGCGTTGATGGCTTTTAAAGGTTCCTTTATTGTAGTTTTGGTGGGTCTTGGTAGGAGATGAAATTAAATGTGGGTTCAATCCATCACCTATACTAATATTTAAGATACTTAATTTAAGATAATGCAGATATTAACACCTCACAATCACAGAAAGCAGTTCCACCTCAAGACCTGGAGAGAGAAGGGGATGGAGCTGAGTGGGAACTCGGGGACTGCGATAGTTGAATGGCCCAACAAGAACTGTGGCCTCAAGTACAGGTGGATGATCTCAGCAACCAGTGCACACTTGGCAGGAGTAGTAAGACATAAGAAAGGAAATGGATGGCTTGAAATCTACCTATATCTACCTCCTCTCTCCTGCCCTCTGATCTTGTACCTCCCATTGGCAGAAGCTACATAAGCTTCCTGGCTAAAGAGCAAGTCAAGAAGAATGGAGAACTAGATTCAAAGGAGTAAGTGAAGAATATGTAGCATGGCCAAATCTCTTGAAATAAGAGGTATATCTATTACAATTTAAAAGAAACAAAATTCTTAATGATTGTCTACTTTGAGAATCGAAGAGGATAACCTAAAAAAGTAATAATGTACCAAGAAAAATATCCCATTCTCACCTGGCTAGTGTATCTCAGTGGTTGGGCATTGAACCATGAACAAGGAAGTCACAGTTTGATTCCAGATCAGGGAATATGCTTGGATTTCAAGTTTTATCCCTCTATCCCTCTTTCTGAAATCAATTAAAAATATTTTTAAAAATCCCATTCTCAATAACAGCTTAGAATTAAACTTACTATCTGAGGAGTGGGACCTACATGAAGAAACTACCATATTGAGACCAAAAGAAAACTTGGGCAAAGTAGAAATCATCCATATTCCTAAACATGATTTTATTATAAACATAACTTACTATAAACATTAATTTGTGTTTATATTCCATTGTGCTTAGCATGTAGAATGTGATCATTCATTGAATGACAAAATGAGTGAATAAGCATGCATTGATATTTATGTAGATGTCTGAAAATGGGTCTGTCCTTGCTGCTTCTGTCCACTATGAGGCAGGCTTTAGCTGTGACAGAATGAGCCACTATTTAATTCTCCCCAGAACTTCCATCTGAAACGGATGGCTATGCAGCCAAGATTTTCAGTATTTGTGATCAACTTCATAGACCATTGAGCCGTTTTTAAGAAGCATATTTATTTGATTACAAAAATAATATGCTATCATTGCCAAAAAGGGAGGGGATGCTCAACTTCAATATTTTTTTTCCTCAGTGTAATAACTATCACCATTTTTACATGTGTCCTTTATGTATTTTTCTAATATGTGTATGTGAAAATTGAAAACATGCATTATTTCTTTTACAGCTGGCTTTTTGTCATGTCACTACATGATTTCTTACATCCCGAAATTTGTCTCTTAATGTGTGACTTAGCCACTGGTGGAAGAGGATGGGGGCCTCAGATTTTGTGTGCTGCACAACACTAGCTTGCCATCCACACAGGCTATAACAGGTGGACACCTAACAACTGCACTTACTAACCATTAGAGAAACAGGGAAGACATCTGACTTCTCCCTTCTCCTTTTCTAGGCCCTTGGATGGATTGCCCTTATCTCTTAACTGGACAACTGTCTGATTCTTACACCAGTAGTCCCTTCTCCCCTGCTTAAACTCCTCCTGTGGAGTTTTACATTCTGCTCTTAGTGTAAGAACAGAAATCCATAGTTTAGTCCTGAGACCCACATGATCTGGCCCAACTATCTCTCTAGTATCACTTCACACCACTCTCTTCCCTCTCTGACCTTCATCCCTCTGTTCCCCACCCCCTATACCCACCATGTTTCTTGCAGCTCTTCCTGTCAACTAGGCACAATGAACCATTTAGGTCCAGGGATGTCTGCTTGGATTCAAATCCTACCTGCGCTATTTCTCTACCACGTGGCCTTGATTGAGTTATCATCTCCTGCACCACCCTCAATCTGAAAAATGGTAGTCAAAATATTACCTAATCCCATGGGGATTTCCTGAGTTGAAGTATCTAATCCTGAAAATAATGCCTGGCACCTAGGAAGTGTCTCTAAAGAGTTAGTCATGACCATTACTCTCCTGACTCAGCTTAAACCACACTTTCTTAGGGAAGTCTTCTCTGACCTTCTCAGGTCCAGTTAGGTCTCCACCCAGCCAAGCACCCAGCCCAACATATGGTCCCACCACCCATGCACTTCTGCTCTAAGCTTCATGAGTACTTGGGGCTCCCCAGGGCTACAGGTCATTGGCTGGATATTGCTCTGTTCCTCCGGACTATGTGTTACAAGAGGCATGACAAGCCTGCATCCTCCCTCATTTGCTCTCTGAGGGTCAGCCTGGGACAGTGGGGGGATGCAGTCTTCCAAGGACTCCTGATGCTTAATTCATGTTGGCATTAAATACATGCAAATGTGTGTGCTACTTCTATCTATCAACAAAGAACAGTTATATTCTCAGTTTCCAAAATGACTCTGAAATATACTGTTGTTTCATCTGTTTTAGATATAGAAGAGGGCTTTGGCACTCAGAGTGCTTAAATGACTTCCCCAGGGTCATGGAGCTGGGCTTGGAGCCCATGCAGACCTGCTCACTACCCTGCCCAATTCTCAGTGCATTAGAGGTAGCTGGAGGCCCCAGAATTAAAACCCCAGAATTCTTAGAGCAGTCATTTTGCGATGGGGCCTCAGAATTTGTGTTTCTGTAAGTTCCTGTTGCTGGTCTTCATAGACCACACTCACAGAGCCACTGTGCTGCCTGTCACAACACCCTAGAAATAAGTTTTCAGTGGCACCTGAAGCATAGTGGTCCCTCCTTTGAAAAAACTGCTGTTTGAATTACTCTGTTATTTTTAGATAGTCTCTTATTCTGTGGATCAGCTCTGTTATTTTTAGAACATAAAATAACTTCGTTTTTTGCTTGAATAGAAAAGATAAACTTAACTGTCTGACCTTTCAAGCTAGCCATCTAAAGGGGCTGATACACTATATTAAGTTATGTATTCTGCCAAGTGTTTGTTCATCCAAGGTTACAAGTGTTTGTTTGATTAGATATAATATGTACTCAAAGTTACAAGTTATCTTACACAAAGAAGTAGGAGGATATAAAAAAGAAATAATCCCTTCTGTGTTTGTTCAGAATTTGACAGAGATAATCTGCTCTGAACCTGTGTGCAATAAAGATGACTCCTAACTAATTGGCTCATTGGGCCTCTTTGTCCAGCTTTCTGATTTGCGATACAACACACTCAGGGTGAAACTGCAAGGTGTGTCTCCACTCCCTCCCATATCCCTCCACTCCCCACAGCTGTCTTCCTGCCTGAGTACCTTATATATCTTTACTTTGTCATTGCAAAAACATCCAGTAACTTATGAAGCCAAGAGGCCTGTCCAAAGACTCCATGCTACCTGAGCCTTCCTCCCTTTCTTGCCCCATTTTTATCCCTGGGCATCTCATATAGCAGCTGCTAGTTCTGTCCTCATATAGATGGATTATGCCATCCACACTTGAGACTGATAGAGGAGTGGGGGAGCAGGGTGTTGGTATGTGCCAGCCTGGCATACCAGAGGCATGTCTGCTGAAATCAGGAAAGACATGTTTTCTTATTCTCACAAAGGCACCCAGGCTGGCTGAACCCCCAGGAAAGAGGTTGCCGAGTAAATTGATCTTGGTGCTTCTTCCTATTTTGATGAACTTTCAGCTCCATTGAAAATACCTCTTTTGATCACTTAGCTCCTTACTGAGGGATGAAATATACAAACTCCATATTGCAGCTTTCCAATTCTCTTCCTGCCTAGCCACTGCCTCACTGTCACAGTTAGTCCAGCGGGGCAAAGTTGGGGGCACTATATTCTTGAGCACACCCTCTGAGTAACTTCCCTGGTGCACTTATGTCACAAGCTCCTGAAGTTCATGGTGGGGAGCTGCTCATATCTCACCATGAACCTCAGGAACTTGAGACACAAGTGCAACGGGGAAAGTTACTCAGGAGGGTATGCTCCGGATTAAGCGGGCCCTGAGGAAACCAGAGTTCCTGTGCCCCTCTGCTCAGCAGCCTGCTGTAGCCCTGGATGGGCTCTTTCTTCACTGTACAGTGAGGTTATGTAATTGGCAGCTCAACTGTTTCATGTGACCACTAGCCTGGTTTAAATATCTGGTTGGAATCCCACATTTCCTCCATTATCTGTTGTTGTTTTATCTTGCCCCAAGATCTGTCAAACATGTGAAGCATTCATTTAACCATCCTCTGCTCACATCACACTGACCGTTAATGGTGCACAGATTGTCTTTAGATCTTACAGAATTATAACCCTGGGGGCACTCATGCCAACCTCACAATGCCTGGCACCTGGAGGTTTCAGCCAGCAGTTGTTTAGTTGACTTTACTAGTACTTGCTGGAGAAGACAGTGGTATTTAAGAGTAGACATTTCCTCATCTCAGCTTGTACAAGTCTGACCTACCTGGTCCAGGGCATTGGATCAGTCATGTCCTAACATCATTTTTCCAGCCCAGCTTGCTCTTGTTTTTGTGGGATGAGTGGAATGGCTGTGTAGTATAAGATTTGATATGAATATTCTACTTCACTAAAAACAGAGTCCAGGTTTGTTTACAATACCTTTATTTAAGCAATAACCTGATTGTATAGTTTTCCTTGCCTTCCCTATGATGTTGCAATGGAGTAAAAATCATATAATTTACATGCTTAATTCTGTGATGGATCCCAGAAGATTATATATGCCCTCTAAGCTTCAGTCTCCTTATCTCTTGAAGGAAGTTGGATTATAATAATCTCTAAGGATTCAATTGCTGACATCATAAAACCACTTAAAGGAAACTCCCCATTTTGCTGGTGAGTCATTCAGTAGAATTCTTCAAGGTTGGGAAATTACAATTTGAGATAAAGCCATTGCTCAGTCTCTGGCAATCCACTTAACTTGTTCAGACCTCAATTTTTTCAGCTGTAAAGTTAGAATAACAGTGGCTGACACACCCATTTTTACACTGGAAGTTTCTTAGGAAAATCAAGTAAGATAACTAGGTGAAAATATTAACCCTTACAGTGCCATCCAAAACAAGGGACTGTCTTTCCCCCCCCCCCCATTTATATATGAAAGTGTTAAGAAATATTAGCATTTTTGGAAGAATTAATGGTATGAACCTCAGATTCTTTCATTAGCTTGCTTGATAGTCAGTCACACAGGAATAGGAAGGAACTCCAATGGAAAACTGACCCCTTAGTTCTGAAGCCTGTCTGCCTCCAGGCCCCCATTCCTGGAATAGGAAACTGGAGTTGGTATTGAAATCATGAAAGATCAAAGGATAGAACACCTCAGGTGAGTTCTCCTTTCTAATTTCTTCTGTTTGGTGAATGTCACAGCAACATGAAGTGCAGAACTGGGAAGAGACTACAGAAGGTGTTACAACATCCAGGTTTAAGAAATCTTTGCAAACCTTTTCGCAAGTCACATTGTATTGTAATGGCTCAAAAACTTAATATCTTTAATGTGGTTTCATTTCTTTAATGTGACCTTTGCTCTTTTCTTTTCTCTGGATTTAAACTGACCTTGTCCACTCTAGTAGCACCCTGATTCATCCATCTGCCTTTTCCTTGAGTGTCCACTCACCTCCTTAATCACTAAGCCCTCAAAATAGCAGATTCTGATCAACATTAGTCTTAAGCACAAAGCCTCAGGTCTGTTGACCACAGAAACATAGTTTCAGACAAGTTACAAAAACAATTTTGACTGCAGCTGTGTTTCAGCCCTAGGTCCATGAAAGTGAAATGACTACGGCCCACACCCTCAGGAAACCAGACTGAACAATGCCATGGCTGACACAGGATGTGATACATTGATCAAATACTCCCTACCCTGGCCCAACCAATCAATAGAACCCACAATCCCACCTCCCTTAGTTACCATGATTAATGATTTCCCCCTAAATAACTCATCCTCTGTTAGGGAGGACTAGCCCACCTGTGTCTCTAGGTTTGGCACTATTTCCTTTAAAAAACCTCTACTTTCTTCATTGCAAACTCCTGTTCACATTTTATTGGGCTTTCATGAACCTTTTGTGTTTGGTAACATTTGAAGCAGGAGTGCTTTTCTGACTCCAGGGTGGACAACAAATTGCCTAAAATTCTGCAGGACAACAAACTCTGTCTTCTAAGTCAGGGTACTCAGTGGGATTTCCAGCCCAGCAGCAGAAGCAGCAGCCCCCAGAATTGTGGGGATGCAACAGAGAGGCCAATCCCCAGCTCACTGAACCAGGAATTTGGGTTTTAATGAGGTCTGGAGGGGTTTGCACCCACAATAAATTTTAGGAACCAAAGTTCTATTTTCTAGGACACTTTGGTGCCAGGAAAATGGGTTGTGGTTCAGTAATAGGTATTATGAAACAGCTGCTCAGGTTCCCTGATTCTTCTCTGTCTCGGGGACCCGCACAGGGACTTCCCTTCTCTCTCACCTGGAAGACTTGCTTGTTTTCCCACTGTTCCAGAGATAGCAGGGCATCACTGGATGTCCTCACGACCAAGGAGGAGGAGGCAGACATCTCCTTTGCTTGCCCAGGGCCTGCTTCCAACCACCAGTCAAAAACCTGGTCTCCAGGGAGCAAATCCACTCCCTTTCTCACACCCCCTCTTTCTGAGCTTCAAGTCTCTTCCTATGAGGAAAGTCCAGGATATCCCAAGGCTGGATGTCTCTCAACAGAGAAGTATCTGACCTAACTTAGTTGTTTGTATGTCCACAGCCTGCTATGTTCCCTATTTTTGGCCCCACCATTCCTTCTGGATTTCTTTTCTTTTTTTCTTTTTTTTTTAGTTTAATAAATCTTTACTGTTCGGATTATTACAATTGTTCCTCTTTGTCCCCCTCATATCTCTCCTACCCGGCTCCCACCCCCTCCTCTGCCATTACCTCCCCTCCATTGTCCTCATCCATAAGTGTATGATTTTTGTCCAGTCTCTCCCTGCTCCCCCCTTCCCCCTTTTCCCCTGAGAATTATCAGTCCACTCCCTTTCTATGCCCTGATTCTATTATATTCACCAGTTTATTCTATTCATCAGATTTTTAATTCACTTGATTTTTAGATTCACTTGTTGATAGATATGTATTTGTTATTCATAATTTTTATCTTTACCTTTTTCTTCTTCCTCTTCTTACAGATTACCTTTCAGCATTTCATATAAACTGGTTTGGTGATTAACTCCTTTAGCTTTTTCTTATCTGTGAAGCTCTTTATCTGCCCTTCAATTCTGAATGATAGCTTTCCTGGGTAGAGTAATCTTGGTTGGAGGTTCTTGCTATTCATCATTTTGAATATTTCTTGCCACTTCCATCTGGCCCACGTAGTTTCTGTTGAGAAATCAGCTGACAATCTTATGGGTGCTCCCTTGTAGGTAACTAATGTTTTTCTCTTGCTGCTTTTAATATTCTCTCTTTGTCTTTTTCCCTTGGCATTTTAATTATGATGTGTCTTGGTGTGGTCCTCTTTGGCTTCCTTTTGTTTGGGGTTCTGTGTGCTTCCTGGACTTATAAGTCTATTTCTTTCACTGGGTGGGTAAGTTTTTAGTCATTATTTCTTCAATTAGGTTTTCAGTATTTTGCTCTCTCCCTTCTTCTGGCACCCCCACAATTCTGATATTGGTACGCTTTAAGTTGTCCCAGAGACTCCTTACACTATCATCAACTTTTTAAATTCTTTCTTCTTTTTGCTTTTCCAGTTGAGTCTTTTCTGCTTCTTTGTATTTCAAATCTTTGACTTGATTCTTGTGTTCCTCTAGTCTGCTGTTAGGTCTCTGTATATTTTTTATTTCAGTCAGTGTATGTTTAATTCTAGTTGGTCCTTTTTCATCTCCTCTTGGATCTCTCTAAATTTATCCATTTTTTTCAGGAAATTCTTGAAAAACCTTATAACCGTGGTTTTGAACTCTATATCCAGTCTTTTGTTTTCCTCCATGTCTTTCATTTGTGATCTGTTCCTTTGTCTCCACATTTTCGCTGCTTCCGTGAGTTGGTAGAGTAGCTTTGTTTACTAGGTGTCTTATATGGGTCAGTAGCTCCACCTTCCCAGCTACCTGAGGTGGACTCTCTTGGTGCATCCCTTTGTGGGCTGTGTGTATAGCCTTGTTGTAGTTAAGTCTTGATTGTTGTTGGTATCACTAGGGAACTTGACCTCCAAGCCATTTGTTTGTGAGGATCAGCTGTGTCTACACCAGGAGAATTTGTGTGCGCACCACCAGACCTCTGACTTCTGCCTTTTCGCAGTTCCCCTAAGTTTCCGTGCACTCCTCCCTTTTCACGATAGTCCAGACTTCCCCCGTATGGGTCTTGTACAGAACTGTGGTTCAATGTGGTCGGATATGGGATTCAGTGCAGTAGGAGTTTCTGTCTCCCTCCTGCTAGAGGAAGCCAACCAGACCCTCCGCTGCCCATCCTCTCCAAGCTCGTGTCTCCATACCTCAGCTTTTTGCAGTTCCTCTGAGTCTTCGTGAGCCCCTCTCTTTTCTTCTAGTTATAGAATTTCCATTCAGCCAGCTTTCCTGAGATTCTGGATGATGTCTGTTCTGTCTTGTAGCTGTAGTTTTGAAATTGTTGTGCGAGGCAGCAGTTTAGGTGTTCACCTATGCCGCCATCTTGGTTTCCCCCTCCTGAATTTCTGAGTAAAGATCATAGTCGGGCCTAGAAAAGGGAAGAAGTGTATGGGACAACTCCACATGCTGCACAAGACAGGGTGGCGTGGAGTATGCTGTCTGCAAGGACACAGAGGAAACCCAATTGGAGCAATAAGTGGTGGTGTGCTGAGAATTTGAGGCCTCAGAGGACAAGAATGGCAAGAGGAATCTGGCCCAGGGCTCTGTGGCCCAGAAGCTCAACACCAAGTCCATTCCTGCAGGTTTTCAGAGCTTGTGTTACCCCTTCCCCACTCCTTTTACCCGGGAGTTTGAATGCTAGTTGAAAGAAGCTCTCGAGGCTCCCTAAATTGGTGAGGGTGAGTGGGAGAGAAAGACATGGCCCCAGTGATGATGAGAAATAGATAAATCCTGTTTCTGAAATCTTAGGGTAGGACCAAGAATGAGTGTGTGCTCACTCATACTGCTCTTCTCTTCCTTCCTCTAGCCTCCTCAGCCCATGCCTCCTAGCCAGGGGCAGAGCACAGAGGCCGTTCACAGGAGCACCACACTGTGGCGCAACTCCCAGCCCAGCACACACTGAAGGGCCTCAAGAAAACAATTGGTGGCCAGGGAAGCAAGAGTGAGCACCCAGGAATGAATTCACTCTAATTTATACAAACCAGGCAGCTATCCATTTGAAAGCCAATGTGTGTGTATGCTTCAGTCATTGCCTGGCTCCAGCTGACAATGTTTTCTTCCAGTTCTCAAACTGCCATTGGGTGGGAACTGTTTTTCACTTTAAAAGCAAATGTCACTGTAATTTCAGTTAATTCATCCAACTTTTTTCAAATGATTTCCTCCTTTATATCCAAATGTGTGTAGATTTAATCATTTTACCTTTTTTCAACATCAGAAAAATACCTTTAAATAAATATTTGTTAAGACTTAAAAATAGGCTTGTGAACTATTGATTATAACTTCTAAATAAATGACATTTTTTGCATAAACTTCATGTAGAGTACTTTACTGGACTGCAGTCCTTGCATAACCATATTTGGGTAAAGAGAGCCACTGGCAGAACCTCCAACTATGTTCCTCTCCCACAGTGTAGGGTGTACTGGTAGAGATTGGCTCTGAGGTGACAATGGACATTCAGAGACTTGTGTACACATTTCAACAACCCCTTTCTTCAGGAACATTATGTTACCCTTCCTCTAAGTGGGTGTTGCCAGGAGGAGCTGTGAGCTTCTCTCCACTTGGCCCAGTCCTGAGGTGGGAGGAAAACTTCATCCAGTCAGCTTTGTTTGGTGCCCCACCTCAGACTCTGATCCTTGGAATGAGTTCTTTTCTGGAACAGAGAGCAAGCCTCCTTAGTCATGGTAATCATGGTGATAATGTGTTTCCTGCTTTGTGAAGAAAACCTGCATGATGAAATAAGTCCAACCCTGAGAAGGAAACCAGCTAGAGAAGCCTGGGCTTAACTAAGGTATTAGTGAAGAGTTCTGAAGCCAGCCACCCCACTACCATTTCTGTGGTAGTATCAAGCTTTCTGTAATCCTACCCTTTCTTTCCACTTAATCCAGTTTAAATCAAATTTCTATAACTTGCAACCAAGAGTTATAACTAACAAATAGCAAGGGCTGGATTAGGGATAGGGCCATGGAGCCCATTATTCAGCTGTGACTTAAGAGCAGCCAGAGTATAGAGAATAAATGCAGGTTGAGGGGGCTATCAAAAACCTCATACCATTGTTTATTGATCATTTGAGATTTCCCATTGGAAAAGCTTCAAATTTATTTTGCAATCAAGCCTGCAGGGGAGGGCAGTTAGGGGTGACAAGGCTGGCAGAGGAGGGAAGTTGGGGGAGACCAGGCCTGCAGGGGAGGGCAGTTAGGGGCAATCAGGCTAGAAGGGGAGTGGTTAGGGGGTGATTAAGCTGGCAGGCAGAAGAAGTTAGGACTAATCAGGAAGGCAGGCAAGCAAGCAATTGGGAGCCAGCAGCCCTGGATTGTGAAAGGGATGTCTGACTGCCCAGTAGGATTGGGCCTAAACAGGCAGTTGGACATCCCTCGAGGGGTTCCAGATTGGAGAGGGTACAGACTGGGCTGAGGGATACCAGGCACTGAGCCTCTAGTGTAATTATAAATGAGTTGCTGAAATAATACATTTAGTCATAACAGTCAGGATTGGTTCGATGCCAACTCCTAAGCAAAGTCCCTTAATTAGAATTTATCTTTCTTTTCTTTATGTCCCAAAAGGGCTGGTACAGAATTCTTTGTATTATAGTACTTTTCTGAACTGTGTCTAGCACGGTCAGGGGTGAACCTGAGGAGAGCAGTGAAGGATTAAAGAAAACAGAGAAAAGAATACAGTTGGGGCCAGTTGGATCACTGTGCCTGTATGAGGAAACAGTGACACAGCCTGTAAGCTGAGTCTTTATTTTATAGTCAGATCACACAAAGCAAAACAAGGGCAAGATGTTTACAATGTTTTTGCAAGTTTCAAATCTGCTTCTTTCTTGTTATTTCTATTCTTTGAACTCTATCAAACTTTGTTTAGGCAGCACTTGCTGCACTCCCTGCAACCCCCATCCCTTAGCTACCTAAGATTGCAGGGTAGGACTATAAGGTCAAGCTTACAACCATAACCTTTTGGCTATAATTGTGCTGGGAGGGCTTTGCCCTCCAAGCTGGGACTTGTATGTGGCTTTGCCACAAGTCAGTCCAAGGCTTGAACTGTCTGAATGCTGTAGCTGCTCTCTACACTTTTCATGGTCTGTTTTATATTTTATTTAAATTACTGGGATCTGAAGAAGCTATAAAAATAAGTAAGTAGTGGGTTTTACCCTCAAAAAGTTTATAATCTCTTAGCAGCTTTAAAATATGGATACCAGTGATAATATAAAGAAGTGTCTGGTAATTGTTAAAGGAGGTGTGAGCAAAGGCAATAGAAGGTCAAAGATACAAATGAAAATATCGCTTTACAAAAGGATGCCCCTTCCTGCTACTTGAGTAGCTCTAACAATTTGGATTCCAGGATATCTCAGAGGGGTCAAGTGGGACTTAAAGTCTGCACTGTGAGAGCTAGTGCTGCAGAGAAAAAGGAAATATCTATCCAAGTGGAGAAGGCATATTTGATAGAGGACTTGAAGGCTAAGTGGTACTTCATCAGGTACAGATGGTACTAGTAGATATCAGCATTCTAGAAGGGAGAAAAGGCTTGAATAGTTCTGCTTTAGTATGAGCAAACAAATAAAAATAGTTAACAGTCTTTATATAGTTTTGCTGTCTGAAGAAGCTTGTATAGAATTACTATTATTTCTTCCTTAAGTATTTGATAAACTTCAACAATGAAAGCTATCTAGACCTGTAGTTTTCTCAGTGGGAAGATGTTTAACTACAAATTCAACTACTGTTGATATAGAATATTCTATATCTACTGATATAGAATAGTCATGTTATCAAGTTATTCTTGATGAGCTTCACTAGTTTTATATTTCAATAAATATATTTATGTCATCAAAGTTGTTGAATGTTTTAATTTAAAGTTTTCCATATTTTCTTATTATATGTAGAGTTTATTGGGATATGTTCTGTTTCATTCTTGATCTTTGTATTTGCACATTTTCTTTTTATTCTGATCAGTCTGGCTAAAGGTTTATCAATTTTATTTATATCTCAGAAAACTAGTTTTTGGCTTTTAATTTTCCCTTATGTATTCTGTTTTTATTTTATTGATTTCAGCATATTTATATATTTTTTGCTTAATTTGGGCTCCTTTTTATATGACTCTTCTTGTTCCTTGGGACAAAGCTTAGGTCATCAATTTGAGACTTTTTTTCTATTTTTAATTTCTATCTAAGTACTACTTTAATTGCACACCACACATTTTAATGTTATTTTTTATTTTAAAAATAAAATTTACCAAAATAAATAAATAAAATACAGTTCAACATACTTCTTTATTTCTCTTTTTATATTTACTAGAACTGGTGAATTACTTTCAAGTACATTGTTTACTTTCTAAATAATTGGAAATTTTTTCAGATATCTTTTTAATTCTATTGAAGTCAAAATAAAAAACTTTGTATGATTATATCATTTTATTCTATATTGATTGATTGATTGATAGATTTAATATATTTTATTGATTTTCCACAGAGAGAAAGGGAGAGGGAGAGATGGTCAGAAACGTCGATGAGAGAGAGACATCTATCAGCCGCCTCCTGCACGCCCCCGACTGGGGATGTGCCCGCAACCAAGATACATGCCCTTGACCGGAATCGAACCCAGGGCCCTTCAGTCCCCAGGCAGACGCTCTATCCACTGAGCCAAACCGGCCCTGGCTGATTATATCATTTTAAATATACTAAGACTTGTTGTATGCTTCCAAATATTGGCCTATATTGGGGCCATAAAAGAATGTGTCTCTTGAAGGGAATGTGTATTCTCTTGTTGGGTGAATGTCCTGCAAAGGTCAATTAGGTTGATCTGATTTATAGTGCGCATATTCTCACTGATCTTCTGTCTACCTGTTCTATCACTTATTAAATGATACATGTTCAAACCTCTATCATAGTGGGTTTATCTGTTTCTCCTTTCAGTTTTATCAGTTTTGCTCAATGTCTTTTGATCTATTATGTGCATAAACAGAAATGAATCTGGGGGGAATCTATAATTCTTCACAACTATGTGGTTAGTGAGGATGAAAGTGAGTGCTGATGATATAGAAAGAAATATGAAAATAAACCTGCACTTTTCTGATGTCTGTGTATTCCGGTATTTATGGAGGTCACTAGACCAGAGTACCATAGTCAGGGCCAGCCTCCAGCCAGTGTTTTTTCTAAGTCTGTGTTAAGGGTTCATTGTTTGTCATTTCCGCAGAGCCCAGGGATATCAAGATCTTTCTTCCATTCATGTCTTGCTCTCAGATCCTTAGTCCTGCAAAGGTCAAGTGACTGGTCTTCACTAAGATATAAATGATAACTAAGGACTATTATTCTGAGTACGCATCATTATTTTATTTATTTAAAACATTTTTTATATATTTTAATTGATTTTTTTTACAGAGATGAAGGGAGAGGGATAGAGAGTTAGAAACTTCGATGAGAGAGAGACATCGATCAGCTGCCTCTTGCATGCCCGCTACTGGGGATGTGCCTGCAACCAAAGTACATGCCCTTGAGTGGAATCGAACCTGGGACCTTCCAGTCCGCAGACCAACGCTCTATCCACTGAGCCAAATCGGTTTCAGCAGCATCATTATTTTAAAGAAAACAGAGCTTTAAGTCTTAGATGTAGGTTAGCCATGGAGTTTCAGGCATTGGCCACGGGATGAAGAGTCTCTGGAGGAAGTGGAACTGATATCTTCAGGAACCCCTGCAGACAATCAGCATTTCTACCTGGCTCAGACCAATCTGGTTTCAGGTACAGTAGGTGCTCAGTGTCCTCCAGATTTGCACTGCAACTATTTAGCAATCTTCCAAGATTTTTACTGTGTGGATGAAAGGGGTCACATGCTAGCCTGATAAGTTCAGGGAAGGCATGCATAGCAGTCTTGCAAACTCAGAGACCTAAAGTGACCACAAAGGATGGTCTGAAATTAAACTTTAACTAAAAGCAGTTATGGTGGGTAGTTATATCCTAGGCCTGGTATCTTCACTGAGAAGGTCAACCTTTACCTTAACTGAGCCTATCTGTCTTTTTGCATCTATCTATATATGCAAAAATATGAAAAGTGTCCCCTCCAGAGTTTAACCTACCCAAGAGTTTGATTGCTCCCTATGATGTGCACTGACCACCAGGGGGCAGCACGGAATGAAGGAAGGCCCAGGCTGGCAGCCGGCAGCCTGCAGCTGGGAAAGGGAGGCGTTGGCTGGCAACTGGCAACTGCTGAGGATCCTACAAATTTTGTGCACTGGGCCTCTAGTGATAACATATCCTTGAAATGTCTGGGTAACTTGTAACTTCACCTTTTCTGGACTCCTTGGGGTCCTTCATTGTTATTGTTATCATGTTAATTGTTGACTGTTGACTATCCTTCACCCACCTGTCCTGCACTATGGGTCTATCATTTTACTTTTTATCCAATCCCAGGGGTACCCCTCACTGCTTTGCTTTCTCCGGCCTCTCTAATTTATCACCAGTGGATTTCATGTATCTCACCTATATCCTCTCTTTTGATTGCAATGTATAAAAAAATAGATGAGAAATTGCCATTCTCTGGAGCACTATCCCAATCTGTTGAGGTTCTGCTTCCTGGCAATTGTTGACAGTTTGGCTCAAATAAACTCACAAAAATTCTTTACAGGTTTTATTGTTTTTATATTAACAACTGCTAGAAATATAAAACATGCCTTGTTGTTTTGTTTTTTCCTGCTCCTCAGACAAATTCAGTTCTGACCAAACTCCTTACAGCAGCACATGAACCTGAATCTGAACATGAAATGTCACCATTGCTTTCCTCCAGTATAAATACATGCTCTGCCACAGGCCTCACAGGTAGTATTTTTAAAAACCAATGGGAATTTGTCCCATGATGCTTCAAATTCAAACCAAAGTTGAAATGCAATAATGTCAGTGAATGTCAGCTTCCTAGCTTATAAGTAAGCCTGATGAATCTGTTACCATATCTGCTGCCTGATAATTCAAGAACATAAAAGGACTTTATTCTGTGCAGGAGGAACAGAATTGGGAAGCTTTACTGAAGTTATAAAAACAATGAAAAGAAGAGATATGAAGTCAACAAGGAAATTGTTGCCAGGCAACATGTTTGGTTGTCAAAGAGATATAGTTGTATTTGATAATAACCTTTGAGTAATCTTCAATAATAGCTTATAATTGTCTGAGCTAGAAAATATTTGAGCCATGAGTGGGTTAAGGCAAATATTTTTCTAAAGAACTCAAGGATCCAGCTCTCCCACTTCATTCCATAAATATGGACCATAGTATAAATATAAGGGCTTCTGCATATTTGAGGAGTGTAGTGTCCTTGCTAACTAGGACATTTTATGGCTTTTTTTTAAGGGTTGTACCCCAGCTCTACATAATATTTTTACTTAGCACAATGAACTGCACTAACAGGAATTAACCAAATTGTGCCAAATATCTTGTTTTGCAAGCCTGGAAAAGTTTTGCAAGCTTGATGACCAACATG
Organism: Lasiurus cinereus; assembly: GCA_011751065.1. Lineage (NCBI taxonomy): Eukaryota > Metazoa > Chordata > Mammalia > Chiroptera > Vespertilionidae > Lasiurus > Lasiurus cinereus. The sequence continues at coordinate 24,228,793 of JAAGEH010000392.1, read as the reverse complement.
TAGTGAGTGAGTCCTACTCATAAACAAGATCATGACCAACACGAATACTGCAGAATGCTAGGGTTTGAAGGAATTTGCAGAACATTGAGCTGACATTCTTCTTTTTTTCTCATGAGGAATGTGGCTTCCATGATTGATTTGCAATGCCCATCTCTTTTTGCCCTTTGAGTCTGTCATTCTAAATAGGGCCCAATCCTTATGTTGAGAGTCCTCTACAACTGAGCTCATCCTGACATTTTCTTCCATTAAAGGACTCTGACTACAAAGGCTTGCTATCCTCAGCCACTACCATGGTACACAGGAGCCTTTGTATATCAATCTGAGCAGTGTGTTCAAGACAAGGAATAAATCTTGCCCAGAGGTTGTCTTGAGAACATGTCCCCATCCCTCCGTGGTAGGCAGTTAGAGCACAGCAAGGACAATGGGCCAGTTACAGAAGTTCACCAGGGCCAAAAGCCCTAGTTACTCACCAAAGGACAATTGTAGGGTGAGACCTCACCACCAGGGTGACCTTTCCTCCCCTAGCATATTGCTGGTCATGTGGTTTGGACCCCCTGACCTTTCTTCCTTAGGATAGCATCTAAACCTCAGTTGTATCTCAGTTCCAGGGCAAGAAAAGCAGCAAAACCAGATAAGTGACAAGGCTGACCTCAAGACCAGCTGAATTCAATAATGACCTGCTGCTCTAGCACTGATCAATCAATCCATGGAGACCCCGACCCTGGAAAGCTGTGAATATTCTATTGAGATCTTCCCCTGGACCTAACACCTCCACCCTTAAAACACCTTTGGACAGAAGACCCAGTGCTCTCTCCCTCCTGGGAGTGCCCTGGGCATTCCCCTTACTCCACCCCACCTCAGGTGGGCTGAACCCCCAGGCACCTCACAATTACCTTCCTCACTCTTAAGCTCCAAGGGATCTTCCTTTACCTCTATCACTTGTTTCCTAAGCCCATTTCTTCTAAAATTTACTTCTTCTACCTCTGTGATTCTCCAAATAGATGTTCTCTTATAGTTTGAGTCTTGGCTGTGAATTCTTTCATAGCAGAACTCAAGTACCAAGGTTGCTGAACTCAGGTCTGGTCTGACACCACTGGTCTAACACCTGGTGCCATTCCTGCTGCCCTCAACGCTCTAGTATGAGTGCAGTGTGGTGGCTGAGAGCACAGAATCTGGAGCCAAATTGTCTAAGTTGAACCCTGGCTCTTTGTGACCTTTGATAACTTGCATAAGATCTCTGTTTCTGTTTTTTCATCTGTAAAATGAGGATATTGACACCATCAGATTGTTGAGAGGAGTAAATAAACTCAGCAAGTTTAGAAAAGTATCATATAAGAACAATATCTTCTCATTGCCATCCCCCTCCCAGGCATACCCTAACCCCCCAGTGTCTTGTGTTCATTGGTTATGCTTATATGTACGCATACAAGCCCTTTGGTTGATCTCTTATTTACCCCACCTCTCCCTAACCTTCCTGCTGTAATTTGACAGTCTGTTTGATGCTTTACTACCTCTGTATCTATCTTTTTGTTCATCAGTTGATAATGTTCTTTATTATCCACAAATGAGTGAGATCATGTGGTGTTTCTCCTTCATTGACTGGCTTATTTCACTAAGCATAAGGCTCTCCAGTTCCATCCAGGTTTGATGCAAATGGTAAGAATTCCTTCTTTTTTATTGCAGCATAGAATTCCATTGTGTAGATGTACTATAGTTTTCTGATCCACTCATCTGCTGATAGGCACCTAGGCTATTTTCAAATTGTAACTATTGTAAATTGTGCTGCTATGAACATAGGGGTGCATAAATCATTTCTGATTGGTGTTTCTATTTCTTAGGATATATTCCTAAGAGTGGGATTGCTGGGTCAAATGAGAGTTCCATTTTTAGTTTCTTGATGAAACTCTATACTGTTCTCCATAGTGGCTGCACCAGTCTGCAGTCTCACCAGCAGTTCCTTTTTCTGCACATCATCGCCAACACTTGTCGTGTGTTGATTTGTTGATGATTGCCATTCTGACAGGTATAAGATGGTATCACATTGTCATTTTGATTTGCTTCTCTCAGATAATTAGTGACTTTGAACACGCTTTCATGTGTCTCTTGGCCTTCCTTCTGTTATCTTTCGAAAAGGTACTATTTAAGTCTGTTGCCCATTTTTTTTATTGGATCATTTATCTTCCTTTTATTAGGTTGTATAAGTTGCTGTAGATGTTAAAGATTAGATCTTTACCAGGGATAACATTTGCAAATATGTTCTCCCATACAGTGGTCTTTCTTGTTGTTTTGTTGATGGTTTCTTCTGCTGTGAAAAAGATTTTTATTTTGATGTGGTCCCATTTGTTTATTTTTTTTCTTTAGCTTCCATTGCCCTTGGAGCAGTATCAGTGAAGAAGTTCTTTTGGTATATGTCTGAGATTGTGCTGCCTGTGGATTCCTCTAGTATTTTTATGGTTTCCCATCTTATGTTTAAGTCTTGTATCCATTTGGAGTTTATTTTTGTGTATGGTGTAAGTTGGTGGTCCAGTTTCATTTTTTTGCATGTATCTGTCCAATTTTCCCAACACCATTTATTGAAGAGGCTGTCTTGACTCCATTGTATGTTCATGCCTCCTCTGTCAAATATTAATTGAGCATAGTGGTTTGGGTAGATATCTAGATTCTCTGTTCTATTCCATTGGTCTATGTATCTGTTCTTGCACCAGTACCAGGCTGTTTTGAGAACAGTTGCTTTGTAATATAGTTTGAAATCTGGTATTGAGATCCCACCTACTTTATTCTTATTTCTCAGGATTGCTGTAGCTATTTGTGGTCTTTTTTTGTGTGTGTTCCAGATGAATCTTTGGAGAGTTCTTTCTAGGTCTGTGAAATATGATGTTGGTATTTTAATGGGTAATGCATTAAATCTATAGATTGCTTTGGGTAGTATGGACAATTTAATGAAGTTGATTCTCCAAATCCATGAGCATGGTATGCTCTTCCATCTGTTAACATCTTCCTCTATCACTTTTTTTAGTGTCCTGTAGTTTTCTCCGTATAGGTCTTTTACCTCCTTAGTTAGATTTATCTCTGGGTATCTTGCTTTTTTAGTCTCTCTTTCTGTAAGTTCACTATTTCTGTATAGAAATGCCACAGATTCCTTGGCATTAATTTTGTATCCTGCTACATTGCCAAATTCATTTATTAAGTCAATTAGTTTTTGGATGAAGTCCTTCGGGGTTTTTATGTATAGTATCATGTCATCTGCAAATAAGGACAGCTTTACTTCTTCTTTTCCAATTTGGATGCTTTTTATTTCTTCTTCTTGTCTAATTGCAATAGCTAATACTTCCAGTACTATGTCAAACAGGAGTGGTGAGAGTGGGCATCCCTGTTTTGTTCCTGTTCTTAGGGAAAATGGTTTTAGTTTTTGCCCATTGAGTATGATGTTAGCTCTGGGTTTATCATATATGGCTTTTATGATGTTGAGGTATGTCCCTTCTATTTCCACCTTGGTGAGAGTTTTTATCAAGAAAGGGTGTTGGATTTTGTCAAATGCTTTTTTGGCATGATTTGATATCACCATGTAATTTTTATCTCTCAATTTGTTTATGTGATGTGTCACATTTATTGATTTGCAGATATTGTACCATCCTTGCATTACGGGGATAAATCCTACTTGGTCATGGTGTATGATCTTTCTGATGTACTGCTGGATCCAATTTGCGAGAATTTTGTTGAGGATTTTGGCGTCTATGTTCATGATAAATATTGGCCTGTAATTCTCTTTCATTGTGTTTTCTTTTTCTGGTTTTGATATTAGGGTGATGCTGGCTTCATAAAAGGTGTTTGGAAGTATTCCTTCTTCTTGAATATTTTGGAATAGTCTGTGGAGGATAGGTTTTAATTTTTCCTTGAATGTTTAGTAAAACTCTCCTGTGTAGCCATCTGATCGCAGGATTTTATTTGCTAGAAGCTTTTTGATGACTGCTTCAATTTCTTCCATCGTTATTGACCTATTGAGATGTTAGGATTCTTTTTTATTGAGTTTTGGAAGTTATATTTTTCTAGGAATATATCCATTTCTTGCAAGTTATCCAATTTGTTGGAATAGAGTTGTTCATAGTATTTTTTAACAATCCTTTGTATTTCGGTGGGGTGTGTTGATATTATCCTCTTTCATTTCTGATTTTGTTTATTTGGGTCTTCTCTCTTTGCTTCTTGGTGAGCCTGGCTAGAGGTCCATCAATCTTGTTTATCCTTCAAAGAACCAGCTCTTGGTTTTGTTGATCTTTTGAATTGTTTCTTTGGTCTCTATGTTGTTAATCTCCACTCTGATCTTTACTATTTCCTTCCTTATGCTTACACTGGGCTTTTCTTGATGCTCTCTTTCTAGCTCTTTGAGTTGTAGGGTTAGGTAATTTATTACCATTGTTTCCTGTTTTTTTGCAGTAGGTTTGTAGAGCTATGAACTTCCCTCTCAAGACTGTTTTCACTGTGTCCCATAAATTTTATATTGTTGTGTTGTCATTCTCATTTGTTGACATGGTGTTTTTTATTTCTTCCTTGATATCTCTGGTTATCCAGTCATTTTTTAATAGCATGCTGTTTAGTCTCCATGTGTTTGATTTTTTTGGTATCATTTTTATTGTAGTTGATTTCCAGTTTTATGCCCCTGTGTCTGAGAAGATGCTTGATATGATTTCTATCTTTTTGAATTTGAAGACACTTTGCCTATGACCCAACATATGGTCTGTCTTTGAAAATGACCCATGTGCACTGGAGAAGAATGTATATTCTGTGGTTCTGGGGTCAAATATTTTGAACATGTTAATTCCATCTGGTCTAGTGAGGCATTTAGAATTGATGTTTCTTTGCTGATTTTTTGTTTAGAAGATTTTTCGAGTGGTGACAGTGGGGTATTAAAGTCTGTTACTATGATTGTATTGCTGTCAATCTCTCCCTTGATGTCCGCCAGGAGTTTTTTATGTATTTAGGTGCTCGTGTATTGGGTGCATATATATTTACCAGAGTTATTTCTTCTTGTTGGATTGCTCCCTTTAGTATTATGAAGTGGCCTTCTTTATCTCTTATTATGTCCTTCAGTTTGAGATCTAATTTGTCAGATATAAGTATTGCAACCCCAGCTTTTTTTTTTTCATTTCCATTTGCCTGAAAAACCATCATCCATCCCTTCATCCTCAGTCTGTGTGCATTTCTTTTTGTGAGGTGGGTTTCTTGTAGACAGCAGATATATGGGTCATGTTTTCTTATCCAATCTGTTACCCTATGTCTTTTGATTGGAGCATTTAATCCATTTATATTTAAAGTTATTGTTGAAAGGTACTTATATGTTGGTATTTTTATTCTTTACCCCTGTGTTTTCTCTTTGCTTCCTATTTTTTTTTTTTTACAGCAGACCCTTTATCATTTCTTACATTGCTGGTTTGGTGGTAATATATTCCCTTAGTCCTTTTTTTCTCTGTAAAGCTCCTGATTTCAACTTCAATTTTGATTGAAAGCCTTGCAGGGTACAGTATTCTTGGATTCAGACCCTTCATTTGCATGACTTTGTATATTTCATTCCATTCCCTTCTGGCCTGATGAGTTTCTGTTGAAAAATTAGTTGCTAGTCTGATAGGGATTCCTTTGTAGGCAACTTTCTTTCTTTCTCTGGCTGCTTTTAAGATTCTTACTTTGTCATTGGTGTTTGCCAATTTAATTACAATGTGCCTTGGTGTCGATTTTTGGGGGGGTTCATTTTGCTTGGGACTCTGTGAGCTTCTGGGATTTGTGTGGGGTTTTTTTCTTTCCTCTATCAGGGAAGTTTTCTGTCATTATTTCTTCAAACAGGTTTTCTATTCCTTGCTCAGTTTCCACTTTTTCTGGAACCCCAATTATGCGCATGTTGTTTTGTTTCATGTTATCTCAAAGTTCCCTTAGGCTCTCCTCTTGCTTTTTAATTTTTTTTTTCTAGAAGCTGCTGTACTTGGGTATTTTTTCTCTACCTTGTCTTCTAGCTCACTGATGTGGTCCTCTGATTCTTCTTGTCTATGTTTGATGCTTTCTATTGAGTTATTTACAGCAGCAATATCATTTTTCTTTTCTTCTTGATTCTTTATAATTTCCTCTTGGTTCTTACTCATATTGTTGAATTTGTCTTCCATTCTTTCAGCCACCTTATGACCATTTCTCTGAACTCTTTTTCTGGTAGGTTGTTTGCTTCTATTTCATTTACTTCCTTTTCTGGTGATGCCTGCTTTTCTTTCATATGCAGGCTATTTCTTCTTCTGCCCATGGTATTTCTTCTCTGGGTGTCTGGTTATTTAGTTCTCTCTCCTGTGTTGATTTAAAGGCACAAAATACAATATGACCAGGTACAACACACAAGGATCTCAATAGAAATCTATTCACAATGTTAATAACCACAAATAAGGAGACCGCCAGTGAAAGACAAATTAGGGGTAAGTACAGAGAGAATAAGAGAGAAAGCAGAAAAAAAGAGAAAGAAGGAAAGAAAGAAAGAAAGAAAGAAAGAAAGAAAGAAAGAGAAGAAAAGAAAGGGAAGAAAAGAAAGAAAGAAAAAAAGAGAAAAAGGAAAGGAAGAAAGCAAAAAAAGTAAGAGAGAAAAGAAAGAGAATAAGAAAGAAAATAGGGAGATCGGAAAAAAATGGTGGCAGAATAGATGGATGCATCTGGAGCTTTGTTGCTGGGCAGAGGGAGAGAAAGCAGCTGAGAGTCGCACTGGGAGTGTTTGTTGGCAAGTTAGGAGTCAGTTGTCCTCCAGGAGAAGGCGGGGAACTGCTGGACGGGGCTCTCCTGGCCAGGCAGCCCCACTGCCAGGGGATTTTGTCGGCCGGGGGTTTTTGTCGACCGGGGGTTTTTGTCGACCAGAGCCGCCGGCGCAAACACAGAGACCGCGCCATCTTGCAGAGGGAGGTGGATGTCTGCGGCAGTCTAAAGCCTGCGGCTGGCTGAAACACCCAGCGAACAGTGGGAGACCCAGAACACTGCTTTCCAATCAACACAGACATGCAGCAGATTCAGAGATCCACACGGCACACGGAAAGGTCAGATTTTGCCTGGGATAAGGTGAGGTCTCCTGCCCTTCAGAACAGAGACACGCACACTGTGGGAGCTGGGCTGCGGGAAAGCTGCCTCTGGAGAGGTCCACGGAGGTGGGCAAGGTGTGATCCCTAAGTGTGGAGGCAAACTCTCCAAGCTGTTGACAGAGGGAGCTCTGGAAAATGACTCATTTTTTTATCTGGGGCAGAGGGACAGCCTGGGAGTTATTACAGTGTCCAGGCTGCAAAATCCCCACAAACCGGCTTTGTGAACCACAGAGTAGCAGGATCTGAGCACAGCCTAGAGAGGTCCTGTGCTTTGTCTCAGAGATCAATTCCGAAACACTGCCACCAGTGGATGACGCACAAATTGACTCTCGCAAAACCACAAAAAAATAAAGAGATTAAAATGTCACCAGTGCAACACAGGGAAGCACAATAGCTTCCCTACTGGGAAACAGGAGTGCCAAGCAGGACAATAGTGGAAGTGAATGACCACTCTATTTTTTTTCTTTTTCTTTTATTTAAATTTTTTTTTCATTTTTACATATTTTAATTAAAAGACTATTTTTTTTCTTTCTGCCTCAATTGATTTTACCTTTTTTATTATTACATTTTTGTTTTCAACTAGAACTACTAATTATTACTAGTATTTTACATTTTAGGACATTCTATTTTCATGTTTCCTTTAGCATAATTTTACTCCAACTCAACCCTACCTTTATGCCAACACTTTCCTCCTAACTTTCCCCATTTTGTTGTCTTGTTTCTCTTTCCCTTTTCCAACTTTAGTTTTCCCCTATTCTTTTTCTTTACCTGGTTAAAATTTCACCCCACTTATATATCTAATTTCAAAGCACCTACTACAAGTCCATACAAACCTCTCTCCTCTTGTCTTCACCAGCCAAAAAGTTGTTTTTTCTCTATGTCCGTTTGTTACTATTGGCCTGAACAGTGATTATATCGATTTTTTGAACTTTTTTATGTGATTGTTTTAGCGTATTCTACTTGTTTTATTTTGCTTTTTGCTTGCTTTATTTTCTACCTCTCTTTTCCCTCTACTCCCTCGATACCAGTTGTTATCTGCAGTTTGTATTAATCTCTAGGTACTGGTTGCTGGCCTTTATTGGGAGTAGTGACTGTTCTATTGGAGTTTTCTCCTGACATCTATATTTTGTTCCCCTTTTCTCTCTTATCCGCTTTCTGTTCTCTCTGACTTTTTTCTCTTTCTCTTTTCTTTTTCTTCTTCTCCTTTTTTTAAATTTTATTTTATTTTATTTTTAGTTCATTTATTTATTTTTTTCTCCCTCTCCCAATTTGATTTTGGCACTTCTTTCCTTCCTTTTTCCCTCAATTTCCTCTTCCTCTTTCTCTACTTACCCCTAATTTGTCTTTCATTGGTGGCCACCTTATTGGTGATTATTAACATCGTGAATACATTTCTGTTCAGTGCCTTGTGTGCTTACCGAGTCATGTTGTAGTTTGAGCCTTTGAATCAATGTAGGACACCTGGAGAAGAAAAACCATGGGCAGAAGAAACAGCCCGCACACGAGAGATAGGCAGGTATCACCAGAAAAGCAAGTAAATGAAATAGAAGCAGAAATAAGCCTGCCAGTTAAAGAGTTCAGAGAAATGATCATAAGGTGGATGAAAAGAATGGAAGAAAAAATCGACAATGTGAGAAAGAGCCAAGAAGAAATGTAGAAGAAGCAAGAAGAAATTCAGAAGCAGCAAGAAGAAATGCATAAGAAGCAGGAAGAAATGCAGAAGAACCTAAAAGAAATGCAGAATAATCAAGAAGAAATGAAAAATGACATCACTGCTATAAAGAACTCAATAGAAAGCATCAAAAGTAGACTAGAAGAAACAGAGTACTGCATCAGTGAGCTAGAAGACACAGTAGGAAAAAATACCCAAGTACAGCAGCTTCTAGAAAAAATAAGTTAAAAAGCAAGAGGAGAGCCTAAGGGAACTTTGGGATAACATGAAACAAAACAACATCCGCATAATTGGGGTTCCAGAAAGAGTGGAAACTGAACAAGGAATAGAGAACCTGTTTGAAGAAATAATGATAGAACATTTCCCCAATATAGGAAAGAAAAAACCCACACAAATCCAAGACGCTCACAGTGTTCCAAGCAAAATTAACCCCAAAAAACCGACACCAAGGCACATTATAATTAAATTGGCAAACACCGAGGACAACGTGAGAATCTTAAAAGCAGCCAGAGAGAAACAGAAAGTTACCTACAAAGGAACCCCCATAAGACAAGCTACTGATTTCTCAACAGAAACTCATCAGGTCAGAAGGGAATGGAATGAAATATACAAAGTCATGCAAAGGAAGGGTCTGAATCCAAGAATACTGTACCCTGCAAGGTTTTCAATCAAAAATTGAATGTGAAATCAGAAGCTTCACAGACAAAAAAGGACTAAGGGAATATATTACCACCAAACCAGCAGTGCAAGAAATGTTAAAGGGTCTGCTATAATAAAAAGAAAGAGGAAGCAAAGAAGGAACTCGGGGGTAAGGACTAAAAATGGCAACAAATAAGTACTTATCAATAATAACTTTAAATGTAAACGGATTAAATGCTCCAATCAAAAGACATAGGGTAACCGATTGGATAATAAAACATGATCCATATATCTGCTGTCTGCAAGAAACCCACCTCAGAAAAAGAAATGCACACAGATTGATGGTGAAGGGATGAAAGATGGTATTTCGGGCAAATGGAAATGAAAAAAATCTGGGGTTGCAATACTTATATCTGACAAATTAGATCTCAAACTGAAGGACATAATAAGAGATAAAGAAGGCCACTTCATAATACTAAAGGGAACAATCCAACAAGAAGAAATAACTCTGATAAACATATATGCACCCAATATAGGAGCACCTAAATACATTAAAAAAAAAACTCTTGGAGGATATTAAGGGAGAGATTGAGAGCAATATTATACCATCTTACACCTGTGAGAATGGCAATCATCAACAAATCAACAAAGGACAAGTGTTGGCGAGGATGCGGAGAAAAAGGAACCCTTGTACCCTGTTGGTGGGAATGCAGACTGGTGCAGCCACTGTGGAGAACAGTATGGAGTTTCCTCAAAAAACTAAAAATGGATCTCCCATTTGACCCTGTAATCCCACTCTTAGGAATTTATCCTAAGAAATCACAAACACCAATCAGAAAGGATTTATGCACCCCTATGTTCATAGCAACACAATTTACAATAGCTACAATTTGGAAACAGCCTAGGTGCCCGTCAGCAGATGAGTGGATCAGAAAACTGTGGTACATCTACACAATGGAATTCTATGCTGCCATTAAAAAGAAGGAATTCTTACCATTTGCAGCAACCTGGTTGGAAATGGAGAACCTTATGCTTAGTGAAATAAGCCAGTTAATGAAGGAGAAGCATCACATGATCTCACTCAGTTGTGGATAATAAAGAACATTACAAACTGATGAACAAAAGGATAGATACAGAGGCAGTAAAGCTTCAAACACACTGTAAAATTACAGCAGGAAGATTCAAGTTAGGTGAGGTAGATAAGAGGTCAATCAAAGGACTTGTATGCATGCATATAAGCATAACCAATGAACATAGACACTGGGGGGTTGGGTTATGCCTGAGAGAGAGGGGGGGCAATGGGGAGATATGCATAAAAAATTAATAAAATAAAAAAGCAAAATAAAACAAGTAGAATAAGCAAAAACAATCTCACAAAATAAAGTATAAAAAAATCAATATAATCAACATTCAAGCAAACAACAACAAGAGGACATAGAGAAAAACAATTTTTTGGATAATGAAGACAGAGAAGAGAGATGTGTGTATAAACTTGGAGTAGGGGATTAGAAAGTAGATATATAAGTGGGGTGAAGTTTTAACCAGGTAAAAAGAAAGAATAGGGAAAATCTAAAGTTGGAAAAGGGTAAGAGATATTAGACAACAAAATGGTAAAAGTTAGGAAGAGTGTGTTGGCCTAAAGGTAGAGTTGAGATAGAGTAAAATGATGCTAAAGGAAAGCTGAAAATAGAATGGAGAACTCTAATTCCAAAGTGAAATAAAGAGAATATAAAATGACAGTTCTTTTTTTTTCATAAAGGTTAAATAGTAGTATTAAAAATACTGCTTGAAAATAATAATGTAATGATTAAAAAGGTAAAATCAATTGAGGAAAAAAGAAAAAAATGTTTTTTTAATTAAAAGACTAAAGAAAAAAATAAAAAATAAAATAATAGCGTGGGCAGTAGTGGAGGTCATTCACTTCCTCTATTGTTCTGTTTGGCACGCCTGTTTCCCAGTCCGGATGATATTGCAGTTCCCTTTGATATTGCATTTCCCTTTGTTGCACTTCTGCTCACTGCTGAAAGCCTTTATTCTTTTGTGATTATGCGAGAGTCAATTTGTGAGTCATCCCCTTGGTGGCAGTGTTTTCGAATTGACCTCTGAGACTATAGGTCCTCTCTAACCTGTACTTAGATTCTGCTTTCTCTGTGGTACTCAATACCGGTTTGTGGGAGTGGGTTGCCCCAGAGTTGATTCTCTGATGGTTATTCTGGCTCTGATCCCCAGGTTCTAGAAAAACAACTTTCCCCTGCCGCCTCTTAGGATGTCCCCAATTCTGTCATCCTATGTATTGGGCTTAGCAATCAGAAGCCAGGGTCTGAAGAGGAAAGAGTGTAGTCTGTGCACTCCCCCTTCTCCGCTCCTGTTCAAGCAGCCAGGACACTTTAATAACTCCTAGGCTGTCCTTCTGCTTCAGATCAAAATGGGTTGCTTTCTAGAGCTTCTCTCTGTTAACAGCTCTGCGGGCCCCCTTCCACATTCAGGGATCATGCCCTGACCAACATTCACAGATTTCTCTAGGTGCAGCTTTCCTCCAGGCCAGTTTCCACAGTGTGTGTGTCTCTCTGTTCTGGGGGACTGGGGACCTCACCTTATCCCAGGCGAAATCTGACCTTTCCATGTGGCATGTGGAGCTCCTCTGAATCCGAGTGTTTGCCCCGATTGGAGAGAAGTGTTCTGGGTCCCCTGGCTTTTCGGTGGGTGCTGCAGCTATAGCTTTTCAGGCCGCCATAGACATCCACTTTCCTCTGCAAGATGGTGTGGTCTCCGCTTTCGCATTGGTGGCTCCGGGGGAATAAACCCCATGGCAGTGGGGCTGCCTGATCAAGGGAGCCCGGTCCAGCAGTCCCCCACCTTCTCCTGAGGGACAACTGTCCCTTAACTTGACAACAAACATTCCTAGTGCGACCCTCAGCTGTTCTCTCTGTCTGCTCAGCGACAAGACTCTGTCTATTCCGCTGCCATTTTTCCTTCTCCTGTTCCAGAACAATTTACTGAAAACTTCTTTCATGTCCAACTTTGAAGTACCACATTTGTCAGAAATATGATGACCATATGACTTATTATTCAAATTGATTACATTTGGAGAGTAAAAGAGGGCATTGCTAATTATTGCAGTAGAATAAGAGACTTAAACAGGCTGTTTTGAGCAAACTGGAATGATACTCATCATAAAGCAGGGTTCATATCACTGGGCTCTCTGTTTTGTTCCATTTCTAACCATCTTTGCACAAGAACCCACTTAATCTTATTTTCACAGCTTTAGAATAAGGTGTTATTATTATATTAAGTATGTCATCTGATTCTTCAATATAGTCTTGGATATTCTGGGCCTTTTATCTTGTTATATATGTACTAGAGGCTTGGTGCATAAAATTTGTGCATTGGAGGAGGGGGTCCCCTTAGCCCAGCCTCCACCCTCTACAATCCAGCACCCGTTGGGGTATGACCGACTGCCAGTTTAGGCACGATCCCCAGAATTGGGCCTAAACCAGCAGTCAGACATCCCTCTCACAAATCTGGACCGCTAGCTCCTAAAATCACCTGCCTGCCTGCCTGGTCACCCCGTACTGCTCCCCTGCCAGCCTTATTGCCCCAAACTGCCCTCCCCCATTGGCCTATTCGCCTCTCACTGCCTCCCCCCTCCCCAACTTAATTGCCCCCTGCTGTCCTGGTAATCCCCAACTAACCCCATGCCATCCTAGTCACCTCTCACGGCCCCTCCAGATGACCTGATCATCCCATGCAGCTTGCTGTTCAGTTGTTTGGTCGTCCCTCACTAACCCCCTTTTCCCCCCGCTGGCCTGGTTTTAGGCAGCCATCTTGTGAGAGTGTGAGGGTCAATGTGCATATTACCTCTTTATCATATAGGATTAGAATCACTTGCAATGTTTCACCAAATACAAAATAAAACAAATAAAACCTATTTTTTTATTATTGAAATAGTCTTGATTATGTAGATAAGTACCTATCAATAACAACTTTAAATGTAAACGGATTAAATGCTCTAATCAAAACACATAGGGTAACCAATTGGATAAGAAAACATGATCCATATATCTGCTGTCTACAAGAAACCCACCTCAGAAAAAGAGATGCATACAGATTGAGGGTGAAGGAATGGAAGATGGTATTTCAGGCAAATGGAAATGAAAAAAAAGCTGGGGTTGCAATACTTATATCTGACAAATTAGATCTCAAAGTGAAGGACATAATAAGAGATAAAGAAGGTCACTTCATAATACTAAAGGGAACAATCCAACAAGAAGAAATAACTGGTAAACATATATGCACCCAATATAGGAGCACCTAAATACATAAAAAAAAAAACAAACTCATGGAGGATATCAAGGGAGAGATTCACAGCAATACAATCATAGTAGGAGACTTTAATACTCCACTGTCACCACTAGACAAATCCTCTAAACAAAAAAAATCAGCAAAGAAACATCAATTCTAAATGCCTCACTAGACCAGATGGAATTAACATGTTCAAAATATTTCACCCCAAAACCACAGAATATACATTCTTCTCCAGTGTACATGGGTTATTTTCAAAGATAGACCATATGTTAGGTCATAGGAAAGATCTCCTCAAATTCAAGAAGATAGAAATCATATCAAGCATCTTCTCAGATCACAGTGGCATAAAAATGGAAATCAACTATAATAAAAAAAATAGAAAGAAATCAAACACATGGAGACTAAACAGCATGCTATTAAACAACGACTGGGTAACCAGAGAGATCAAAGAAGAAATAAAAATCATCATGGCAACAAATGACAATGACAACACAACAATACAAAATTTATGGGACACAATGAAGGCAGTCTTGAGAGGGAAGTTCATAGCTCTACAGGCCTATTGCAAAAAACAGGAAACAATGGTAATAAATTACCTAACCCTACAACTCAAAGAGCTAGGAAGAAAGCAACAAGAAAAGCCCAATGTATGCAGAAGGAAGGAAATAGTAAAGATCAGAGATCAATTGACATTTAAATAATGAATCATGAAGATGGTATAGCATTCCATTTATTTAGAGCTTCTTTATTTTCTCTCAATGATGACTATAGTTTTCTATATAGAATTTCTTAACATTTTGTTGAATTTATTCCTAGGAATTTGAACATTTTTACATCATTATAAATGCATTTTAAAACTTTTTTTAAACTTTATAACTCATAGAAATATAAATTAGCTGTGTAAATTGGACTTGTAACAAAAAACATCTTATTTAACTCACTTTTAAATTCTAATAATTTAGACTTTAGATGAAAATATTCATCTGAAATATAAGATTTGCTCTTACTTTCAAATTTTTATGTATTTTGTTTTTCTTGATCTTCATTAAATTTTGAATAAGTGATGGCAACATACATTATTTTTTTAATATTTTAAAGTATATTAGGGAAAACAAAGACATTTTATGCCTATCTCAAATTATATATATATATTTTTAATATATTTTATTGATTTTTTACAGAGAGGAATGGAGAGGAGTAGAGAGTTAGAAACATCGATGAGAGAGAGACATCGATCAGCTGCCTCCTGCACGCCCCCTACAAGGCATTACTTATGTGTAATAAGGCCCATAACGAAGGTCCATGCCCTTGACCGGAATTGAACTCAGTCCCCAGGTAGACGCTCCATTCACTGAGCTAAACAGGTTTTGGGAACATACATTCTTATCTTGTCAAATCGCCAACTAATTTCTCCTTTAATTTTTTCTATATATATTTTTTTGGGGGGTATAATTTTGAGGGCTTATTATTGGGTTCATACAAATTTAGAATTATTATATTTTCTTAGTGATCTGAATATTTTTACTGTATGAAGTGTCTGTTTTTATCACTGGAACAAGGAAACCTACTTTACCTAATATTCACAGCTATAACTACTTTTATGGTTAGTTTTTGCATAATTCTTTTTCTTTTCTAATTCTATTTTTTTATGTTATAGATATATTTGCTGTAGACACCATAAAATATTTTTTCAATATAGCCTAACCATTTTTGTCCTTTAACTGGAATATTTAGTCATTTCACATTTATTTTTTTAAACATATCTTTATTGATTTCAGAGTGGAAGGGAGAGAGGGAGAGAGAGATAGAAACATCAATGATGAGAGAATCATTGATCAGCTGCCTCTGCATGTCCCCTAATGGGGATCAAGCCTACAACCTAGACAAGTGCCCTTGACCAGAACTGAACCTAGGACTTTTCAGTCCACAGGTCAACACTCTATCCGCTGAGCCAAACTAGCTAAGGATAGTCATTTCACATTTAAATAATTACTTAAATATTTGGGATTTAATGTGATATTTTGCTATTTGTCATTTCTGTTCTGTGTATCTTTTTCCTTTCATCTTTTTGGATTGTGTAATTTTGTGTTTTTTTTCTCTTTGTTTTATTATGAAAGTTATAAACCCTTACACTATTCTTTTGGTTATCTTAGTATGGAATACATCCTTGACTTATCAAAATCTAATATACTTGTACAGATATGTGCCACCTATCTTTGTGATATGTTTTAAGAAGCATGTTGTTAGGCAAGTTTCTTGTAGTGCAAACATCATAAAATGCACTTACACAAATGTAGACAGTATAGTCTACGCTAGACTTGGGCAATGTGGTGTGGCCTATTGTTTACAGGTGAAAACTATGTACAGCATATTGCTGTAAAAACAGCATGAGATTAAGTCAAGCACAAGAGAAAATGATTCCATCAAGAAACACAATAAACACAAAATGTATGAGGCTGCTGCCATTGTAACATTCCATACTGTTTTACAGCACATTGTTCTTTCATTAAGTAGAAAAATTACCCAATCTAAAATAATGATAAAAGTTATAGTATAACAACTACATTTACTATCATTATCAAATATCATGTACTGTGAATAATTGTGTATGCTATACTTTTTTATGGCTTGCAGTGCAGTAGGTTTGTTTACACCAACATCACCATAAACACATAAGTAATGCCTTGTACTATATAGTGTTATGGTGGCTACAACATCACCAGGCAATAGGAAATTTTCAGCTCCATTATGATCTTGTGGGAGCACCATGGTAGATGTACTCTGTTGTTGGCCAAAATGTCACTAAGCAGCTAGTGATGGTAATTGTACTTCTATTTTCTTCTAGAAAATGCAAGGACCCCAGAAATGTTACCTCTATTTTTCTTCCCCAACATCTATGGTATCCTTTATTTTAATTTTCTGTGTGTTTGAAATACTGCACACATTATTGCTATTGTTTTATATGGTCAATATTTATTTAAATTTATATTTAAATTTTTTCTTGCTTTTATTCTTTTCTTACAGCTCTTATGTTCCTTTTGCATAAATAATATTCTCTAGAATTTTTTTAAGTCTCAGTTTTTGTTTGTCTAAATATATTTTAAGGACTATTTTTCCTGGGTATGGAATAATTCTGGATTGGCAGGAGTTTGGAATGGTGTTTTCTGAGCATGTTAAATCAGACAATAATCTCTGATTCTCATAATTTCTGTTGATTTCTGTATTGTCCTTCTAGCTGTTGCTCCTCTGAGGATACTTTGTCTTTTTTCTTTGGCCTTTTTTTTTTCTTTCATGATCCTCTCTTTGATTTTCTGTAGTTTCACTGGGATGTGAGTAGAGATGGATTTCTTTGTAGTATCCTGCTTGGAGGAGGTAAGTAGGATTTCTAAAATTTGTTTTTACATGTAAGTTTTAGAATACATATTTTGAATGTTAGATCATTAAATGTTATTCTGCACAATATTGTCTCTTGTCTTATCTTTTTCTGTTAAACATGTTCTTACTATTTTGACTATTATCCTTTCTTTCATATTTTCCATTCTTTTGTCCTTCTAGGCTTTACTCATTATAGTTGTCTTTCTGGAAGAAATTATGGGTAATTTTTTCTGGTCTGACAATTCACTTTTTTTTGTTTAATTTGTTGATAAATTTATCTATTTAGTTTTTCATGTGTTATATTTTTGAGTTCTAGGATTTCTATTTCAGTTTTGTTCTATTTTAAAAAATATTTTTACATTAATTTCAGAGAGAAATGGAGAGGGAGAGAGAAATGGAAACATCAATGAAAAGAGAGAATCATTGATTGACTGCCTTCTGCACACCCCAACAGTCCATAACCCAAGCATATGCCCTGACTGGGAATTAAACCTGACCTCCTTGTTCATGGTCAACGCTCAATCTCTGAGCCATACCTGGCTGGAGTCTATTTCATTTTTATTCAAATATGCAGTATCTTTTAAATTTTTAGTTATCTGCTTAAATGTTTAAACTTTGGTTTTTATCAACTTGATAAAACTGTGTTGTTTTATAATTTGTGTGTGATTATTCCAATATTTAGAGCCCCTGTACTTCTGTTTGCATTATCTGTTTTATTCATGTTGTCATAGCTTCTCTCCCATCCCAGTTATCTTTGATTATGTGGTAAATAGTGTATTTTAAAAAGCTGATTATAAAAATAACAAGTGGCCCAGTGAACAGATTCATGCACATTGAAAGGGAAATAATTAGAAGAAATTTTGTTAAATACATTTTATTGATTTTTTTACAGAGAGGAAGGGAGAAAGAGAGAGAGTTAGAAACATTGATAAGAGAGAAACATCAAAAAGCTGCCTCCTGCACACCCCCTACTGGGGATGTGTCTGCAACCAAGGTACATGCCCTTGACCAAAATTGAACTTGGGACCCATGAGTACGCAGACTGACGCTCTATCCACTCAGCCAAACTGGTTAGGACAAGGAATATTTTAATACTGGTATTTGCTCTTTCTCCCTCAGCACCTGGGAATGGGGTGGAGGCTCCACCCGCCTCAACTTAAGCTGGTGGCACCTGCTTTGGCCTGGTGCTTCCCACTTACCTGTGGTCCTGCTCTCGCTCTCCTGGGGGCCCAGAGTGGTAGTACAGTACCTCCACGCTGTGTGTTGCCAGTGCCACAAGACTGAGGCCCACCATGTTCTGCGCTGCCCCCTGGTGGTCAGCACACATCATAGCAAGCGGTTGAACTCCTGATCTCCCCAGAAGAACTTGGGTGGAACCACCACCCAAGGGGACAATTTGCATATTAGATTTTTATTATATGGAATTTGAGGTTTATGGGTAATCTTCCCCTTCGGAATGATTTTGTTTGCTTCTTCCATAAGTCTCTAGATCAGCGGTTCTCAACCTGTGGGTCGCGACGCCTTTGGGGGTCAAACAACACTTTCACAGGGGTCGCCTAAGACCATTGGAAAACACAGATACGATTCATAACAGTTGCAAAATTACAGTTATAAAGTAGCAACACAAATAATTTTATGGTTGGGGGTCACCACAACATGAGGAACTGTATTAAAGGGTCGCGGCATTAGAAAGGTTGAGAACCACTGCTCTAGATAGTAGCAAACCAGAATAGATGTAATCCAATTTCGAGGAACTGGAATTTGGGGGACTGTCCAAGGACTTATATCAGGGCTACATTCTGAGCTGCTTCAGTCAGACTACTAGAGTGTAGTTCATGAAAGCACAGGGTCACAAGAGGGCTCCCATACTTCACAGACCAAAATTCTGCCTGTCTGGTGTTGAACATCATCAAAATCCCTGCTTCATGCCCCATTTACCTCTGCTGGATTGGAAAATGCCCCTGGAGTAAAAGTGGCCCCAGTGTACATAGTCACCAATTTACCCTGGGTTGCTGAGTACTTCTTCATAATCATGGCAGCTCCCTTGCCTTTGGACCCATGCTTGCTTGGTTTTTGTTGTTGTTGTGTTAAAAGGTCTGAGTTACCTAGTTCAGCATTACAAGAATTAGATGTTCTCCACATAAAATATTTATTGAATTCTAGTTTCTGCTCTGAAATTTACTAGTTTAACCTTCAATAATTCATTTATATTACATGAGCTTGTTCCCTCACATATAAAGAGAAGGATTTGAGCAGAGTTGCATGGGACCAGGTAGTTCAATTTGTATCTGGTTAGCACAATTTACTCTAAATCACTGAGTAGACTTCAGCATAAGAGCCCAAAGAGAAGGATTACAGAATGCAGTGATTTGCTTTTCTTGTTTTTCCTATAGCTAAGAGAATCTTGAATATTGTAGGAGCCAGTACTGTAAGTATTTTAAGAAAAAAAGGAAGGAAAGCTTCTCAACAGATTTGCTAACATCTTCTTTTTCTTTCATGGAGTCACTGACAATCATCCTGGATGTCAGTATTGTCAGTCCAAGAACTCCATTAGTCCTGTCTTTCCTGAGTTCAGATAGAAAGAAGAAGAGGACTGAGATCTGTGTGACAAGCAGAATCTTAGGAAACCTTATTAGCCAGCCCACCAGCTTTGTGGGAGCAAGAAAACGCAGCATTTCAATCCCCATTCCAAGCTGTGCATTTGACTAAGGATTATAATGATCACAGAGCCCCTCCCCCATCCAGCATTGAATAAAGCCATCCCATTGCTATCACAGTCCAGACTAGAAGATGGAAATCAGGACCCCTTATCAGAAAACACACAAGAAGCTGGTAACAGTGTGATCTTTGCACTCCCTCTTGCTTAACAGTCTCTCCTACTACACTTCCCTTTTTTGTGGTTTCATAGCATCTTTTAAGATAAAACACTTCTTCACTCCTTGTGATCCCACACAAACTACCAAGCAAGTGGATAAAGGAAAATAAGCTCTTTACTAGTTTGAAATTAGAGAGGCTCTAACAGAATACTAATCCTGTAGAACAAAGGGTCAGAAACATTGGCCAAGGCAAATTTATTTTCACAAATTGGGCTGCTCTCCTATATTTTAATTGAATGTTTGTTTTTAATCCTCCCTCCAACAATTAACTGTCTCTTTACCATAGCTTCCGAAAGTCCATCTGTGAAATAAATTACAGTATTATAATTTTTCTCATAGTTATCAAGAGAGTACAGCAATTTGTTAGTTTACTACACTGTCAAGAATATACATATCTACTTGGTGTATTCAAAAGCAATCACTGAATTTTTCAGTGTAAAGACCGGAAAATAGATACCTATGCCAAAGTTAATGCATGTAAACAGCCAACAGTGCTGATATTACAAAGGAAGTTAGATATTTGTTTTGGGATGGTAGATTTGTTGCGGAAAATACATGAAAACTGTCATCATTGAAAGGGCCAGTGATAAAGCTCTGAGTTTGGCCTTGGATTTCCAGTCTCTATGGGGAGGAAAGTCTGCCTAAGAACAGGATGTTAGTTGAGGGATTGTGTCGAATGAAAAAAATAAATGGATGGTCAGCCACAAAATTTTCTTCTGGCATAAGCATGCAGAAGTTGGCAATTGCAGCTGTGGCAGCTGCTGCCTCTGTGCCCTCCTCATTTACTTCCACAAAAGACTTGTGGACAATTTTGGATATGAAAAGATCTCCAGCTCTTGACATGCCAGACAAATCAGCCTTGCTATTAAAGAGATCCTCTATACCCAGGCTGGCCAGATGAGAGTTAAGGTTGTACTTCTCTTCTAGCTTGAACCTGGGCAGGTGGACGTTGACGTCAATGGAACTCAGATTCTCAGGTTTGGTCCACTCATGCAGTTTTTCCAAGGTTAATTGTTCTTCGATCTAAAATGAGAATGAACAAAAGAAGAGGTGAGAACTATTTTACATGGCAAGGTAATAAACATTATTTACATGATGGACTCATGTTATTCGTTGCTAATTAGTTTATTTCATGTTTTGTACCAAAATAGATTCCATTTGGAGGATTTCATTTCTTTTCAGCAATTGTGATAGAACAGAGCTGTGTTCCAAGCCATCAAGGGCCCAAGTAACAGGGATTTTGGACATCAGATGCTTCAACTATTCATCCATCCACTCAGGCTTTCCTAAATCCCTATCACACTGGATTACTGTGATAGGCCATGACGGCTATTATTCCTTTAACTGGTTGATTGGTGCAAGGTAAAATTCAAAAGTTTTATTTTATTTCTTCTATTATGAACCCTACTGATCACTGTGGTTATCTGTGAACTCACTGTGCTGAAGTAATCCCTAATAGATTTAGCGTGTGGGTAAAAAAAGAAAAGGGACTAGTTCCTCCTCTAAAATTGGGAGAGGGTTAATAATAGCACCTACCTTATAGCATTGTTGTAAGCATTAAATGTTTTAATGCAGGCAAAGTACTTGGCTCACAGTAAGTGCCACAAGAATGTCAGCTATTATCATTAACATATTACTACTACCATTGACTAGAATAGATTGTCTTTTATGAGGCTGGAGAATTATCTTTATAATCAGAGAAGAGACAAATGAAAATACAATTAAAAGAAGGAACATACTGATTTTAATACAGACTTTATACATGCAAATAATGAATATTGGACCTCTTCCTGATAAGTTTGGTTAGGGAAAGGGTAGAGAAAAACCACACAGCAGGCTAGAGACACTAAAGAAAAACCATAATCTTCACAGTTTTGCCTAGTCCTAGCCTGACAAGAAATGCCTTTGCCTCTGAAATAAAATAGAAACATCATATAAAGTTCATATGAGAAAACAGGCTTAGCTTTTCTACCATCTATCTAGCTCTTACCACGTAACTCTTAGAAATTTAATTCACAATCTATATGAATTGTGATGAGAATGAGCAGTGCAATAATAGGATATCATAGTATAAGTTGAAACTAGGTGCTACAAATGCTTAGGGATTTTTTTTAATTTTAATAAACTTGTTTCAATGACACAATTCTAATTTTACTGCACTTTCCTCTAAATTTCATTTAAGAAAATTCCTGTGAGCTGCCACTGACATGTTAAATTTAATATAGATCCTTAGATGTCCCACACCACAACTGTTCACTGCCAGTCACTGAAAAGTTAATCCTAGGGTTTCAGAGTAGCAAACATTGATGGGCTACAACCACACAACATACACACAGGCAGAACTGATGTGTCAGATGGAACCATGAAGCATGAGCATGGGAGCCATTACCTTCTTCAGACCCGTGGCCTCATCCTCGATGTCATCTGGCAGCAGGATGACCATGCTGAGCTCCCTGCCCTGGTAAGGCAGCTCCAGCACCCGGCACTTAAGGTCCTCAATGTAGCCAAATGGGAATTTGCTCTTCTGATACATCATTTTCACTGTTTTTGTGTCTTTCTGAACAGTTGAAAAAACCAAGTCACTCACATTATTATCTGCATTCCCTTAGAGCAAAGAGCAAGTTTACAATCACATCATCTCACCTTATTCAATCTGAAAGGTGTATCGATTGTGGCCTTTTGACTGAATTTCTCCTGCCAGTTTCCTTTGAAATAGATGGCATTAACTAGCACAAGTTTAGTCATATTATCAACCATGCCTGCAGCCAACAATTCTGGAATTTTCCCTGAAAAAATAAAGTAATTTTTTTTTAAATTCACATATCAGCATCCCATTTTTTAATTCCATTGAAATGAAATTCATATCCATACTTTTTTTTAAATTAAATCTTTATTATTCAGGTTATTACATTTGTTTTTCTTTTTTCCCCTCCATAGCACCCCTCCACCCAGCTCCCACCCTTCCCTCCCTCCCGTTGACCTCATCCATAGGTGTATGATTTTTGTCCAGTCTCTCCCTGTATACCCCTCACCCCTTTCCCCCTGAGATTTATCAGTCATGGGTGGGTCTGGAGCAGCAAGTCCTCCGCGGGCTCCACCGTGAGTGACTCTTCAGTCCGCAGGCCGATGCTCTACCCACTGAGCACACCTCCTCTTGCTGCCACAGCGGCAGCACACACAGTGGGGGGGGGGGCGGGGGGCCGCGGGGTCGCAGGGGTTAAGGGAACCAGCACCGGCGCTCGCTCCTGCAGGTCAGGCCTTATCTTGTCCCCAACTGCACTCCCTTGCAGGTCTGATCTTGCCCCTAACTGCCCTCCTTTGCCAGCCAATTTGGTTCTGATTGGTCTGTTTTTATGCCAGTCAGTGTCTCTGGGCCTATCAACAGGATCTGATCAGAAAGGCGGGGCTGATCAGCAGTCTTGGTTGAGGCCTGGAGAGAAATGGAGGTGTGACTGCTGGCCAGGCCCAGAGAAAAAGAGAGAGGCAAGTGCTGATCAACAGCTGCCACAGAGGTTATTGATCCTTCTCTCCTCAGGCCTCTCTCTGGGCCTCATTCATAGCCCCCTCAGCCATCAGTGCTGGGTCACCACGCATGCAGCTATAAAAATTAGTGCTGGGTCACCACGACAACCCAGACCTGACTGCAGGAGTGAATTCTGGTTGGTTGAGCCTCCGATCATTGTGGATATGATAGTCCCAGGATTCTTTTCCATAAACTGGGCCAGGATGCATTTTCCTCAAAGCTTTATCCTTTTTATCCTACATTCAATGTTAGTTTTAATTTTAAAAAGTGGTTTTGTGAATCTATGAGGAAAATATTTAGCTACTTCAGTGAAAGAATGTTAATGTTCCCACTTTGAGGAATTTTCACATTTAAAAGCTGTCTGGGGAGGAGAATCCAAGATGGCAGCATAGGTAAACACCTACACTGCTGCCTCTCACAACAATTTCAAAACTACAACTAAAAGACAGAACAGACATCATCCAGAACCATAGGAAAGCTGGCCGAGAGTAAATTCTACAACTAGAAGGAAAGAGAGGGGCTCACAGAAACCCAGAGGAGCTGCAAAAAGCTGAGGTACGGAGACGCGCGCGCTGAGAGAGCGGGTGCCAGAGAACCTGGCTGGCTTTCTCTGGCGAGAGGGAAATGGAGACTCCCAATGGCATTGAACCCCTTATCTTACAACACTGAGCCCCAGAACCAGCCGAAACTCATACAGGGGGAGTTTGGACTGTGAAAAGGGAGAGGTGCACGGAAATTTAGGGGAGTCGCAGAAGATCAGGTCCGGTCTCACATGCGCACGGTGCTGCGCGGAGGACAGATTGCTGATTGTGCCGCTGGCTTTCGCGAGTGGGCGGGAGACAGACAATCCGAACTGTGCCACTTCTGACTCCACTGGGCCCCTGTTTTGGGCGATACCCTGGGGACCTAGACTCGTGTGGTCCTAGTGCGCAGGGGAGCTGGAAAGGCAGCGGTTAGAGGCACTGCGGGTGCGCACACAAGGACCACTCCAGAGATTACCCAGTCACGTGAGACTCAGGGGCCATGGAGGGCGGGGCCGACTGGAAGGCAAGGCGGTCCCTTAAGCCCTGAGACTCCACCCCTCCCAAGCTCAACAGAGGCTTCTTCAGTTTTGCGTCTGGTATCATAAGGTTGAATTCAACACAGAAGTTTCCCCGGCATAGTGAAAATGCTGAGACAAGGGAAGGGATCACAAACAAAAGAAATGGAGGGAAAAAAACGACTGGATATAGAGTTCAAAACCACACTTATAAGGTTTTTCAAGAATATGCTAGAAAAGTTGGATAAATTTAGTGAGACCCAAGAGGACATTAAAAAGGACCAACTAGAGATGCAAAAGAGCCAACTAGAGATGGAAAAGGTCCAACTAAAGATGATAAAGGACCAAATAGAAATTAAACATACACTGACTGAAATAAAAACTATTATACAGAGTCCTAACAGCAGACTAGAGAAAGGCAAGAATCAAGTAAAAAATTTGAAATATAAAGAAGCAGACAACATTCAACTGGAAAAGCAAGAAGAGAAAAGAATCCAAAAATGTGAACATAATGTAAGGAGACTCTGGGACAGCTTTAAGCGTACCAACATCAGAATTGTGGGGGTGCCAGAAGAAGAGAGAGAGCAAGATACTGAAAACCTATTTAAAGAAATAATGACTGAAAACTTCCCACATCTGGTAAAAGAAATAGACTTACAAGTCCAGGAAGCACACAGAACCCCATATAAAAGGAATCCAAAGAGGACCACACCAAGACACATCATAATTAAAATGCCAAGAGCAAAAGAGAAAGAGAGAATATTGAAAGCAGCAAGAGAAAAACAGTTTATTACCTACCAGGGAGCACCCATACGACTGTCAGCTGATTTCTCAACAGAAACGATGCAGGCCACACAGGAGTGGCAAGAAATATTCAACCTGATGAATAGCAAGGGCCTACAACCAAGAATAATCTATCCAGCAAAGCTAACATTCAGAATTGAAGGGCAGATAAAGATCTTCACAGAGAAGAAAAAGCTAAAGGAGTTCATCAACTCCAAACCAGTATTATATGAAATGCTGAAAGGTACTCTTTTAGATGAGGAAGAAGAAAAAGGTAAAAGCCAAAAAATTATGAACAACAAATACATATCTATCAACAAGTGAATCTAAAAATTAAGTGAATTAAAAATTTGATCAACAGAATAAACTGGTGAATATAATAGAATCAGGAGCACAGAAAGGGAGTGGACTGATAATTCTCAGGGGGGAAGGGGTGAGGGGTGTACAGGGAGAGACTGGACAAAAATCATACACCTATGGATGAGATCAATGGGAGGGAGCTAAGGGCAGAGGGAAGGGTGGGAGCTGGGTGGAGGGGTGCTATGGAGGGGAAAAAAGAGAAACAAATGTAATAATCTGAATAATAAAGATTTAATTAAAAAAATAAAAAATAAATAAAAGCTGTCTGGCACTGGGCAGGGGCAGAGTTTAGCCCCAACAAGAGGGTAAGGGCAAAGGAAAAGGGCAGGGAATCATTTGCAGGCTAGGAAAGTGGAAGGAGGAAAAGAATAGCCAGTATGTAATGAATGACTACATTTGGCCCACTCTCTTACCTTCAGTCTGCCCTTTGACCCACGCGTTTATCACCTTTCTTGCATCTTCAGAGTCTTGCTGAAAATCTACACTGGCCAGTTCAGCTCCATACATTTTCTGGGTTGAAGCTAAGAACTCCTGTTTTAAAAAAACACACACAAAAAGATTAAAAAAAAAGAAGAACAACAACCCACCCCCACCCCCACGAATAACTTCTACTATATATAGTAATGGTTTTACAAAATCCTTAAAAGTAATGGAAATTGTCCTAAAAAACCTAAACTTCATGGTAACAAAAAAAGTCTAACCTTATACTTTAACCTTATGATAAAAAACACATAACATTAAATTTAGCACCTTAATAATTTTAAGTGTACAGTTCAGTAGTTTTGGTGTTGCATAACATTTACCAATTCTTTTTTAAACTTTGGCTAACATTTTCATAAATAAGTATACAATGATTATTCTTGGAAATGAATTATGGAATTTACTCTTTTTTTTAAATATTTTTTTTCATTGATTTTTTACAGAGAGGAAGGGAGATGGATAGAGAGTTAGAAACATCGATGAGAGAGACATCAATCAGCTGCCTCATGCACACCCCCTGCTGGGGATGTGCCCACAACCAAGATACATGCCCTTGACCGGAATCGAACCTGGGACCTTTCAGTCTGCAGGCCAACGCTCTATCCACTGAGCCAAACTGGTTTCAGCTGGAACTTACTCTTGCATTAGTAAATTAGCCAGGGTCAATCTTTTCCTGTGAAGACTTTCAAATGAAATCGAATCTCAAATGGGGATATTGCCATATGTTTAAATTCTGTATCTTTTTCTGAATGTTTATAAAAATAAAAACTGACGTCTGTGACTTGATTGTGCTGAGAAAAGTCTGCACTGTTTCATGAGTTTTAGAATATGAAAGTAAAGTACTCACAGGGAGGAACTCATAGGTTTTCTCTCCATATAACCTATTAGCAAGTTTCAGAATATAGGGTGTTCCACGCTTGTTGATATCAGCATTCAGACTCTGAAAACTGGAATGAATCTCCTCAACCACATCGAAGTGAAGAGTCTAACATAGAGAAAACATTCTTTCTGTAGCCATTTATTTTGAATCAGATTCCTTGACATTTGCTTCTATCAAATTAAATTAATGCTTATATAACTAATTATCAATAATCCCAGCCCAATACTTTATTAAAATTTCAATGGATAAAAAATAATAGAAAATCTAAAATGTATAGTTTTGTGAGGCATAATTACATTATAAGCTCTTTTTATATCGCTTTTTTAATAATTATAATCCCATGAATGTAAGTAGTGAATAGGCTAAATATTTATCTATGTCTGTTTTTTCTTCAAAGAAAATCATAACTGGTATATTCATATATAACCTATAAACTTAACATTCAGCAGAAGTTTAATTTTCATGTTATAAATCAAGAATCCCTTTATGAGTTTTATGAGTCCTGGGCTGGTTCCTTATTTTACACACAAAGAATAAACTTACCCAATGTACAAAGTCCAGTTACTCACCAAGATAGGGAATGTTTGCACAGTTGCTGTGATAGATCTGCTTTAATGGAAAAGCAGGGGAACCTTTAAACTATTTTTTGCTGAAGTAATACAATCCCTGGATAAACCTCAAAATACATGCTGAAATTACCCTGCAAAAAGCAACTAACCACTATTACCAGAGGGTAAAGTAAAAAGTGGGTTTCAGAAAATATAAAAATGCTTTCATGACTGCAATGGTAATGACCATTGGTTTTTCAGAAAATGCGGAAATAAAAGATTTGGAGCTGGAACAGATGGATAAACTTGAACCCAAGGCTGGACCTTCCCCAGTTACTGGCACCTTGTAATCTTTTCCCAACTTCAAGGAGAGCTGGATTTCCCATCAGAATCCAACAAAGATCACACAACACAGTGGTGTGCCCCACACCCATGAAGGCCAGGTGCAAGGCCAGGTATTACTGCTTCTTCTCTCTGTAAAAGGGACCTTCCGTATCACCCAAGGCTTGGCCTAGTCCCTGTAGTGGCCATACCTCACTTCTTTCCTCTCCTTCAGGTCTTCCTACCCACACAGGCACTTGTGCCAGGCACCAGGCTAGGTCTCAGCAGTATATAATCCCATGGTGGCCTGTTCCCCCAAAAAGGCAGCACTGCCAACTTCTCTACTTGGTGCATTCTGTGTTATTTTGTGCTGAAAGGTTACATAGCAGGCATTTATTAATGAGTAGTGGGTTGCATGCAAAGCAGAAACTGAAGAATCTGAATCGAGAGGAGAGGCCTTTGAAGATTTACCCACTGCAACAGAAGCATAACAGCACTCGGGCTTTGGTAGCTTTCTTCACTGCTGTACCCTCAGCCAAACAAAAAACAGTGACTGGCACATAGTATGTGCTCAGTAAGAACTCAATCATGAATGAAAGCCTGCATGTAAATGAACTGTTCTTGGGGTTTTTCTGGAAGTCTGGCCTCATCGTGTGTAGCTGTGGAACAATCAAGTACAGTGTTGAAAACACCCTGTAAGAGCTCAAAGGCACACCTTCTTAGTAGGGACTTGCAGGGAACCCAGACTCCTTTTGTTAGTTTCTGCTGACCTTTGACATCTGTGCGGCGGTAGTGCCTCTGGTCCCCAGAAAGACCATGGCCAGCGCTGAGGAAATGCTTATGGGGGAGATGAAGATGTTCCCAGAGGGGATGTTGTCCTTCAGGGTGCGGAAGAGTTCCACTGCGAACCGGGTGTTGGCCAAGCTCAGCTGCTCCATGGTGAGGCTACAACACAGGACAGAGGCCAGCACACCAGTAAATTAGGCAATGCCATGTCTCCACGCCTTCCTCGCCCTGAAACACCCAGAAACTTGTACTTCCTTTTCATTTTTCAGGAGGGCAAGAGCACTGTCTCATGAGCTCACAGGTGGGAACTGGACAAGGATCCATCAGCAACTGTGGACAGGACCCAGGGATCCTAGAGGGCTCTGACTTGCAGACTCAGCAGCCAGGACTGGGCCTTTCCTACTCAGCAGGGGAGCACACACATTTCCCACCCTTTACCCAAAATTATAATTTTCTATTAGAAAATCATAGCCACCTACTCTGCATTAAAGCCAATTTCAACAGAGTGATCAATTTCCTTGTTTTCAAGATTCAGTTTGCTAATGTTTAGAGAGGTGAAGTGTCCCAAGTCTCGAGGCTGGTATAGAAAGTGCGAGATTAAAAACCCAGGAGAGACCTTAGGGTCGGGTGCAGCCCACCAGGAGCAAGGGACAAGCATCTTCTCTGACACCCTCAGGCACTGGTGACTGGCCTTCCTCCTCAGCCCAGAACCTGCTTACCAATCCTGACTTCTCTCAGAGCTTGTTTCCACAGAGATGGGAAGGAAGAACAGTTGTGCTGGCTGCTTCCCTGTAAGTAATACATTGAGTTATTATTGTTGTTATTGGAAAGTAATCTTTAGGATCACATTGATGTCCCTTCCTTCCATTCCCCTATCCTTTTCTCCCTTTCTCCTTCCCTCCCTCCATAGCAATGAAAAGGTGTGCCTCCTGGGCTGCCTAAAAACTGTCACAAACACTCAGGGAGGCAGGGAGTTGGAAAAGAAATAAAAATATAATCTCAGGCTTGGCTCTGGCTTCCAGTCACAATGTCGCAGCCTTCGTAGGCCAGCCAGCCCTGGCGCCCCCGATTAGGGGGTTGGGTGGGAGGTGTTTCCAGTGTTGCCTCCCGCTCAGATGAGTAGTACAGGCAGCAATCCCAGGAAAACGGCAAGGGCTGCTGGTACCGAGGGCACCGAAGGCCAGGACGGAGTAAGGGGAAAGCAGCTGACAGATCCCAGCCCCTGGCAGCCCCTACCGGCTCAGTTTCACTTCCCTAATGGGCCTGGTGCCCGTATCTCACCCGTTGCTTGCGGCTTGGGAGGGACTTGGGATCTGACAATGCCTGCAGCGGCAAGCACCGCCCTTATATAGTCCCTGAGAAGGGTGCTGCTCTGGGCCCGCAGGAGGAGGAACCCGGTGGGGGTTGAGGGGCGGTAGGGGAAGAGGAAGAAAGGCCGCGTTAGGGGGCGGGGTGCTGGGGCGGAGCGGCAGAAGGAACAGGGTGGGGCCACAGTGCAGGCAGAGCAGGAGTCTGGGCACTGCCAGTAGAAGCCTAGATGCCGGTGGACTGCTCAGGAGATGAGCACCTTTTGAGTCTAGGCGAACTCAGATCTCTGGCAAGGAATTGATGGCCTAGTTCTTGCCTAAGTGTGATGCACTGAGATGACATAATGGATCACCTCTTACAGGGCAAACTAGCCCCTCTGAATCTCATCTGTATACTCCAAATTGGTTTGTTTTTCTGTGCTTTTGTTTTTGTTTTGTGAGGTGGAGAGGGACTTCTTGTATAAGATAAAACAGTCCTGTCAGCTGATGATCATTGGTGCCAATTCACTGCCACCAGATATCCCCAATTTAGGGTGCAGTGAAGAAGGAAACTTTATTCAGTGCAAACAGTTCAATGTGATGCAGCTCAGTTACTAGTATGAAGCAGCAGGTGGCAAGGTGGCCCTCTCTGGCTAGCAAGCTCTGCTCTGCTCTGGTCTGCTTCACCTGCTCCATTACCAACTCTTCTTGTTTTTCCAGGAAACAATCTTAAATGGAAAGAGAAAGTGTGTCCCCAGAGCCAGAAAGAAGCTGGATTAAATAGAGAGAAGTCCCCATCCCTGGTCTCTAAATTGGTCCATCATTCTACAAGACCAGACTCCAAGTCCTTAAAGTTTGATTGCTCCAAAAAGCACTGTCCTGATTGGTTAGAATGGAGCTGCTCTGATTGGTTAGGGAAAACGCTGATGAAGCTATAAGTGCACATTTGCAAATGAATGGGGAAAGCCTCAGTCTTAAAGATTGAAATATATTCTAGGGAGTCCTTTCTAAAGCCTGGCTCAGATGCAGGAGCACAGTGCAGGCAGGCAGTTCAGTGCATCTTCTCCTTGGAATGCCCTCCTGTTGTGCCCCCCTCCTCCGGGAGAAATGGCTGCAAGGGTCTGTCTTATAAATTTGAGTTGATTTAGCCTCCAGGAGTCCTTCTTGTTAGGAACCTTTTTCTCAGGGTCCCAAGTCCAACCAACAGCCTGATGCCACTATCTTTAGAAACCAACATGAATGTAGCCCCCGTATTCTTCTCACAGTGATGGCTACACCACTATTTCTGTGAGTCTTTTGTTTCCCACTTTAAATGTCTGGGAATGTAACTTCACCAAACTTTATAGTGGTTGAAGGTCTGAAATAATTTTGCAATCATGAAACTTGTCCCATGTTTTCTTACAAATCTCAACATGAAACAGCAACAAAGAAAAAGTCCTATTTTGTGTGTGTGTGTGTGTGTGTGTGTGTGTGTGTTAGTATGGACAATATAGTGTGAAAGGGATTGTAAATTTTTATTTGTGTTTTACTCTGAGAACTAGTTTATCATGAAAAGGTTTAAGGAAGATCCAATAATGAGTGATAAAAATACTCTCCATAGATTTTCTTTTAAGCAGGGAGAGTTTAATAATGAAGAGTTTAGACTGATTTACAGCTTATTAAATAAAGAAACCAATAGTTATTGAAAGCCATTTATTGCTAAATTCAATGGTTTGATCAAATCTGGTAAGCTCTCCACCATTTCTTACAGAACCAGAGCACCACTCAATGGCTTCTACAAAAAGGTCAATGTGAGAAAGTCAAGAAAGAGAGGCTGCAATGAGTTCTTAAATTAAAATCTGAGACATGTTAATTGAATAAAAAACGTTCTGAATTTTATTTTTTCTCCTGGCATGTTGTATTTGGGTTAAATAGAAAACAGTCTTTTCCTAAGTCAATGTGTATACTGTAAATGTTTCAGACAAAATTGATCATTATACATCAGTTAATCAATACATTTATTGTCTAGAGTTGAGGCAAAGTAACTGTTCTGTCAAATAACATTGGAGTGTTCTCCTTGTGAATTTAAAATATAAATGGCCACAATCAAAGCTCAGAGATACTTACACACTTAGGAAAGTAGGGTATATCTGCCAAATTAGCACATGTTTGCCTGAGCTCCTAGGCAGGAATTTCCTCCCAGAGTGAAATGTATGTGAGCACGTGCACCTGGAGACATGTACAAGAATGTTCATAGCCACATGCTTTGTATTAGACCTGCATTTGGAAACCATATAAATGCCCATCAGCAGAAGAACAGTCTAATAAACACAACAGAATAATTTACAGTAAAAATGAGCAAACTACCACAATGCACAGCAACATAGCTGCATCTCACAGCTGTTGAATGAAAGAACAGACACAAAAAGCTGTGTGGTTTGGTTATAGAAAATTCAAAACAGGCAGAACTAACCCATAGGGTTTGAAGTCAGGGGAGAATTCTTTTTCATGCTCTGGTAGTTGGGGTCTTGATTATGAAAAGAGTGCTTCTCAGTGCCAATTCCTAGAGAGAACGAATGGCCTCTGATGCCCCTAAGAGTGTACCTTTGATATAAATTCAGTGACCACACTCTCAAATACCTCTTTTATCAAACTCTTACAGGCCCAGTCAATAGTCCCCCTACTCTAAACTACCCACATACTGGTACCAAACCATTAGAGGCTGCTGTTATAGCCAACTCACAGCCCCCAAATTATTTATACTGTCTAATTTAAACCTAGTGTACCTATCATGCCTTGCCCATCGCTTCCTGCAAGAATTCCAGAGGCTTTTCATTCCCTCCTGTGTGCCTCCTGGCAGACTGGGTGCTTCCCAGGTCCCATGTGGCGTGGTGTTGAATGCTTCCCATTTATAGGGATCTGTGAATTTATAGGGATTCTTCCTTTGTGACAACCATTTCCATGTCAGATGTCTTATTATACCTAATCAGGACAAAATCTGGGTCCATTTTCAACAGTGGGAACGGCTTCTGGAGTACGTATAATGTGACATTTCTTGTCATCTATGGTTACACAAGTGTACTAGTTTTGTCACAGTACATTGAGTTGTGCATATAATTTATTATTTTCCTGTAATTATTAAATAATAGCAATAAAATATGTTAAACATGTATGACCTGTGAGATTCAGTGGTTGATCATTGATCTGTTAACCAGAAGGTCATGGTTTGATTCCCAATTAGAGCACATGCCTTGGTTTGGGGCTCAATACCCAGTAGTGGCATGTAGGAGGTAGTCAATTGATGATTCTCTTTCATCATTGATGTTTCTCTCTCTCTCTCTCTCTCTCTCTCTCTCTCTCTCTCTCTCTCTCTCTCTCCCCCTCTCCAATCTTTTCTGAAATCTATAAAAATATATTTTTAAAAATGTTAAACATTAGTGATTGTTTTATTTCCTGTCTCTCCTTCCATCTCCTTGCACACACATCCAACAGGATTAATAAGTTGGAAGCTATTTGAGGCCCTTTGTGTCATCCAGCATGTCCACCTCTAGCTCTGGTCAGTGGCTTGTGCTCAAATCCTTTCCTATCTACTCTCACTCTGGTGACACATCAATCACTGGTTCGAGGTACAGAATAAAGAAGATGCAGAATTAATTTGTCTCAGATCCACAGCTGGATTCATAAAATCCATTAGAAGGAGAAAATACCAAGCAGGCAATAATAGGTGTTGTTACACTTGCTATTGTCAAAAGTCCCTTAAATTATTCTTATTTCTGCTTCTTTGGTTAAGTTTATTGCTAAGTATTGCTGGGAGTTAATTCCAGCAGCTCATAAATGCAAGAAGTTCATCAAAAGGGTGGTGAACCTTGAAGTTTCAGCAGGGCTGAAGATACATGTTATTGCCTGCTGCCAGAATAGCTGTGGGTATTTCCCCAAACCTGAAAATCTACTTGTTATTACCTGCTACAGGCCAAATAGTTGAACAGCCAAAGGCAACCTGGTAATCTTACTATTTACCAAACTTTAACTTTAATATGTATATCTGCTTTGCTATGTGCCAAAATGTGTGAATAAAAAGCCCTGGGTACAGAAATTCAGGGAGAACTGGTTACCATAACGAAGTCCCACTCCTACCCACCCCAGAATACTTTCCAAATTTATATTTTATGTCTAGTCTCTTTATTAATTCACCACAGCCCATTCTCCAGATTCCTGAACCCTTACGAATTCAGGATAGCATACCAGCATTAATAATGCCCAAGACAAGGACATCTGGAGAAGGAGGTTTGCCTGAGTGAAGAAAATAAATTAATCACCAGTAAAAGGTGGGTCACTGGTGAATACAGTGGGGAGATTCACTGCATGTGAAGCTTGCACCAAGCCTTGGAGGTCAAGAACCAAAGTGGACAAGCCTGACTATAATGTAGAAGAATTGGATTCAACGGCAAAAATATAATTGTAAATTTTTAGCTTATATACGCAATGATAAAGAAATTAGAATGTGAGGAGAATCTAAGATGGTGGCATAGGTAAATACCTACACTGCTACCTTGCACAACAATTTCAAAACTACAACTAAAAGATAGAACAGGCATCATCCAGAACGACAGGAAAGCTGGCTGAGTGGAAATTCTACAACTAGAAGGAAAGAGAGGGGCTCACAGAGACCCAGAGGAGCTGCAAAAAGCTGAGGTACGGAGACGTGGGCTCATGGAGAGAGCGGGTGCCAGAGGACCTGGCTGGCTTTCTCTGGCGGGAGGGAGACAGAGACTCTCAAAGGCATTGAACTCCTTGCCCTACGACATTGAACCCCAGACCCAGCTGAAACTCATACAGGGGGAGTTTGGACTGTGAAAAGGGAGAGGTGCACGGAGGTTTAGGGGAGTCGCAAAAGATCAGAAGTCTGATGGCGCACAAGGCGTTTCTCGCGGAGGACCAACTGCTGATTGTGCCTCTGGCTTTCAGGAGTGGGCGGAAGACAGACTCTCCCAGCTTTGCCACTTCTGACTCCACTGGGCCCCAGTTTCGAGCAAAACCCTGGGGACCCAGACTCGTGTGGTCCCGGACCACAGGGGAGCAGGAAAGGCAGCGGTCTAGAGGCACTGCGAGAGAGCGTGCCCGCACAGGGACCACTCCAGCCATTACCCAGTCACGTGAGACTCAGGGGCCATGAGGGCGGACTGACTGAAAGACAAGGTGGTCCCTCAAGCCCTGAGACTCCACCCATCCCAAGCTCAATAGAGAGGCTTCTGCAGTTTTTCAAGTCTGGTATCATAAGGCTGAATCCAACACAGAAGTTCTCCTAGCAAAGTGAAAATGCTGAGACAAGGGAAGAGATCATAAACAAAAGAAATGGAGGAAAACAAACGACCTATATAGAGTTCAAAACCACACTTATAAGGTTTTTCAAGAATATGCTAGAAAAGATGGATAAACTTAGCGAGTCCCAACAGGAGATGAAAAAAGAACAACTAGAGATGATAAAGGACCAAATAGAAATTAAACAAACACTGACTGAAATAAAAAAAATATTATACAGAGACCTAACAGCAGACTAGAGGAAGGCAAGAATCAAATAAAAAAATTTGAAATATAAAGAAGCAGAAAACACTCAACTGGAAAAGCAAGAAGAGAAAAAAATCCAAAAATGTGAAGATGATGTAAGGAGCCTCTGGGACAGCCTCAAGCATAGCAACATCAGAAATGTGGGGGTGCCAGAAGAAGAGAGACAGCAAGATACTGAAAACCTACTTAAAGCAATAATGATGGAAAACTTCCCACATCTGGTGAAAGAAATAGACTTACAAGTCCAGGAAGCACACAGAACCCCATATAAGGAATCCAAAGAGGACCACACCAAGACACATCATAATTAAAATACCAAGAGCAAAAGACAAAGAGAGAATATTAAAAGCAGCAAGAGAAAAACAATTCATTACCTACAAGGGAGCACCCATACGACTGTCAGCTGATTTCTCAACAGAAACGATGCAGGCCACACAGGAGTGGCAAGAAATATTCAACGTGATGAATAGCAGGAACCTACAACCAAGAATACTCTATCCAGCAAAGCTATCATTCAGAATTGAAGGGCAGATAAAGATCTTCACAGAGAAGAAAAAGCTAAAGGAGTTCATCAACTCCAAACCAGTATTATATGAAATGTTGAAAGGTACTCTTTTAGAAGAGGAAGAAGAAAAAGGTAAAAGCCAAAAAATTATGAGCAACAAATACATATCTATCAACAAGTGAATCTAAAAATTGAGTGAATTAAAAATTTGATCAACAGAATAAACTGGTGAATATAATAAAATCAGGAGCACAGAAAGGGAGTGGACTGATAATTCTCAGGGGGAAAGAGGGGAGGGGTGTACAGGGAGTGACTGGACAAAAATCATACACCTATGGACTCATCAATGGTGGGGAGGTAAGGGTAGAGGGAGGGGTGGGAGCCAGGTGGAGGGGAGCTGTGGAGGGGAAAAAAGAGATACCAATGTAATAATATTAATAATAAAGATTTAATTTAAAAAAATTAGAATGTCAAAAGGTACTTTCTTAATTCAGGCTCAAGAAAAAAGAGTGTCGTTATCATCTTTAACTATGTGGGTTCAAACTGTATTATGCCTAATTTGTATCAGGGATAAAAGGTCCATAATAAAAAGAAAGCCTTGCCAGATCTTCTGCTTCTGGTGTTGAGAGCAGCTACAGAGGGTGGAGCTATCAGCTCTCTCACAGGGAGACACTTGAATGCTTTGTTTAAAAATCACCATAGAACACATTGGGACAGGCAGATCTTAGCAAAAATAACTTTAAAAGCTAGTGAAGCCCTATTCAGTTTGGCTCGGTGGATGGAGCATTGGGCTGCAGACTCAAGGGTCCCAGGCTCGATTCCAGTCAAGGACATATACCTTGGTTGCAGGCACATCCCCAGTGGGAGATGTGCAGGAGGCAGCTGATGGATGTTTCTCTCTCATTGATGTTTCTAACTCTCTCTCTCCCTTTCTCTCTGTAAAAAATCAATAGAATATACTAAAAAAAAAAAAAAAAAGCTAGTCAATGCCACTGGGAGTGAAATAGGAAAAAATTCAGAATCTTTCATTTTATTACATTTAATATGTTTATTGTTATCTATTAAGCATGCCTTTAATTTTATAAGAAATTTTACAGGTTGCTAAATTTTCCCAAAACAAACAGGATGTGGGGGAAGGGAGACATGTGGTGATCCTGTAAGATGGATACCCACTCCTGAGAATGCTATTTAAAAAATCTCATATTCGCCATTTTTTTTTCATAATTTGAAAATTTTACAGAATTCAGGAATGCTTCTGGGATTTCTGTACTCATGAAGAGAGAAAGCTGACTTAAGACAAATGTACACACCATCCAATTTTGGATTTTAGATAGTTTTGAGCTAAACTTAACTCTCTTTACAGACACTACAGAATAAAACCCAAAGTTGTTTTTCCTGCAAAAGAAAGATAGCAGATATGACACAAAGAAAGATACAGAACTGGTTCTAAGCAACAAGATTGGTGTTTCCATAATAGAGGGCAGTTTTAAATAATAATAGAGGGCATTCCAAAGTTAACATTAAGACTGCCAAAAAGTCAGTAAATTATCTGTTACAGAATTTTCCAAAGTAAATGCCTTAGATAATAATAATTAGCTTTAAAATCCCAAATTGTCAAAACATCCTATATAATTAAGAGGTAATAAGCAAATTGACCATCACTCCAAACAACAAGATTGCCACCACCATGTGGTCAAAGATGGCTGCCCCCATGTGGACACAAGATGCCTGCCACAAGATGGTCATCAGCAGGAGACAGTTGTGGGCCATCAGGCCAGCAGGAAATGGAAGTTGGGGGCAACCTGTCTAGAAAAGTAGGGCAGTAGTGAGGACCAGGCATGCAGGGGAGGGCAGATGAGAGGGACAAGGCCTGCAGGGGAGGACATTTGAGGGGGGGACAAGGCCTGCAGGGGAGGGCAGTTGGGGGTGACCAAGCTAGCAGGGGAGGGAAGTTGGGGGTTACCAGGCCTTCAGGGAAGGGAAAGTGGGGGCAACCAGGCCTGCAGGGGAGAACAGTTAGGGGAAACCAGACTGTCAGAGAGAGGGGGCAGTTAGGGGTGATCAGGCCACCAGGGGAGGGCAGTTAGAGTCAATTGGGCTGGCAGGGGGCAGTTAGGCACCAATCAGGCTGGCAGGGGAGTGGTTAGGAATTGATTAGGCTGGCAGGCAGAAGCAGTTAGGAGGAATCAGGCAGGAAGGAAGGTGAGTGGTTGGGGCAATCTGGCCAGCACAGAGGGCAGTTAGGGGTCACCATCTGACAAGGAAGTGAAGTTAGGGGTGACTGGGCCAGCAGGGGAGGGCAGTTGGGGGGGAACAGGCCAGCAGGGGAGTGCAGTTAGGGGCAATTTGGCCAGCAGGGGAGCAGTTATGTGTCAATCAAGCTGGCAAGGGTAGTTAGGGGGTGATTAGGCTGATAGGCAGAAGCAGTTAGGGGTAATCTGGCAGGCAAGCAGGCAAGCGGTTGAGAGCCAGCAGTCCCAGATTGTGAAAGAGATGTCCAGCTCCTCAAGGAGTCCCAGATTGGAGAGAGTGCAGGCTGGGCTGAGGGGAACCCCCCTCCTGCATGAATTTTGTGCACTGGGCCTCTAGTAGATACATAATATTTTATTTAATAAAAGGGTAACATGCAAATTGACCCTAATGGCAGAATGACAGGGAATAATCAGTTGCTTTTAATGCACACTGACCACCAGGAGACAGATACTCAATGCAGGCACTGCCCTCTGATGGTTAGTGTGCTTCCACAAGGGGAGCACTGCTTAGCCAGAATCTGGCTCATGGCTGGCCATCATAGTGATGATGGTGGGAGCCTCTCCCACCTCCATGGCAGTGCTAAAGATGTCTGACTGATGGCTTAGGCCGCTTTCCCTAGGGAGTGGGCCTAAGCCTTAAGTCAGATATTCCCCAAGGGATCCCAGATTGCAAGAGGACACAGGCTGGACTGAGGGACCAACAACCCCCCACCCCCAAGTGCATGAATTTTCATGCACTGGGCCTCTAGTATTAATTATAAAGGTCTAAGTATCCTGGGGAGAAACTGGCTTCACTCTTTGGTAAAGGAAGGAGCTAGTTGCCCTTCCCCTAGCAGAAATAATGTGGCTATTTTACATTTAAATAGACCAGGCTAGGCCAAACCTATTTCACCAGCCAGAAATGTGCTTTTTCCAGAACCTTTGGCAATGTAAAACTTTGGAGTTTACTGGATTAAATAATAAAACTTGTTGAATATCTGGGTATTTTAAAATGACAAAATATTTAAATGTTAATCTGAATTTGCCTTGCATGAAAGATTGAGAGGAAAGAATTGAATCTATTAATTAAATATGTCTTGTACTTTTTAAAATGTAAAGTTATTAATCTGAGAAATACTAAGCATTTAACTTGCCACCTAAAATTTAAGGCTTTTAAGAGTTAGAAGTTCAAATTAAATTGGGAGAAATCATATAGTTGTGATAACAAAATGCATAAAGAATAGAAATTTATTTTTAAGAAAATAATTCTTGTATTTTCTCTAGCGAAATTAGTAATTCAAAATATATTGTAGTATTTATGGTAACATTTTAACCTAAGATATAATATTTTATATGGTCTAATTAAAAAAGGATTAATTCTATGATCTCAATACAATTTTTTGTATAAAAATCAGTTTAAATTTAACTGATATCTTTTAGAACAGTGGTCAGCAAACCGCAGTTCACAAGCCACATATGGCTCTTTGGCCCCTTGAATGTGGATCTTCCACAAAATACCATGGCCTGGGCAAGTCTATTTTGAAGAAGTGGCATTAGAAGAAGTTTAAGTTTAAAAAATTTGGCCTTCAAAAGAAATTTCTTTTTTAATTTTCTTTTTATTTTTTAATTAAATTTTTATTATTCAGATTATTACATTTGTTTCGCTTTTTTCCCCTCCACAGCTCCCCTTCATCCAGCTCCCACCCCTCCCTCTAACTTACCTCCCTCCAGTTGACCTAATCCATAGGTATATGAGTTTTGTCCAGCCTCTCCCTGTACAACCCTCACCCCTTTCCCCCTGAGAATTATCAGTCCACTCCCTTTCTGTGCTCCTGATTCTATTATATTCACCAGTTTATTCTGTTGATCAAATTTTTAATTCACTCAATTTTTAGATTCACTTGTTGATAGATATGTATTTGTTGCTCATAATTTTTTGGCTTTTACCTTTTTCTTCTTCCTCTTCTAAAAGAGTACCTTTCAGCATTTCATATAATACTGGTTTGGAGTTGATGAACTCCTTTAGCTCTTTCTTCTCTGTGAAGCTCTTTATCTGCCCTTCAATTCTGAATGTTAGCTTTGCTGGATAGATTATTCTTGGTTGTAGGTTCTTGCTATTTATCACGTTGAATATTTCTTGCCACTTCCGTCTGGCCTGCATTGTTTCTGTTGAGAAATCAGCTGACAGTCGTATGGGTGCTCCCTTGTAGGTAATGAACTCTTTTTCTCTTGCTACTTTTAATATTCTCTCTTTGTCTTTTGCTCTTCATATTTTAATTATGATGTGTCTTGGTGTCGTCCTCTTTGGATTCCTTTTATATGGGGTTCTGTTTGCTTCCTGGACTTGTAAGTCTATTTCTTTCACCAGATGTGGGAAGTTTTCAGTCATTATTTCTTTAAATAGGTTTTCAATATCTTGCTCTCTCTCTTCTTCTGGCACCCCCACAATTCTGATGTTGGTACGCTTGAAGCTGTCCCAGAGGCTCCTTACATTATCTTCACATTTTTGGATTCTTTTGCCTTCTTGCTTTTCCAGTTGAGTATTTTCTGCTTCTTCATATTTCAAATTTTTTACTTGATTCTTGCCTTCTCTAGTCTGCTGTTAGGACTCTATAATATTTTTTATTTCAGTCAGTGTCTCTAGTTGGTCCTTTTTCATCTCCTTTTGGGACTCACTAAATTTATCCATCATCTCTAATTGGATCTTTTGCATCTCTAGTTGGTCCTTTTGCATCTCCTCTTGGGACTTGATAAATTTATCCATCTTTTCTAGCATATTCTTGAAAAACCTTATAAGCATGGTTTTGAACTCTATATCCAGTCGTGTTTTTTCCTCCATTTCTTTTGTTTGTGATCCCTTCCCTTATCTCAGCATTTTCACTATGCCAGGGGAACTTCTGTATTGAATTCAGCCTTATGATACCAGACTTGCAAATCCGAAGAAGACTCTGTTGAGCTTGGGATGGGTGGAGTCTCAGGACTTAAGGGACCGCCTTGCCTTCCAGTCAGCCCCACCCTCCACGGCCCCTGAGTCTCACCTGACTGGGTTATCGCTGGAGCAGTCCTTGTGTGCACACACCCGCAGTGTCTCTAGATCGCTGCCTTTCTGGCTTCTCTGTGCATCAGGCCCACACGAGTATAGGTCCCCAGTGTTTCGCCCGAAACAGGGGCTTAGTGGAGTCAGAAGTGGCACAGTTGGGAGGGTCTGTTTCCCACCCACTCACTAAAGCCAGCGGCACAATCAGCAGTCTATCCTCCGCGAAGTTCTGTGTATGCCACCAGGCCTCTAATCTGGAATTACCAACTGAGGTCTAGCCAAGGAGAAGGCTTATTTTGGGGGGCTAGCAATTTTAATCTGTGCCAGTAACCTAATATACATCCTTGATAGCCTATAATTAAGTCACTGGCCCTTTCTCCATAACCTGATCTTATAAGACCTGTTTACCTACGTACTCCAATTTTATAGAGGCCTCAAACCATGAACAATACACAACCCTCAGAGGGGGTTATCAGTGCTGGCACCACGCCAGCCCTTTTGGTTTGGTTTTATGCCCCCCCCCCCATTCCAACACACAGGGCTTTTGGTAAAACCAATGAAAGGTCTAGAAGACCCATCTGTATTTGGGGGACAAAGAAACCAAAGGAATATAAAGGGAGAGATTCCTCCATATTGAGGGGCTCAGGATTTGGAGAGAAACATCTCCCCTGAGTCATTTTACTAGTACATGTGGAACAGCTGAAAATAAATGGGTTTTCCCTATATCTCTGGTACTCCTATGTATTTTTCAGTTGCCTGGTAAATTCTGTAACAATATAAAGGAAATAGATACCCGGTGTATAAAATTCGTGCATGGGGTGTGGGAAGGAGTCTTACAGCCCAGCCTGCACCCTCTCCAATCTGGGACCCATTGAGAGATGTCCAACTTCCCATTTAGGTCCAATCTCACCTAAATGGGCACAATCCAGAACTGCAGGCTCCCAATGCTTACCTGCCTGCCTGCCTGATTTCCCCTAACTCTTCTGCCTACAGCCCTGATCACCCCCTAACCACTCCCCTGCCAGCCTAATTAATGCCTCACTGCTCCCCTACCAGCCGATTGACCCTAACTGCCCTCCCTGCAGGCTTGGTCACCCCCAACTGCCCTCCCATGCAGGTCCAATCTCCCACAACTGCCCTCCCCTGCAGTCCTGATCCCCCTCAACTGACCTCCCCTGCAGGCCTGGTCACCCCTAACTGCCTTCCCCTGCAGGCCTGATTGCCCCCAAATGCCCTCCCTTGCAGGCCTAGTACCTACCAACTCCAGTCCCCTAATGGCCTGATCACCCACAACTTACCCCCCCTTCTGGCCATCTTGGGGTGACCATCTTTGATCAAATAGGGCAACTATCTTGTGTGTTGAAGTGTTGATCAATTTTCATATTACTCTTTTATTAGATAGGATGACAAAAAACACTTGGAGACCAGTAGGAAGGGCAATGTTGTGAGAGGAGCTAATCCAGCTCTCAGACCTGGCAGACTGGCAGGCTAAGGGAGGAGGGAGCTTCTCTCACAACCTCCACTGCCCAGAGCATCACAATCAACACCCCCTAGCACATATAACATCTAGTACTGAAAGGCAAAGGGCTGCTGGCAACAGTGGAGTCTGCAGTCAGCAGAACAGAGTTGATGAGAGAGAAAGCTGCAGTTTTGGGGGAAAGGTGGGAGGGATTGGTTATTGTTTTGTGTTTTGTTTTGTTTGTTTTTTCTCTCTAAACCTAGAACATAGGAATTTTCATTTGCAACTACTCATCTAAGGCTTTGCTTTAGGGAGGGAGGCACAGACATAAAGTGCCTGA
This sequence comes from Lasiurus cinereus, assembly GCA_011751065.1. Classification (NCBI taxonomy): domain Eukaryota; kingdom Metazoa; phylum Chordata; class Mammalia; order Chiroptera; family Vespertilionidae; genus Lasiurus; species Lasiurus cinereus. The sequence goes on along the minus strand of JAAGEH010000392.1, from coordinate 24,185,713 downwards.
GGATAGGCTGGGGTGGGAAGCAGGACAGGGAGACATGGACAAGCAGTACCCAGGAGTCCAGCATTTGGTCATTCATAAGCGGTTTTAAATGGCCATTTTTACTGAGAGGAGCTAGCCCTGTTCCCAGTAACCCCAAGGCAGGTAATACATCCTGCCTTATCTTCAGGAGCCCTGCATGCCATACCCTGCATTTTGAGCTTTTCAGAGGAAACAAAGGTAGAGGCCAAGCTTGTAGGTCTGAACTGTCTTAAGAAGTCCTCAGTGACTGAAATGGAGGAGGGGCCATCCTCCTGACTATTATGAAAATCAGAATGATAAAAACTCCAGTTTCCCAGCTGACCCTATCTGTCTCTATACAATCTCTGTCCAGCCAAGTGCAGAGTAATAGTTTGGGCCAGTCTCAGAGAAGTAGTTCTGATGCAGGAAAAAAGTACCCAACTTCTTCCCTGAAAGCCAGAAAGCACTTTACCTTTTTTCAGAAACAGGCTTTTGAGTAAGATTGACGGCTGGCATACAGGCAAAGGTGGGTAGAGGCAGAGCATAAGGAACCAGGGAAAGTTTGTGGACCCAGCTCTGGGCTCCATGCTGCTAACAAACCTACTTTAGAGGACAGATTGGCCCCTCCTGCTTGCAGCCATGGCCTGTGCAGACAGACACAAGCAGTGGACTAGTGGGTTGCTTAGAGCTTTAAGCAGGTTGCTGAAAGCCAAAAGACAGTGCCTGACAGTGGTTAGTAGCTAAGTACCTAACAGAATTGGCAGAAGAGTGAGATCCAAAGTGAGTTCCCATAGGCATTAAAAACATGGCTGAGCTGAAACCAGTTTGGCTCAGTGGATAGAGTGTTAGCCTAGGGACTGGAAGGTCCCAGGTTCGATTCCAGTCAAGGACTTGTACTTTGGTTGCGGGCATGTCCCCAGTAGGGGGTGTGCAGAGGCAGCTAATCAATGTTTCTCTATCATCGATGTTTCTGGCTCTCTGTCCCTCTCCCTTCTTCTCTGTAAAAAATCAATAAAAAATATATTTTAAAAAATAAAATAAAAACATGGCTGAAACAAATTCCACTTCACTTTCTTTTTTTCTTTTCTCTTTTTTTCTCCCTTTTTTCTTCTCTATTTTTTTTAAGTTTTTCTCTCTTCTTTTTTCCTGCTTTTTAAATTTATTGTCTTTTTTTTTCACTGTCCTAAATTGTTAATTATATAAGAATTTTACAAACATTACTTATATTAGCAGTAATAGGGGAGCTGGAGAGTATTATGCCTTTTCCAAGTTGCATGGCAAGAACCACCAATAGTATTATATGGTGGAGCTTGTGGCCCTTACCAAGGTCACAGCTCTTGGGCCTACAGAAGTAAGGCCTTGCATCTCCCTGTGCTTGTGGATTCATTTGGTGATCCATTAGGTGTCAGAATTTCTTTTGATAGCCTTATGGAAATGAGCAATGAAGATAACCTCAAAAAATTTGTACGTGGAATCTTGACCAACTTAGTAAGAATTCAAGACTCTCAGAGCCCCACAGTGGAATCTCAGAGCAACAGACTGAAGACTTCAAGCAAACTTTAGCTTGTTACCACCATGATGGACATGCTTGCAGTAGTTTGCACTCATTGGAACAGGGCATTTGCGACCACCACAAAGCACACTAATCCTGTATAATAAAAGGTTAATATGCAAATTGACCGAATAGTAGAACATGACACTCAACTCAGAAGCTGCCCCCTTGATCATTTTTATAACCATTAATTTGAATTCTTTATCTGACAAATTATTTGCCTCCATCATTTAGTTTATTATTATTATTTTTTTGGCGATTCCTCCTTTTCATTTAGTTTATTTTTTGGTAAGTGCGCTGGCATAAGGAGAGCACTGTTCATCCAGAAGCTGGGCTCACGGCTGGGCTGGAGAGTGCAGCAGAGGTGGCACAAGCCTCTCCCACCTCTGCAGCAGTGCTAAGGATGTCTAACTGACAGCTTAGGCCTGCTCCCCTTGGGCATCCCTTAAGGGTTTCCAGTCTACAAGAGGGAACCTCTAGTCCAATATATGACATAAACTTGCTTGGCCTTGTATCCTAGTCAATGTACTTTGTCAGGCTGGGTGTGGTGGGGAGCCCTGTGGAGTGCAGAGAGCTGGCAGTACTAACGTCAATGCACCCTGAGAAGGAAGTACATTATATCCAACTGCTTCTTCTGCTATAGCTCCTGGAAGTACTTGTAAGCGCCCATCTTGGTTTAACTGCAGACGGAAAGGAAGAGCTTCCATCCCACAATCACCTTTGGTCTCTTTCAAATATATCTTCTTTATCTATCTACTTTATTGAATTGTTCTTATTCTAGTCTCTCATACATCTAACTTTCCTCTTCCCTTTTCCTACTTAATTTTTCTTTCTTTTTTTTTACTACACAATTTTTTTCTCTCTCATTTTTTTCTCTTTTTCCCCCTTCTCCTGCTTTCACATCTTTCTTCTTTTTTTTTCTTATTTGAGGTCTAAATACTTGCTCCTCTATTTTCCTTTTCAAACTATTTTTCTTCTCTATGCATTTTTTATTCCTCCTTCATTATAATCCATTTTTCTTCCCTCATTCCTCTAATTTATTATTCTTATTTTCTTTATTTCAGCTCTGCACCTACATATTCTGTCCCCTCCCCATTTTCTTGTTGCTTTTGTTTGTGCTTTTCTGTTTGTTTTTACCTCAAACTTTTTTTTCTTTTTTCCTATCATTCTTACTCTCTTTTCTCTTTCCAAATTCCCCTTTGTTGATTGTTTTTGTTGGTGCTATAAAGGTCTTGTCTACATCTTTGTTTTGTTTCTACAATTTTTTGTTTTGTCTTGTTGTATTTTGTTCTCTTTGGTCAGCATCTCTACAACAATTTGCAAGACCTGGTTGTGGGTGAGCCACATAGGCAGCCAGCCTGAGAAGAGAATCCACCCACAAACAGGACAGTAATATTCAAAACTCAACTACAACAGAAGAACACCATTAAATAAAGTAAGGGTCTTTCCTAGCACATCCGTCTCAGGAGACCTAAGAGACTGTACTACTGGGTCTCACAAAACACCTACTATATAAGACCATTCCACAAAATCTGGGGGGCATACCAGTTTGATCTAATACATAAAAACAAATACAAAGAGACAGTAAAAATGGAGAGACAAAGAAATGAAACTCCCAAATAAAAGAAAAGGAGGAATTGCCAAAAAATAAACTAAATGAAATGGAGGCAAATAATTTGTCAGATAAAGAATTCAAAGTAATGGTTATAAAAATGATCAAACATCTGATTGAGAATTGCAAGCAACTTAATGAGAATTGTAAGAAGTTGAATGAGAAATATAACAGGAGTAAGAATCATGAGGAAATGAAGAATGACATAATTGTAATAAAGAACACACTGGAAAGATTCAACAATGGACTAGAAGAAGCTGAGGATCAAACTAGTGTGTGAAAAGACAGGTTGAAAACCACCCAATCAAATCAGCAATTAGAAAAAAAAATTAAAAACCAGGAGGAGAGTTTAAAGAAGGTTTGGCACAGCATGAAACAAAACAACATCTGCATAATAAAGGTACTAGAAGGAGAAGAAGTTGATAAAGTAATAGAAAACCTGTTTGAAGCAATAATGTCAGAAAACTTCCATGACTTGGGAAAGAAAAAGGTCACACAAGTCCAGGAAGCACAGAGTCCCAATTGACCTAAACCCAAAAAGGACCACACTAAGGCACATCATAATTAAAATGGCAAATGTTAAAAACAAAGAAAGAATCTTAAATACTGCAAGAGAGAGACAGAAAGTTACCTACAAGGGAACTTCCCTTAGACTGTCAGCTGATTTCTCAATAGAAATGTATCAGGCCAGAAGGGAGTAGCATAAAATATACAAAATAATAAAAAGCAAAGCACTGGATCCATAATTACTCTATTCAACTAGGCTATCATTCAAAATTGAAAGTGAAATTAGGAGCTTCACAGAAAAATAAAGGCTAAAGGAGTTTATTAGTACCAAACCAGCAATGCAAGAAATCCAAAAGGACTGCTGTAATGAGGAGAAATTGAAAAGGGTAGAGCAATGGTCGGCAAACTGCGGCTCGCAAGCCACATGCGGCTCTTTGGCCCCTTGAGTGTGGCTCTTCCACAAAATACCACGGCCTGGATGAGTCTGTTTTGAAGAAGTGGCATTAGAAGAAATTTAAGTTTAAAAAATTTGGCTCTCAAAGGAAATTTTAATCGTTGTACTGTTGATATTTGGCTCTGTTGACTAATGAGTTTGCCGACCATTGGGATAGAGGAATACAGGCATCTATACCAATAAAAGGGTAATATGCTAATTAGACTGGACATCCTTCCAGACATCTTTCCAGAAAAAGCCATGGTGGTAGGGGTTGAGGCAGAGGTGGTTAGGGGTCATCATTCCAGCAGGGGAGAGCAGTTAGGGGCAATCTGGCCACATGGAGAGCAGTTAGGGGCAACCAGGACTATCTAACAATAATATATAATTTCAAACAGTAGTTTTTATACAAAATGAAAGTTACTATGCTTCACCTTCATTGCCGATTGTACCTGGCTTGGTCTTCTTGCTGAGTTGTTAATGCATAAGCTCATTTTCCAGCTGGATAATAGGATCCAGATGTGTTGACAACTCAGGCCTTCAGTGCTTCTCTGTGGCTATAGCATTGCAGTTCTCTGTTCATGAAGTAGGGCATTGCAAGGGTTCAGAAAAACTCAACCAATCTAACTTTTTCAGTGTCCTGGTTTAATAGGAAAATAATGAAATACCAAACATTATGATGTATTTTAAAATTTTATATTTAACAAATGAATGCTCTTTAAACTGCAGTGCATATTATTGTGCAACCCCCAAGTTAAGTATAGGATTTATAAAATGTTGTTATGTAGTTTTTTTATAGAAGTCCAGTGCACAGATTCATGCACATTCAAAGGAAATTAATTAGAAGGTAGCTGGTGGGGTGGGACTAGTTGAGATAGGCCAGGCACAACCTAGAGCCAACCTCCTGGTTGGTCCCTCCCCAACCAGCTGTACCTGGGGCTTGAAGGGCATTTGTGGAGTGAGCAGGGTCCCTCTGTCAGGTGGAGTCCACAGCCTGGTGGAATCACCTGACCCCACAAGGAATCTGGCTCCTCCTCTCTGGTTCCAGGGTTCATCACCCAAGAACCGCCACTGCCACGTCACCACAGCTGGGCAGCTCCTTCATTGAGCATCTGCCCCCTGGTGGTCAGTCTGCATTATGCCTACTGGTCAGTGGATAGTTGGACAGTTGCTTTACCATAGATAGATAGATAGATAGATAGATAGATAGATAGATAGATTAGCTTATATTTTAAAATTTTTGGTATTTTAGTATTTCCTGTACAACTTTTCAGTGTATCTATCTCTGTGATTTTACATATAATCTCATCAGAAAATAATTTCAATTTAACTTTGAGGTCCAAGATAAGTGGTTCTGTTGTCTGGTATCTCAAGGCCTGGAAACTATATCAGGTCCCCAAGTTCCCTGCTGTAACTTCCCATAAGCCACCTGGGTCCTACAGGCAGGTGTTGAGTTGTAAGTGACAGGTCAAAATAGAGTTGAAGTTAAAGAATATTTGAGTTTCTCATAACCCACAACTGGTTTAAAATGATGGTCATGTTAATTTAAAACAATTGGTTAGTTGCCCAGCCAGCATGGCTCAATGATTGAGCTTTGAGCTATAAACCAGGAGGTCACGGTTCAATTCCTTGTCAGGGCACATGTCCAGATTGTGGGCTCAGTCCCCAGTGGGGGCTTTGTGGGAGGCAGCCAATCAATGATTCTCTTTCATCATTGATGTTTCTGGCTCTCCCTCTCCATTCCTCTCTGAAATCACTAAAAATATATTTAAAAAAATAGTTTATTAGTTAGTGATTTCTGTATAGCAGACAATAAAGAATTCCTCATCTTCTTGCAAAAACTTTAGCCTATACCTTTGGACCTGTCACCAGTTGTTATCTGCTATTTGAGTAATTTTGAAGTGCTAAAATACTTTGTTCTTAGTACATTTTCTTATATCTCAAAATGAAAACAAAACTTGGTCCCAAAAGTCTGTGCTATAATAAAATGGCCAAACAATTTATACCAGAAGGGAGCCAACTAAATTTTCAGGGGGAAAAAAACATCTAATTTTTAAAAATTAAATGCATAATGCATTTCCAGAAAAGAAGGGGTAAGAAGCCTATTTTTAGTTTGCTTATATAGATAATCTAAAAAAAGAGGCTGCCTATTTTGGCTAAGCAAACATTGGAATGTTTCTGAAGTGTTCACAAAACAAGAGATCCTCCTCAGAGCACAAGGGCACTTTTGAACTCTTAGATGCTGAGTTAGAATTAGGGGCCTGAGGAAGACCAGTGAATCTGCAGAAAACATGCTTCACAATCTTATGTAAAGAACTTGGTATGGCTATGCTGCTCAGTGTTTTGGGGAGGGCGAGGGTTTGCAGGCTTTAAGCTGGTTTGGGGAAGCAGCAAAAGGGAACTACTTTGCTGGAAGATGAGGGTGGGAGATGATGTAAAGAGAGGGTCTACAGAAAAGATCATTGAAAAATGAGCAAAGTTAGCTGCACAAACATCTTTGAACAAAAGGGTCTCTAGCGAGAATTGGAAGAAACTGGACTCCTTGTACATTTTTAGTGGGAATGTAAATAATGCAGCTGCTATGGAAAACAGCAAGGAGCTTCCTCAGAAACTCAAATATAGAAGTACCATATGACCCAGGACTTTCACTTCTGAGGATACACCCTAAAGAATTAAAAGCAAGGTCTCAAAGAGCTATTTGTACACCCATGTTTGAAGCAATATCATTCATGATAGCCAAAAAGGTGGAAGCAAGCCAAGTGTCCTCTGAAAGGTATGGACAAAATGTGTTCTATACATACAATGGAATGGTCTTTAAAAGGAAGGAAATGCTGACACATGCCATGGCCTAGATGGACTTTGAGAACATTGTGCTAAGTGGACTAAGCCAATAATAAAAGGACAAATACTCTGTGATTTTTATGAGGTCCCTAGAACAGTCAAATTCACAGAGACTGTAATTGAAGGGTGGCTGCCAGGGGCTGGGGAAGGGGATATGGGGAATTAGTGTTTAAAGGGCAGTTCAGTTGTGCAAGATGAAGATATTTCTGTGGGTGGGTGGTGGTGATAGTTGCACAACCATATGAATATACTTAATGTCTCTGAACTGTATGCTTAAAATTGTTAAGATGGTAAAAATTGTTATATGCATGTATTTCACAATAAAAAATCAAAGATTAGTAAAGAAGAAAATAAAAATGTTCTAAAGATGTTACCTCAGCCCTAGCCAGTTTGGCTCATTGGCCTGCAGACTCAGGTTCGATTCTGATCAAGAACATGTACCTTGATTGCTGGCACATCCCCAGTAGGGGTGTGCAGGAGGCAGCTGATCGATGTTTCTCTTTCATCGATGTTTCTAACTCTCTATCCCTCTCCCTTCCTCTCTGTAAAAAAATCCACAAAATAAATTTTTAAAAAAAGATGTGACTTCAACTGTATCAGCCAAAGTATCTTCCTCTTATCCCTCTCATCCCCAAATACTATTTCCTGTTGTGTGTTGCGGGGAGGGACAAGGAGGATGCAGTGCTTTGTGTCATTGCTTCTGACCCTTCCCACTTGAGTCACGAAAAAGGCCAGGCTGGATGTGCCACGAGCCAGTGGCTGAAGTGGGGCCATAAGCTGCCCAAATCACTGTACTTCTGCCCTTCTGCTTAGGGTTGGCCCTTCTGCCACATTTTGTGGCTTGACTGCCAGAAAGCTACTTTTGAAAGTACCTCCTGCACATCCCACACTGGGGATCCAGCCCACAACCAGGTCATGTGCCCTGACTGGGAATTGAACTGTGGCCTCCTGTTTCAGAGGTGAATGCTCAGCCACTGAGCCACACAGGCCAGGCTCAACAGATATATTTCTTTTCGAGGTTTACACTACTTTCTTGTTTCTTTGCAGCTTTAGGATATTCTGCCTGATAGCATTTTAAAGGTTTGAGGTTGTAAGACATGTGAGCCTCTGGGGTGTCCACTACAACTCCATTTTAAAGTGGCTCTGTTTATTTATCTTTTACAAAGAGAAATGTTAATTCACCAATTATTGATAAAAACAAAAAACACATGTTGTGCTAGGCCCTTCTTCCGTTTTGGACAAAATGGATGCTGTCTGCCTATAGATCAGTGGGTGGGAATTTAAATGGCCCTATCATTGGTACAGACCAGTAACTATAAGAAATGGGAGGAAACCCTAACTGGTTTGGCTCAGTGGATAGAGTGTTGGCCTGCAGACTAAAGAGTCCCAGGTTCTATTCTGGTCAAGGATATGCACTTTGGTTGCGGGCACATCCCTAGTAGAGGGTGTGCAGGAGACAGCTGGTCAATGTTTCTCTCTCATCAATCTTTCTCTCTATCCTTCTCCTTTACTCTCCGTAAAAAAATAAAGTATATTAAAAAGAAGAAGAAGAAGAAGTGGGAGGGAAAAGGGGGGATATATAAGTAAATTGTTTGTGGCCCAATCCAGCCAGGAAGTCTGGTGGTTCTTCCCGAAAATGTGTGTCAAGGAACAATAAATATAAACAAGAGGCCATAAACTATTTTTCTGTTTGCATGAAGGAATGGACATAGCCCAGAATTTCATTCCTGAGGTAGAAGGAGAGATTACTGCTGAAGTGGAAGAAAGGAACATGAAAAATTCCCCTTTTTAGGGCTCATCTGTATTTACTCAACAGACCAAGGATAAGGTGATAGATGGAATTTCTTCCTATCTTTCCCTCCCTCCCACTTTCCCTCCATGTCTCCCTTTTTCTTTCCTTCCTTGCTCTCTCCTTCCCTTCTTCCCTTTTTTCCTCTTTTATTTTATTTTATTTTTTTAAAAATCATGCAACTGAAAAAAAAAAGATAGTTCTGACTCAAGGTCTGCAAGAAATAGTAAGTTTAATTATGTTTTCTATAATTTGACCAGCTTCCTGGTCAAAACACACTGTCTTCTTGAGCAAACAAAGTGTTGTCAATGGAGGTGGGTCCTTGCTACATCACAAGGAAAGCATTCCAGGAGACTCACAGAGAGGATTGTGAATGCAAAGTCAAAGACATTACCCTCAGTTCTCAATGTCCCATCTCTGTCCCTCTGTGGGAAAAGTTCAATCTTACCTTCATCAGGCCAAGAAATAGGGCCAGTGTCCAGATATTTTGCACCATGCCAGTCCAGTCTTTTTCACCATCTGACTAGCTTAGCTAGTGTTTCCAGCTGCACTTCATTCAGCTCAGGACTGAGTTTCGAGTCCCATAGCTACCGGGATTGCTGGCAGCTGCTAGTCCCACATGGCTGCTATGGAGAAAACATGCAGACAAATGGGACCAGTGCATTATCGGATAAGAGTGAGAAGTGGAAGGGCTTCTTTGTCAAGCTGATAATATTACCTCCAGTTTAGGATGTACTAGGTGCTTTTTTAAAATAACCAGTCAACTTCCTGAGCTTTCCAGATTTCTGATTGGGTCCATGCCCTAACCCAGTGGTCAGCAAACTCGTTTGTCAACAGAGCCAAATATCAACAGTACAACAATTGAAATTTCTTTGAGAATCAAATTTTTTAAACATAAACTTCTTCTAACACAACTTTTTCAAAATAGACTCGCCCAGGCCATGGTATTTTGTGGAAGAGCCACATTCAAGTGGTCAAAGAGCTGCATGTGGCTCTGGAGCTGCCGTTTGTCAATCACTGTCCTAACCAATCCATTCTTTATAGACTGACAGGCGTCTCTGGGCACCATCTTGGCTCCTACTGCACATGTGTTCACCTGCCCCTTTATTGTTCTACTTGAGCCCGGTGTATGAAATTTGTGCATTCGGAGTGGGGATCCCTCAGCCTGGCCTGTGCCCCTTCACAATCAGGGAGCTCTCAGGGGATGTCCAACTGCCACAGAGGTGGGAGAGGCTCCTGCCACCGCTGCTGAGCTCATCAGCTGTGAGCCTGGCTTCCCCCTGTGAGAGCACACTGACCACAAGCAGGCAGATTCTGCATTGAATGTCTGCCCCTGGTGGTCAGTGCACATCATAGCGACCAGTTGTTCTGATATTCAGTCTATTTGCATATTATCCTTTTATTACATAAGATCCCTTCCCCCAGTGATCTGCTGAATGGTGGGTTTCCCTAGGGAGTGCATGAAGCTATAACTTCCTCAGGAACCAAGGAGATTCTGCTCCCTAGTTTATTATGCTTAATAATGTCTGCTTCCCTTTGCTCCAGTCCTTTATTAATAACTAGCTACGTATGCTAACAAAAGCACTACCAAGTTAGCTTTCCACTTCAGGTTCAGGCCCTCCTTACCTTTTTGCCTACCTCCACACCAACCTTTGTTCAGATCCTGGATCATCCTCTGAACCAGGGCCTCAGTGGTTTTTACAATAAACATTCATAATGCACTTTTGATTAACATATCAGGAATTGGGTGAGGTTTGGAAAAACAAGAATTAATAGTGGTCCAGCCTTCAAGATTACGTTTCACCACTGACCATAAGCAAGGCGTGGAGTTAAGTACAAAGGCAATATGATTACAGCCCTTACATCAAAGGGACAGAGAAGTGATGAGGATCAAGGTGTTTTCCTTTCTACACCATTGTCTTAGAACATCGTATTGGATATTCAGATCTTAGTCTTTTTTCTGAGTTTTTTCAGCTTAACTTTCATCTTCCTCTCTTATTTGTCTCTCTCTGTAATCAAACACCTAAATTTTAGCCCTGAGTTGTGACATTCACTATGTGTGCAATTTTTTAAAATTTATCTTTATTTTTGAAAGTATAGATGTCCCTTTTTTCCATCATTAATCTCCTCCACTCAACCCCCAACCTCCCCAAGCCTTCACCACATTATTTTCTTTGTTCATGGGTTATGCATATAAGTTCTTAGGCAAGTTGCTAAACATTATTTTCCTGAATACCTCTTTTTTTAAAAAATTTTAATTTATTTCAGAGAAAAAGGGAAAGGGGGAGAGAAAATCATTGATCAGTCATCTCCTAGGGATCTAGCAACCAGGCATGTGCCCTGACTGGGAATCAAACTGTGATCATAGATCAATCCTCAAGGACTGAGCCAGGCCAGGAAGGCCTGAATTTCTCATTTTTAAATAAAGATAATGGTTCCTGCTTTGCCTATGGCCTGGAGTTGTTATAAAAATCATATATACAGCCTGGCCAGTGGGGCTCAGTTGGTTGAGGGTTGTCCCATGTATTAAGAGGTCACCTGTTCAATTCCTGGTGACCTTCATGTTTCCCATAGTTTCTAGCACATTTCAATAATGCTTCAGGCCTCAAGGTATCTGCCTCCAGGGATAACATGCCCAACACACACTCAATGTAAATGACACCCCCAGAGCTGTGCAGACAAATCAGGCCCTCCCCTCTCTAAGACAAGGATCCTAATATCCCCCGCAAAAGACTAAGCCTTGCTCTGACACGAGGGTAGTTGTATTTAATTTTTGAATAGTCTCTAACCCCCAAGAACAAGTTCACAGAAGGGGATGTTTTGTATGTAGGTATAGAGAGCACAATTCCAAGTGATGACTCATTACATTTAATACACATTGTTGTCAGAGAGGGGAATGATCACACTCAGCTTCCCAGCCACATGGGAGCTGCAGGAACTGGGCCTACACCTCCTATATATAGAACAGAACTTTAGCTACTGATATATCATCTCGCCCATTTATTCCAGTTCCAAAAGGATCAGATGTAATTGAAACCAGATGACTATGATTAAAGAGGAGTTCTATGGGAGGTAACCTCACAAGTGATCTGATCATAATTTTTTAATAGGGCAGACAAAGGTGGATATTTATGGCCTTTCTTTAGTGAGAGGTTTTGAGTTAATCCTGTCTGTGTTCTTGTGCATCTATGTTAACATATCTTAGAAATACCAGAAGTAATGTTCCTCAAAGGGGTAACCACCCTCAAGTGAACATGTAACCTTAACTATCCTATAATGGATCCCTGACTTGCTTTCTCTTACCTTTATGTAATCTTCCTTACATTCTGACCTTTATCCCAAATATATAAAAGAAATTGCAAATGATTATTCTCTAAGTATCTGAAATCTTGCTTTCTAACAATTGTCATTTTCAGTTCGAATAAACTCTTATAAAATTTTTCTAAAAGTTTGGACATTTCTCACATCAACATGACCACAAACAATTGATCAAAAGGGTAAGGCAAGAGATCTGAACTTACAGAAATATAATCTTGACACAGAATATTTACATGATGTGAATAAAGAGAAAATATCTGTGCAGTTTAGGTACTTGTTTGCATTTTATTTATTTATTATTTTTTAAATTTGCATTTTAAAAACCCAAAAGAAATCTTTATGTTTCCTGATATCTGAATTAGTTTCTTGTGACTGCAGAGTGGCTTAAACAACAGATATTTATTTTCTCACAGTTCTGGAGGCTGAAAGTATATCCAGGTGACAGTAAGGTTGGTTCCTTGGAGGCCTCTCTCCTTGGTTTATACATGGCCATGTCCTCATGTGGTCTTCCTGCTGTTTCTGTGTCCAAATTTCCTCTTTGTTATGAAAGCATCACTCATATTAGGTTAAGGTCCACCCATGCGACCTTGTTTTATCTCAATTACTACTTTATTCATTTTTAAAAATATTTTGGGTAGTTTGATGATAAGCTTCTTTTATTAAACTAAATCTTGATTTTTGAAACTATCACATATATCTCCATTTTTCATTATTAACCCCTTCTAGGCCACCCCAGGCCTTCACCACCCTATTGTCTGTGTCCTTGGGTTATACATATCTGCATACAAGTTCTTTGTTTGATCTCTTCCCACTCACCAATCCACCATGTCCCACATTCCCCCTAAGATACTCCAGTCTGTTCCATGCTTCTATATCTTTAAATATATTTTGTTTGTCAGTTTATTTTGCTTATTAAATTCTACATATGAGTGAGATCATGTGATACTTGCCTTTCTCTGACTGACTTATTTCAGTTAGGATGATACTCTTCAGGTGCCTCCATGCTGTCTCTCTCTCTCTCTCTTTCTCTCTTTTTTTTTTTTTCCAAGGCAAAAATATTTACTTCTATGTAGAAGGGTGCACACACATGGTCTAGAAGCACATGCACACCAAGCAGGGGGACTGCTTGGGTTTATAATACTTTATGCCGCTGATCTGCTCTTGATTGGAAGTCAGGCGCAGTCTTTTTTCTTTTTTTAATTTATTTATTTTAAAAAAATTTCATTGTTCAGATTATTACAGTTGTTCCTCTTTTTTCCCCCCCATAGCTCCTCTCCACCCGGTTCCCACTCCACCCCATGCCCTTACCCATCCCCTCACTTTTCTCATCCATAGGTGTCTGATTTTTGTCCAGTCTCTTTCCCTACCCCCGACACCACTTTCCCCCTGAGGATTGTCACTCCACTCCCTTTTTATGCCCCTGATTCTATTATATTCATCAAATTATTCTGTTCATCAGATTTTTTATTCACTTGATTTTTAGATTCATTTGTTGATGGATATGTATTTATTGTTCATAATTTTTTTATCTTTACCTTTTTCTTCTTCTTCCTCTTTTTACATAATACCTTTCAGCATTTCATATAACGCTGGGTTGGTGTTGATGAACTCCTTTAGCTTTTTCTTATCTGTGAAGCTCTTTATCTGACCTTCAATTCTGAATGATAGCTTTGCTGGGTAGAGTAATCTTGGTTGTAGGTTCTTGCTATTCATCATGTTGAGTATTTCTTGCCACTCCCAGCTGACCTGCATAGTTTCTGCTGAGAAATCAACTAACACTTATGTGGGTGCTCCCTTGTAGGTAACTGTTTTTCTCTTGCTGCTTTTAATATTCTCTCTTTGTTTTTTTTGCCCTTAGCATTTTAATTATGATGTGTCTTGGTGTGGTCCTCTTTGGATTTCTTTTGTTTGGGGTTCTGTGCGCTTCCTGGATTTGTAAGTCTATTTCTTTCACCCGATGGGGGAAGTTTTTGTTCATTATTTCTTCAAATAGGTTTTCAGTATCTTGCTCTTTCTCTTCTTCTGGCATCCTCATAATTCTGATGTTGGTATGCTTGAAGTAGTCCCAGAGGCTCCTTACACTATCTTCATATTTTTGGATTCTTTTTCCTTTCCAAGTTGGTGTTTTCTGCTTCTTTGTATTTCAAATCTTTGACTTGGTTCTTGTGATCCTCTAGTCTGCTGTTAGATCTCTGTATTTTATTTTTATGCTTAATTTCTAGTTTGTCCTTTTTCATATTCTTGAGGATCTCACTAAATTTATTGGCCTTTCTGGAAAATTCTTGAAAAACCTTATACTATGATTTTGAACTCTATATCCAGAAGTTTGCTTTCCTCCATTTTTTTCATTTGTGACCTGTTTCTTTGTCTCCACAATTTGGCTGCTTCCCTGAGTTGATAGAGTGGCTTTGTGTGTGTCCTACGGCGCCCAGTGGCTCAGCCGCCTAGTTACCTAAAGTGGACACTTGTGGTGCACCCCTTTGTGGGCTATGTGCAGAGTCTTGTTGTAGTTAAGCCTTGATTGTTGTTGGTATCACTGGGGAGAATTGATCTCCAAGCCAATTGGCTGTGAGGATCAGCTGTGTCTACAAGGGGAGAATTCGGTGCTGGAGACACCTTATTAGGCAAGACTTGCTTCAGTGGGCTTTGGTACTCACTGAATCTACCCCCTGAATATGTCCCTTATGGATCTGAGGAGTTGTAATCTGGATGGTCCTACTCTGACCCCTGGGTACACTGGCTCTTTGATCTCCAAGGATTTGCTAATTTAGCCTCTGCCTGAAGCCAACTAGCAGGAGCTGTAAAGAGATCTGCAGATTCCTCTTCTTTGTTTGGGTTTTGGAGGTGCCTAGCTGAGGCCCAGCTGTGAAGCAATGCAAGCTGCTATGGAGCTTTGGGCCTTTTGGATGTTCTGAGTCTCTCTGACTCAGCTGTAGTTTGATAGGTAAGTTTAGATTTCAAACGACCAGGCCATTCATATGCAAACGCCTCTGTGCACAGCTTAGATGAGGCAGAGTGTCAGGGCAGAGCAAACAGCAATTGCTTCCCATCATCCCTGCCCTAACAGGCCCCCGGGTCTCAGTGTCCCACAGTAATCACTGCAAGCACCTCTGAGAGAAAGCCACCCTCGAGTTCTGCCTGCTGTCAGAGAATTCAGTTTCTCTCCATATGAGTCTGGGTCCCCAGAGTCTGACCCAGAACTGGCAGTTCAGAGCAGTCTGGAGCTAGTGTCTCCATCTGGCTTGAAAAAAACCAGTCAAGTACTCAGTTGCTGGTCTGTGTGCATACTTCTGTACCTCTGCATTTCATTCCCACAACTCCTCTGAGTTCCAGTGTGCTTTTCTTTTTCCTTCTAGTTGAAGAATTTCTACTTAGCCAGCCTTCCTGTGTTTCTGGATGATAGCCGTTTTGACTTTTAGTTGTAGTTTTGAAGTGGTTGTGTGAGGCAGCAAGTTCAGGTGTTTATCTATGCTGCCATCTTGGGTTCTCTCCTCCATGCTGTCTCAAAGGGTAAAATATTCTTCTTTTTTTACTGCTGCATAATATTCCATGGTGTAAATAAACGACAGCTTTTTCATCCTCTCATCCAAGATGGACACTTGGGCTGTTTCCAGATCTTAATTACTGTAAATTGTGCTGCTATGAACATAGGAGTGTATACATTCTTTCTGATTGGTGTTTTAGGTTACTCAGGATATATTCCTAGAAGTGGAATCACTGGGTCAAATAGCAGTTCCATATTTAATTTTCTTTTTAGGAAACTCCCTACTGTTTTCCACAATGACTATACCAGTCTGCATTCCCACCAACAGTATACTAGGATTCCATTTTCTCCAAATCCTTGCCAGCACTTGTCATTTGTTGATTTGTTGATGGAAGCCATCTGACAGGTGTGAAATGATACCTCATTGTAGTTTTAATTCACATCTCTCTGATGATCAGTACCTTTGAGCATTTTTCATATGTCTCTTGGCCATCTATATGTCCACTTTGGAGAAGTGTCTATTTAAGTCTTTTGCACATTTTAAATTGGATTGTCTTCCTTTTGTTAAGTTGTAAGATTTACTTATATATTTGAGATATTAAGCCTTTATCAGATGTATCATTGCCAGATATGTTCTCATATGCATTGGGCTCTTTTTTTCATTTTTTTTTTGGGGGGGTCTTTTGCTTTCAGAGCTTTTATTTTCATGTAATCCTATTTGTTTATTTTCTTCTTAGTTTCCTGTGTCCTAGGAGATGTATCCATAAACATATTGCTACAAGAGATGTCTGAGATTTTGCTACCTATGACTTCTTCTAGGATTTGTATGGCTTCACAACTCACATTTAAGTCTTTCATCCATTTTGAGTTTATTCTTGAGTTTGATGTAAGTTGGGGGTCTAGTGTACCTTTTGTGAAAGTATCTGTCCAATTTTCCTAAAACCATTTATTGAAGAGACTGGCTTGACTGCATTGTATGCTCTTGCTTCCTTTGTCAAATATTAATTAAGCATAATAGCTTGGTTTGATATCTGGGGTTTATGTTTTGTTGGTCTATATGTCTGTTCTTGTGCCAGTAGCAGGCTGTTTTCAGTAGAGTGACTTTGTAGTATAATTGTGATTCCTCAAACTTTGTTCTTCTTTATCAAAACTGCTGTGGTTATTCAGGGTCTTTTTTGGTTCCTATAAATTTTTAAGTATTTGCTTAAATTTGTGAAATATGCCACTGGTATTTTAATAGAGTTTGTAGTGAGTCTAGATTGCTTTGGGTAGTAAGGATATTTTAATGATGTTAATTCTATAAAACCATGAACACTTATTTATATCTTTTCTATCATTTTTTAATGTCCTATTGTTTTCTGAATACAGTTTTTTACCTCCTTGGCTATATTTATTCCTAAGTTAATTTTTTTGTTGCAATGGTAATTAGGATTGTTTGTGTATCTTTCTGGGAATTAATTACTGGTGTATAAAAATGCCATCAACAGGAAAAAAGATGGCGGCTGGCAGGATGGAGGTGAGGGAGAGGAAGTGAGTGAGGGGACAAAAGGAGTGTATGGGTGTGTGTGGTGGGTGTGTGATTGAGTGAGGGACAGTTGAATCTCACAGGAGCAGTGGGAGCTGGCAGTCCAGGCTCTCTTGGAAGGGGAGAGACTGCCATCGCGGCTGGCACTCCTCGGACTGCGGGACACAGGAATGGAGTTCATGCCATATTGAAGAGGAAAGCAGTCTTTCTTTGGGAACTCATCAACACCGCCAGCTAGACAGGACTTGGAGCTGCCCTGCGACCCAACAGCCACTCCAGCCAGAGTCCTGCAGCCCCATGGACCCTGGGACCTCCGTCTCCCCAGCAACATCGGCGTGGTTGCAGCTGCGGCCACACACTGGTCCAAGCTTGAGAACTCCTGGGTCACTGTGTGTGCACACACCATGGTTTAGGCTGTGTCACGGTTTCAGCTGCAGCCACACACTGGTTCCCGCCTGCAGAATTCCTGGGTCAATACGGGTGTGCTCACCACGGTTCCCCACTCTGCAGCATGCCTTCGCACAAGTTTACAAAGCACCTTAGTCCCTGTGTTTGCATGTCAGGGTTGTGCTATCTGTGGCACCCTAGTCCCTGTGTTTGCAGGATCTGGTCGTCCTGTCTGTGGCATGCCCTCTTATCTGGTTTCTGGAGCTCCCTGGCCACCTGAGTTTGTGGTGTGCCCTCGAGGCCACCACCCAAGGTGGGTTTTCAGCAGCACATTTCTGGCAGTCCATCCCCTAAGCACTGCCTAGGAGCCGCTGGGAGCCCCCGCGAGTGTGATTTTTTTAACTGAGGGCACCACAGTCATACCTCTCCAGGATGTAGGCCTGCTGAAACACATCACCCCGACAGACGGGTTCTTGGTACCACTGTGTATCCCCACTGGGCACGCGTGATCTCAATTAAGGGTGCAAAACAGCAAAAATAGGGACACTCCTCTCCACAGCTGCCGACTTCTACCCACCACAGTTGTGCTGCTCAAGCTCGCAGATCTACACCAAGAGAACCCAAATAGCTCAAGTAGGAAACTACAATAAATTAACAAACAGGAGAACTGAGAGAATACACCAATAGCACCACTCCCCACCTCACCCCCCCCAAAAAACAAAAACTTGGGTAGTAAAGCAATTGGATCTACAATTAAAACATTACAGGAAAACATGGGAAGACGTAAAAGCAATCCCCAAAGGAAAGAAAAAGAGGAATCACCAGAAAAGGAGTTAGGTGAAATTGAAGTGAGCAGCCTTTCAGAGAAAGAATTCAGAGTAATGGTTTTAAGGATGTTTAAGTGGATCGAAGACAAAACACACAACTCAACGACAATATCACACAACTCAATGAGAACTATAAGGAGCTAAATGAGAGTGTCACCAACATGAAACGAAACCAAGAGGAGATGAAGAACGACATAGCTGCAATAAGGAACAGAATGGAAGGCCTAAACAGTAGACTAGAAGAGGCTGAGGACCGCATCACAAATTAGAAGACAAGATAGAAAAAAACACACTAACACAGCAACAACTGGAAAAGAAAACTTAAAAAACAAGAAGAGAGCCTAAGGGAGCTTTGGGACAACACAAAACAAAACAACATACGCTTAATTGGGATCCCAGGAGTGGAAGAAAAGCAAGGAATAGAAAACCTATTTGAAGAAATAATAACAGAAAATTTCCCTGATATTTGCAAGGAAAAAAATATGGAAGTCCAAGAAGTACACAGAGTCCCAAACAAGCTGAACCAAAAAAAAAAAAAAACAGACAAAAAAAAAAAAAAACGGACACCAAGACACATCATAATTAAATTGGTGAACACTAACGACAAAGTAAGAATCTTAAAGGCTGCCAGAGAGAGACAGAAAGTTACCTACAAGTGATCTCCTATTAGAATATCAACTGATTTCTCAACAGAAACACACCAGGCCAGAAGGAAATTGAATAAAATATATAAAGTGATTAAAACAAGGGTCTGCACGCAAGAATACTATACCCAGCAAGGCTATCATTCAAAATTGAAGGTAGAATCAGGACCTTTACAGACAAGAAAGGGCTAAGAGAGTTTATCACTACCAAGCCAATAATGCAAGAAATGCTAAAGGGACTGCTGTAAAAAGAAAAAAGAGAAATGCAAGAAAAAAATACAAACACTAATGAAAAATATGACAACAAACATGAACTTATCAATAATATCATTAAACGTAAATGGGTTAAATGCACCAATCAAAAGACATAGGGTAGCTGAATGGTTAAGAAAACATGACCCATACATTTGCTGTCTATGAGACCAACCTCAGATAAAAGGATTCACACAGACTGAGAGTGGAGGGATGGAAAAACATTTTTCAGGCAAATAGAAATGAGAAAAAAGCTGGGGTAGCAATACTTATATCTGATAAAATAGACCTCAAAGTAAAGGCTATAACAAGAGATAAGGAAGGCCACTACATAATACTAAAAGGAGCAATTCATCAAGAAGATATAACTCTGGTAAACATATACGCACCTAATACAGGAGCCCCTAAATACATAAAAAAACTCTTGAAGGATATCAAGGGAGAGATATCATACACCACTGACATTTCTGGACAAATCCTCTAGACGAAAAATCAGTAAAGGAACAGCAGTTCTAAATAACTCTCTAGATCAAATGGACCTAATTGACATCTTCAGAGCATTTCACCCCAAAGTTACATAATATACATTATTCTCAAGTGCACATTGGACATTCTCAAAAATAGACCACATATTGGGTCACAAGAAAGTCTCCCCAGGTTAAAAAAGATTGAAATCATATCAAGCATTTTCTCAGACCACAGTGGCATAAGATTATAAATAAACTACAATAAAAACATTCCAAAACATTTGAACACTTGGAAGTTGAATAGCATGTTACTAAACAATGATTGGGTTATAAATGAGATCAAAGAAGAAATCAAAAATATTCTGGAGACTAATGACAATAAAAACACAACAATGCAAATGCTATGGGACACAATGAAAGCAGTGCTGAGAAGGAAGTTTATAGCTCTATAGGCCTACTTCAAAAAACAGGAAAAAATGGTAATGAATCACCTAACTCAACAACTCAAAGAATTAGAAAGAGAGCAAGAAGAAAAGCCCACTGTGAGCAGAAGGAAGGAAATAATAGAGATCAGAGCAGAAATGAATGACATAGAGACCAAAAAAAAATCAACAAAACCAAGAGCTGGTTCTTCGAAAGAATAAACAAGATTGATGAACCTCTAGCCAGGCTCACCAAGAAGCAAAGAGAGAGGACCCAAATAAACAAAATCAGAAATGAGAGAGGGGAAATAACTACACACCCCATAGAAATACAAAGGATTGTTAAAAAATATTATGAACAACTCTCTTCTAACAAATTTCACAACCTAAAGGAAATGGACAGATTTCTATAAAAACACAACCTTCCAAAACATACACAGGAAGATCCTAAAAATCTCAACACGCTGATAACTATGGAAGAAATTGAAGCAGTCATCAAAAAGCTTCCAGCAGAGGAGAGGTAACCAAGAGGAGAGGTAATGGCGACATAGGTAAATACCTACACTGCTGCCTCGCACAACAATATTAAAACTACAACTAAAAGACAGAACGAACATCATCCAGAACCACAGGAAAGCTGGCTAAGTAGAAATTCTACAACTAGAAGGAAAGAGAGGGGCTGAAAGAGACCCAGAGGAGATGCAAAAAGCTGAGGTACAAAGATGCGCGTGTGGAGAGAGCAGGTGCCGGTGTACCTGGCTGGCTTTCTCTGGCAGTAGACTCCCAATGGCATTGAACCCCTTATCCTATGACTCTAAACCCCAGGTCCAGCTGAAACTCATACGGGGGGGGAGTTTGGACTGTGAAAAGGAAGAAGTGCACGGAAATTTGGGAGAGTCGCAGGGGGCAGAAATCGGGGGGACGCACAGCACTGCGCACAGAAGACCGACTGATGATTGTGCTGCTGGCTTTCACAAGTGAGTAGGAGACAAAGCATTCCAACTGCGTCACTTCTAACTCCACTAAACCCCATATTCAGGTGAAGTTCTGGGGACCCAGATTCATATAGTCCTGAAGCGCAGGGGAGCCGGAAAGGCAGCAGTCTAGAGGCACTGCGAGAGCGCGCTCGCACACACAGGACCACTCCAGCATTGACCCAGTCATGTGAGACTTGGGGGCCATACAGGGCGGGGCTGACTGGAAGGCAAGGCGGTCCATTAAGCCCTGAGGCTCCACCCATCCCAAGCTCAACAGAGAGGCTTTTGCAGTTTTGCAAGTCTGGTATCATAAGGCTGAATCCAACACAGAAGTTCTACAAGGATAGTGAAAATACCAAGACAAGGGAAGAGATCACAAACAAAAGAAATGGAGGAAGACAAATGACTGGATATAGAGTTCAAAACCACGCTTATAAGGTTTTTCAAGAATATCCTAGAAAAGTTGGATAAAGTTAGCGAGACCCAAGAGGAGAAGAAAAAGAACCTACTAGAGATGGAAAAGGACTAACTAGAAATTAAACATACACGGAATAAATTAAAAAATATTATACAGAGACCTAACAGCAGACTAGAGAAAGGCAAGAATCAAGTAAAAAATGTGAAATATAAAGAATCAGAAAACACTCAACTGGAAAAGCAAGAAGAGAAAATAATCCAAAAATGTGAAGATAATGTAAGGAGCCTCTGGGACAGCTTCAAGTGTACCAACATCAGAATTGTGGGGGTGCCAGAAGAAGGGAGAGAGCAAAAGACTGAAAACCTAGTTGAAGAGATAATGACTAAAAACTTTCCCCACCTAGTGAAAGAAATAGACTTACAAGTCCAGGAAGCACACAGAACCCCATATAAAAGGAATCCAAAGAGGACCACACCAAGACACATCAGAATTAAAATACCAAGAGTAAAAGACAAAGAGAGAATATTAAAAGCAGCAAGAGAAAAACAGTTCATTACCTACAAGGGAGCACCCATACGACTGTCAGCTGATTTCTCAATAGAAACTATGTAGGCCAGATGGGAATGGCAAGAAATATTCAACGTGATGAATAGCAAGAACCTACAACCAAGAATATTCTATCCAGCAAAGCTATCATTAAGAATTGAAGGAGCTTCATAGGTAAGAAAAAGCTAAAGGAGTTCATCAACTCCAAACCAGCATTATATGAAATGCTGAAAAGTATTCTTCAAGAAGAGGAAGAAGAAAAAGGTAAAAGATAAAAAAAAATATGGACAACAAATACATATCTATCAACAAGTGAATCTAAAAATTAAGTGAATTAAAAATTTGATCAACAGAATAAACTGGTGAATATAATAGAATCAGATGCACAGAAAGGGAGTGGACTGATAATTCTCAGGGGGAAAGGGGTGAGGGGTATACAGGGAGAGACTGGACAAAAATTATACAGCTATGGATGAAGTCAACGGGACGGAGGTAAAGGTAGAGAGTGGGTTGGGGGCCGGGTAGAAGGGAGCTATGGAGGTGAAAAAAACTGAAACAAATGTAATAATCTGAATAATAAAGATTTAATTAAAAAAAAAAAAGCTTCCAGCAAACAAGAGCCCAGGGCCAGATGGCTTCACAGGGAATTTTACCAAACATTCCTGGAAGAACTAAAACCCATCCTTCTCAGACTATTCCAGAAAATTCAAGAGGAAGGGACACATCCAAACTCCTTCTATGAAGCCAGCATCACCCTAATACCAAAACCCAATAAAGATAACACAATGAAAGAGAATTACCGGCCAATATCCCTCATGAACATAGATGCCAAAATCCTCAACGAAATACTATCAAATCGAATTCAGCAGTACGTCAGAAAGATCATACACCATGACCAAGTGGGATTTATTCCAGGGATGCAAGGATGGTACAATATCCACAAATCTGTAAACATGATACATCATGTAAACAAATTGAGAGAAAAAGCACATAGTCATATCAATTGATGCAGAAAAAGCATTTGACAAAATCCAACACCCTTTCTTGATAAAAACTCTCAGCAAAGTGGGAATAGAAGGATGATACCTCAAAATCATAAAAGCCATATATGACAAACCCACAGCCAACATCATACTCAATGGGCAAAAAGTAAAACCATTCCCCCTAAAAACAGGAACAAGACAGGGATGCCCACTCTCACCAATCCTATTTAACACAGTGCTGGAAGTATTAGCCATTGTTATCAGAAACGAAAAAGAAAACAAGGCATCCAAATAGGAAAAGAAGAAGTAAACTGTCCTTATTTGCAGATGATATGATATTGTACAGAGAAAACCCTAAAGACTCCATCAAAAGTTATTAGACGTGATAAATGAATTCAGCAATATAGCAGGATACAAAATTAACACCAAAAAATCAATGGCATTTCTATATACCAATAATGAAGTTACAGAAAAAGAGACTAAAACAGCAATTCCATTTACCATCGCACCAAAAAAGTTAAGATACCTAGGAAAAAACTTAACTAAGGATGTAAAAGACCTATATGCAGAACTACACAACTCTAAAAAAAGAGATAGAGGAAGACATAAACAGATGGAACAATTGATAAAATTGGGAGAATCAATATCATCAAAATGTCCATTCTACCCAAAGCAATTTATAAATACAACACAATCCCCATGAAAATACCGAAGGCATACTTCAAAGACCTAGAACGAATTTTCCAAAAGTTCATCTGGAATAAAAAAAGACCCCAAATAGCTGCAGCAATCCTTAGAAAGAAGAACAAAGTAAGTGGGATCTCAATGCCAGATTTCAAACTGTATTACAAAGCCACTATTCTCAAAACTGCCTGGTACTGGCGCAAGAACCGACACATAGATCAATGGAATAGGATAGAGAACCCAGAAATCGACCCAAACCACTATGCTCAATTAATATTTGACAAAGGAGGCACAAACATACAATGGAGTCAAGACAGTCTCTTCAACAAATGGTGTTGGAAAAATTGGACAGAAACATGCAAAAAAATGAAACTAGACCACCAACTTATACCACACACAAAAATAAACTCAAAATGGATAAAGGACCTAAACATAAGATGAGAAAGCATAAAAATACTAGAGGAATCCACAGGCAGCAAAATCTCCGACATATGCAGAAGGAACTTCTTCACTGACACAGCTCCTCAGGCAATGGAAATTAAAGAAAAGATAAACAAATGGGACTACTTCAAAATAAAAAGCTTTTGCACAGCAAAGGAAACCATCAACAAAATAACAAGAAAGCCCACTGAATGGGAGAACATATTTGCCAATGATATCAATGATAAGGGTTTAATCCAACATTTACAGGGAACTCATACAATTTCACAAAAAGAAGATAAACAACCCAATCAAAAAATGGGCAACTGATCTAAAAAGGCATTTCTTGAAAGAAGACTAAAGGAAGACCAAGAGACATATGAAAACCTGCTCAAAGTCACTAATCATCAGAGAGATGCAAATCAAAACAACAATGTGGTACCATCTCACACCTGTCAAAATGGCTATCATCAACAAATGACAAGTGTTGGTGAGGATGCGGAGAAAAAGGAACCCTCGTGCGCTGCTGGTGGGAATGCAGACTTGTGCAGCCACTGTGTAGAACAGTATAGAGTCTCTTCAAAAAACTAAAAATGGAACTCCCATTTGACCCAGTGATCCCACTTCTAGGAATATACCCCAAGAAACTAGAAACTCCAATCAGAAAGGATATATGCACCCCTATGTTCATAGCAGCACAATTCACCATAACTAAGATTTGGAAACAGCCTAAGCGCCCATCAGTAGATGACTGGATCAAAAAACTGTGGTCCATCTACACAATGGAATACTACGCTGTGGTAAAAAAGAAGGAGCTCCTACCATTTGCAACAACATGGATGGAGATGGAAAGCATTATGCTTAGTGAAATAAGCCAGGCAGAGAAAGACAAATATCACATGATCTCACTCATCTGTGGAATATAATGAATGACATAGACTGATGATCAAGCTCAGATCCAGAGAATGAGAAACGTTGATTAAAACATCAAACCTTGGGGAAGATGGCGGTTGGTGGGAATAAGGGGGAGAGATCAACAGAGGGACATTTGTACATGCCTATGAGCATAATCATTGGGCACAGACAACGGGAAAGGTGGGGCATAAGAGGGAATCCATACAATGGTCACCATAACCTTAAGAGAAATTACTTCATGAGACAAAGATTTTTAAATGAAACTCTGTAACATGAAAATCATTTTAGAAGGAAATAAAGAGAAGTTTCCTTTAAATGGCATAAGGATCGTAATTGAAAGTCAACATATTTGGCCTCTTGAGCTAAAGTAAGTAATCTGGGTTTTTGCCTCCCTGAAAAAGTTTATATAGTTACAAAAAGAAATTCACAGCCCGTTTGAAATTGAATTGCCATGGCCTAGAGCAAAGAATATCCTTACATGATATTATCCTACAATCTCATTTAATTTTTGAAATTTCACAACAGCATATTGTACAACTATCCGAAACAAACTTACAAACTAATTCTTTGAATGTTTAGCAGCAATTTAAAAAGAGGACATGAAAGGATTTAATCCCTTTCAGAAGAAATTAAGGCACTGGGAAGGCACTTGAGCATTCTATACTGGCCTCTCTTTCCTCTTGCCAAGAGGGATCCTCTTCTCACAACCCAATGGCCCTCAGCTGTAGCCTGAGCTGTCTATTCACGCTGAGGTTGAAGCCTCGAGGTAACTCGTATAATGGGTCTGTCTCTCGCCAAATGGTGTGAGCTGGGCCCTCTCTGGAGAAGGAACCTGAATTTCCGAGATAAGTGATTGGTGCCGGGGCCCCTGCCAGCAGGCGAGGGGATCCTCAAGGCAGGTGCTGGGTGTGGAGGCCACGGGAGCATAGGCTACCATGGAGACAGAACTGAACCTCACAACACCCTGCTTGGCCCAGAGGATGACTAGTTAGCCAGAGAAGGGTAAGATTCCTCAGGGAAGGAACAACGTAAGACAGGCACAGTTGCAGAGGGGCCATCAGGAGAGAACTTGGGGTTCAATAGATGTAGGGCATAGACCCTCACCCTCCCCCCCATCCTTGCAGGGGTCTGAACCTTCACCTCTTCTGAGGGAGGTCTCCTGCCCCCATGGCTACCTCGCTTCCCACACTCAGCACAGATCAAGACTCAGGTAACAGACAGAGATGTGTCCCAGCTCAGAGCAGGACCTAGATAACAGACAGAAACATGCCAACAGCAGCTGCCCTATATCTAAATTCAGCCTAACACTAGCAATGCTCAGTGCCTACTCAATGCAAATAAACCTTTCCACTAATATATACAGGGTAATCTAAGATGGTTGGTAGAGTATTAAATTTGGCGTAGAAGAGTTATCAAGCTTTAAGATTAATTTAAATTGGCGACTAAAATAAGCCAACACCGAAGAAAATTTAAGTGTACTGGACAAAAAGCTGTTTCTAAAGTATCAATTAAAATTTCTATTGATAGTTCATCTTATGGTAAAATTGTTTAATATGCAATGAATATAAAACATTTGTGTACAAAAAATTAAAATTTAAAGTTATCAAGATTGTATTAAAAATTTTACCAAATTCTCCATTAATCAAAAAAAGGGGGGTAGAGTACGATAATATCATGTAAGGAATAATATCTGGTAAGTAAAGTACATCTAGAAAATTTCCACTTTAGAAAATTAATTTCCATTTGTAATACTAACAGCAAGACACCCATGAAAAACACACATGGTGTCAAAATAAGCCAATGGAAAAGTGGGTAGGCAAAAATCAAAAAGACCCCAAGTCAATTTTATAAAAAAGATTCTTTTATTAACTCTTGTTCGAGAATATGTTTATATACTTTCAGAAAACAACTCCAAGACCAAGTGGACTCCTGCATCAGAGAGGAACTGACAGGTCTGGGCCAACCACGAAGGCAAGAGGAGAAACAGTCCAGAGATGGAAGACGCGGACAATGCCTTGCCAAGCTAGTAGTCAGCAGCTGTGTGGCCCTACAGGTCTCCTAGGACCAAACCAGAGAGGGTTGGACCAGCATCGCCACCATTTGTCCACCATCCAGATACCATTGATGACATGTACACATAAGGAACTGTTTGACATTGAAACTGGGACTCAAAGCTATCAGACATTGAAATTGGAACTCAAACATTTTTATTTTGCTCTTGTGGGTTTATTTCTAACCTACAGGGGCAAGGTGTTTTTAAAGAGAAGAATCAGGGGGTGGGAGGGAGGAGATGCAGAGGCAAAGAAGCAATGAACACACTGTTGTGCTACAGTGGCAAGGCAGGGAGGTTACGGAGGAGGGGTCTATAGGAGATCAACAGAAGGACTTGTATGCATGTGTGTAGGCATAGCCAGTGGATACAGGGCAATGGCGGGGGGGCATGGGGAGGGAAATGGGTGAGGGCATGTACTGGGGGTGGGGAGGGCAATAGGGAAAAAACAAAAATAAAATAAATTATAAACAAACAAATAAACAAATAAATAAAAAGAAAATATGCCACCTTAAAAAAATAATAAAATAAAAATGCCATCAATTTTAGAGTATTAATTATGTATCCTGCAACATTGCCAAATTCATTTTTAAACCTAGTAGTTTTTAGTGGAGTCTTTAGAGTTTTCTATGTACAATATTATATCATTTGCATATAATGAGAGTTTTACAACCTCCTTCCAATTTAGATGCCTTTTATTTCTTCTTCTTATGTGATTGCTATGGCTAGAACTTCCAGTACTATGTTGAATAACAGCGATGAAAGTAGACATCCTTGTCTTGTTTTTGTTCTTTGGGAAAATGGTTTTAGTTTTTGCCTATTGAGTATGATGTTGGCTGTAGATTTGACATATATGGCCTTTATTATGTTGAAACATGCTCCCTCTATTCCCACTTTGCTAAGAGTTTTTATCAAAAATGGTTATTGGATTCAGTTGAAAGCTTTCTCTACATCTATTGATATAATCATGTGATTTTTATCTTTTGGTTTGCTTATGTGTTTGATCATGTTTATTGATTTACAAATATTATACCAATCTTGCATCTCTGTAATAAATCTGACTTGGTCATGGTGATGATCATTTTAATATACTAGAGGCCCAGTGCACAAATTTGTGCTCTAGTGGGGTCTCTTGGCATGACCTGCAGGATTGGGCTGAAACTAGCTCTCCAACAATCCCCAAAGGATTCCAGATTGCAAGAGGGCACAGGCCAGGCTGAGGAATCCCACTGGTGCACTATCAGGGCCGGGGAGAGACACGGGAGGTTGGCCAGCAGAGTTGGGACCACAGGAGGGCTCCAGGACATGTCCATTCCAGTCTCTCTCACTCAGTCCTGATTGTTCAGACCCCAGAAGCAAACTAACCCACAGGTTGGACCATCTGTCCCCTGGTGGTCAGCACATATCATAGCAACTGATCTACTGGTAAATTGACTACCCCCTGCTGGTCAGTGCACGTCATAGCGAGGGGTTGAGTGGCCTTACCATATCATTAGTATATTACGCTTTGATTGGTTGTACGGCTGACTGGTTGACCGAACACTTAGAACATTAGCCTTTTATTATATAGGATTGCTGGGTCTGACTTGCTAATATTTTGTTGAGAATTGTAGTATCTCTGTTCATCAGGGATATCCTATATAATAAAGAGGTGATATGCAAATTGACCTTTACACCCTTGCACAAGATGGCTGCCTCATTGTGGTCAAAGATGGCCATCCCATGTGGTCAAAGATGGCCACCACAAGATGGCTGGCAGGAGAGGGCAGTTGGAGGTGACTAGGTCTATAGGGGAAGGCAGTTGGGGGCAACCAGGTCAGCAGGTGAGGGCAGTTGGGGGGGCCAGGCCTGCAGGGGAGGAAGTTAGGGGCCACCAGGCTGGCAAGGGAGGGCAGTTAGGGGTGAATGGACAGCCAATTTTTGCCTTATGTGAGCTTGTCTATTTTAACCTAACTTAACATAGCTTTGAAATATCAGAGGAATCTCTTTTTCCAGACCCCTCAGGGCACAATTATTCCACCAGAGCACAAGAACTTCTCATTGTTACGTTGTTCTCCGAATACCATTTCTACGTGCTGTAAATGCTATTAGCGTTCCTGTACCTACTGATGTAATCATGCCTATGTGATGAAACCTTCAGGAAAACTCCAAAATGACGAGGTTCAGAGAGCTTTCAGGTTGGTGAACATGTCAAGGTGCTGGGAGTGTGTTGCATGTGGAGGAATGTGGGAGCTCTATGCAACCTTCCCTCAGGCCCTATGTATCTATCACCAGTTATTTCTGAATTTGTCACTTACGAAAAACTAATAAGAGAAAGTAGAGCATTTTCCTGAGTGCTGAGACATTCTAACAAATTATTGAGCCTACAGAGAAGGTGTGGATATACCATTTACAGCTGGTCAGTCAGAAGTACACATGACAAACAAACTTGCAATTGGCATATGAAATGGGGGAAGTCTCATGAGACTGAACCCTTAATCTTTGGGGTCTGAGCTAACTCCCACAGTTAGTGTCAAAACTGACTTGACTTGTAGAACAACTAGACAGTATCTTGAGAACTAGCAAACTACTTGGTGTGGAAAAACCCTCACACTGGTGTCAGGAGTGTTGTTTAATAAAGTAGAATGACACAGTGTTTCTCTTCAGTATGTATAAACTTCAATCCTTTACTTCCATTAACAGTGTAGAGGAGAAAGTAGCCACATACTATACCTGACAAGTTTAGGTGAGGCCAGTACGGTAGGCACTATAAACTCAGAGACAAGAAGTTACCACACAGAATAGTATGAACATAAAAACTCCTGCCCTGGCAGGTTTGGCTCAGTGGATAGAGCATCAGCCTGTGGACTGCAGGATCCCAGGTTCGATTCCAGTCAGGGGCACATGCCTGGTTTGCGGGCTCGGTCCCCCATGGAGGGTGTATAGGAGGCAGCTGGTCAATAATTCTCTCATCATTGATTCTATCTCTCTCTTCTCCTTTTCTCTCTGAAATCAATAAAAAATATATTTTTTAAAAAATTCCTAACTATAATCTGGTCATAGTGAATTGTCACATCCTGGGCCTGTAACTTCCTTGACAAAGGTCAATCTTTACGTTGAGTAACCTGTTCATTCTATTTTTGCATCTATGATAACATACCTTTGCAATGACCAAGTAATCTTTTCTAGACTCCTCAGGGCACAACCTATGGACCAGAGCACAGACCACAGAACCCCTCATTGTTATCTTGTTCCCCAAATACCATCTCTGTGTGCTGTAAATGTTAATTGTTAACTACCCTGTACCTATCAAGGTAAAGGAAGTATCTGTCTATTCATTTTACTTTTCTTTAAAATATATATATATATATGTTTGTATTGATTTCAGAGAGGAAGAGAGATAGAAACATCAATGATGAGAGAGAATCACTGATTTATTGCTCCTAGATTAAGCCCTGAGCAGGGCTATTAATTTTACTTTTTGTCCAATCCCAAAGGTTTCCCTGCTCTGCTTTCTTCAACCTCCCTGGTTGAAGAAACCCCTTTAAATATCCTCTTTTGATTCTAATATATGCATATTAATATTTTACCTTGTTCCTTTCTGTCTACTGTCCACACCTTTTTCAATAAACAATGGAACAGATGCTGGGACAATTGAATATCACATGTATAAAAAAATAATTTGGACCCTTATATATCACATCATGTACATCAAAATGGATTAACATTCTAAATATAAAAGCTATAATTATAACAGTCTCAAACAAAAACCATAATTGTAAATATTTATGACTTTGAACTTGGCCATGGATTCTTAGATATGCCACCAAAAGTATGAGCACCAACAAAAAATGAATAGATACACTGGACACTAAAACCTTTTGTAGATCAAAGGGCATCATAAAGCATGGAAGAGAATGTTTGCAAATGATATCTCTGATGAGAGCTTAGTACCTAATGAAAAAAAAAGTGACACCAAAAAGATGAAAAACCCAATTAAAAAATGGATAAATGACTTGAATACATTTTTCTCCTAAGAAGATATTCAAATGGCCAAAAAGCACATGCAAAGATGTTGAACATTATTAGTCGTGAGGAAAAGACAAATAAAACACAATGAAAATAATTAAATTAAAAGAACACAGACAATGAAATATCATTTCCCACCCTTGCCAGAGTTGACTAGCAGACTCTGACGGATGAATGGATTACTCCAACACAATTGTGTGCTGTGAAAGAGAGGGCTAAGGGACTTCTTGGCTAAGAAAACCAGATATCCTTGATTACCTGCCTCATTAGGCTTTTATTATAGCAGCAGTTTATATTTAAAAGTTTATTTTTTAAATACAATCAGAGGTTAAGTAATATTGGGAGGACACATGTATTTGTAGTATCCTTTAAGCAAGAACTTACAAAGATTAAGTATAAGGATTCCAGTAAACACCAGGGGGTCTACACATACACAGACTTGTTTGAAAAAAAGAAGGAATAATTAAGGGCGCCGCCTTTGGCATTCTCCTAAATTAGAATTCTGATAAACAGGGTGGGCGGCCTTCTGTACACTTTCCTTTTCTCTGAGTAGCCTCCTTCCAACCAAGTTTCATGCTTCTCCATACCCACCTACTAGGATGGACATAAATTAAAAGAAAGAAAGAAAGAAAGAAAGAAAGAAAGAAAGAAAGAAAGAAAGAAAGAAAGAAAGAAAG